>JANIHZ010000007.1:43203236-43214501 GCA_027478365.1 Erythroxylum rufum
GATTGCCTTGAGTGGACTTTAAAGTCCTGAAGTTGTGGTTGGATGTGAATATAGAAGTGTGTTTAAAAATATTTGCAACTTTTGAGATTTTTGAAACATAGCCGTTGTACTGCCCAAAATTTTCAAACGAAAAAAAGAAGAATGAATATTTAGTAAGCCTTACATAGTCGGATTAAGGATATCGTGAGTGTCCTTAGCTCGGTTATGCGGCGGTTGTCATGGGCTCGATGTGGTACCGGGTCATGACAATTAAATTGGTATCACCAGCTAGGATGGACCCCAATGAGGACAGGGCCTTAAGGGAGTGGAAAGTGTGAGATCCCACATCGGTTGGAGAGGGGAACGAAGTATGCCTTATAAGGGTACGAACACCTCTCCCTTATAGACGTGTTTTCTATGGCCTAATGCACCGGATTCCATAAGAACTCCGAGGTTAAATGTGCTTATGTGAGAGTAGTTCTAGGATGGGTGACCTCCTAGGAAGGCATCGGGAAAAGCAAAACTGTGAGGGCTTGGCTGGGCTAGGGCCCAAAGCGGACAATAATTATAAGCGGGTGATTTGGGATGTTACAACATGAGTAAATGAAATACTTTACTATAAAACCCAATTGCCTCCCAATCTTTAAAGTTCTAAAAAGGGCTGCCACTCCCTTCAACCAAGAATAAAAACTTAACCAATAATGGTTATTCCTACCACTAGAAGCTGAAGAGAAACTACCCTAATGTTGACAAAAGAAAAGAGAAAACAAAAAAATTTTGCAATCTAGGAAATGTAGCTAGAAATTGGATGCCTTGCTCCTCCACATCTTGACACTATTTATAGTCTTCAAAACCTATGTGAAAATCTCGTGGTTATGATCCTTTAGATCCCTTAGATTATATCTTCAATGATTTTCACCAAATCTGGCGAAGATAAGGCTTTGAACCACTTTTAACACATTTTTCCTTTTATAGATTCAGAGCCTGGAAATTGTAATTTTCATTGAGAGTTCCCATGCCTACGATCTCACTAGAATGTTTTCTAAATTTCACTTGATTCCCACAATCTAATCCCAATATGCAAAATAAAAAGTTTTGTTAGCCCAAATCTCTTTGATTTACCTTTTACTATTATTGAGATTGCTCCTCCATTTAAATATTGTAATTTGGATTAAGACTCATCTCTTTTTCCATTCAAATGGCATCTCCCAACCTTATCCTACCAAAATTTGAACATATTAAGATAGAGTATGGAAGATTTTGCATGCTAAAAATAAGGTAAAATTATGACTCATCAAATTCCTTATACCTATTCTTTGCTTGTCTCCGAGAAAAATGAGAAACTAATAAAATAAGATAGCCAAATAGTTTTGTTTTTTGTAAATATAGCGAAATATTTTTTACCAAACCACTTCTCATGAGATTAATCTATGTATACTCCTTAAGAATTAGATCAAAAAAGAGTTAAGCATTAACACACACTTTAAAGTTGATTTTCACTAAAAATTTTGAATAGAGATAATCAAAGACAATCTTAATCAAAAATATGCACAAAGCTTTAGTGAATTTTCTTACGATGCTTGCTCTTTGACGCAAGTATTTAGGCTTAAGTGTTTACTCTCAAATTGTTGTCATAAGGAATACACTACTATAAACTTGCATATACATCAAGTTTTTTCTCACCATGAATGCATAAAGGTATAAATCAAAAGGAAATTTATTAATTGGTTGTAATGGGACATGGGTTAAGGTTTGGAGAGGGGAAAATTGTAGGATAAAGCCACTCATATTTAATAAGGTATTCAAACAAGCTGTAAGGCTAAGAAAATAATGGAATAAAACACGCATATGTCAATGTAAATATATTATGCCTGCAATTATTCTTTTTTAATTAATTATTCTTTTTATTTGTTCTCTCTTTTTTAAAAAGTAAGCATCAATTAGCAACCATAAATTGAATACAAAATGAGTAGTTTGGAAAAATAAAATCTACAAAAAATTACTCTTATTCCCCAAATAACTTAAAAGTACCTTATTAAAATGTGTAGTTGGTGGTACCATATATGCTATGATAGGTTTATGATGTGGATTTAGAACACAAAGAAAGGATTTTAAAATGGTTCAAAGGGTTTGAAATAAGGATAATTAAATAATGTGGCTTTTTGAGTTAAATTGTTTAAACAAAGAAGGCATTTATCATATTCAAGTCTCATATATCATAATAATTCAAATTGGTTTAATGCAAGTTCCAGAGGCATCCAAATGATAGAGAATCACTTACCAAAAGAAAAATGGATAGATAAAAGATATTTCTAACCTTAAAGGATCAAGTGCTCACAGGTTTTCAAACAATTCACCTATTCCTAATGCAATACTTCACTAATTAGTTGTCTCTATTTGTCTAAGTGCATACCTTAGCTATTTCAACTTAATAAAGTGGTCAACCTTCATCTTGATCAATTTTAGTCTTGATTCACACACATAATCAAATTAATTCAAAAATTTAGCAAAAGTTTCTTTAATAAATCTTATTTCATTAACTTCTAAAAACAATAAGCACAAATAAGGCATTAAAAGTACTCAAACATTTTAAACATGTTCAAAATATCATAAATTAGAACAAGGAAAAAAAATCCCTATCCTCACACCTATTTAAAATATTGTCCCTAATGTTTAATGATATGGAAAATTTAGGAAATGAAAAAGAAAAGAAAAAGAAACTATCGTATCTTCTTCTTTGTTTTGGATGGGGAATTTAGTGAGATTGCATAATGGTAAGGTCTATTACAGGCATTGGGTGATGCTAATGGCTCCTCGAGGAATGGATTAAGTGGCAAGTGTATGAAAATAAGAGATTTAAAAGATTTTTAGGACTTACACTGTCATTTAAATAGTCATGTTCGAGATTGTGTCCTTAATTTTTTTGATGGTTATATATTTACACTATTGTAGAGACATACACAGTTGGGGTACATGACCATGTCTATACTTATATGGTCATGTATAAATTCGACATTGTCGTGTATCTTCATAAATTTGCTCCTTCATCTGCACAAATTTATAGATTGATATGGGTCCTCACACACGGGCGTGTCCAGATACTTACATGAGCGTGTTAAATCTAACATAGCCATCAATCTTATGATTAACTCAAAATCCTCATTTTTCTTCCTTGATTTCACCCAATTTTTGTACCTTTTTATTCCAAAAGGCAAGTAAAACCTAAAAAATTGAAAGAAAATCCAAATATGAATTAAATTAAGTAAAACAAAAGATAAACTTAGGGTGTCTCCTAAGGACGCTTTTGTTTAATGTCATTAGCTTGACGGTGCAATCATTCATTCTTTGGGATTATTTTCCTCCATCTTAAAAACATCTTGCACTAATAAATCAATGAGACCAGCTGAAAATATAGGATAACCCTCATTAGCGGATTAAATCATTTTATTATTTTGAAATTTAGTCATATCCCCATCAAATCCCATTGTTAAAGCTCTATTATGCACATCAAGTTTTGTCATTTTCGTTTTCATAAATGGCCTCCCTAATAAAATCGATGTTGATTGGTCTTTTTTTGTTTCTAAAAACATAGAAGTCATCGACAAAAATCAATTTGTCTTTTATATGCACAAGAAAATCCTTTTCTAACCACTTAGGATATACATAAACCTATTTGCTAGTTGAATCACCACTCTCATCTTTTCCAATAGTCCTAAGTTGAGAGTTAAATCGATAGAATATGGCATGATGTTTATAGATGCACCTAGATCCAACATTGCCTTTTCTATCCTTATACTGCCAATTGTGCAATGGATGGAAAACATACCTGAATCTTCGCTCTCATTTGGAATATTTTTTAAAAAATTAGTTTTAGAGGATTTTCATTCACTTTAATTTTGCCAATTATTTTTGGCTTCTTTCTTCTTTTCATTGTATAAAGTCCCTTTAAGATTTTGGCATATCTAGGTACTTGTTTAATATCATTGAAAAGATGAATATTTTGTTTAATATCATTGAAAAGATGAATATTTACCCCACATTTTTGGAATGAGTCATATGAGTTAGCATTAAGGTACTATATCCAATTATCCTTTAATGCTTCCGAAAAAAGAGGAAGTATAACTAAGGGGGGAGTATGCAACTCATCCTTAGATTTTGGATTAGCTAAATTAGGTGCTAGAAATTGATTTTTAGCTCCTTTTTAAGCTCTTTTAAAACATGTTGCACCTCATATTTTAGCCTTACCTCCTTGCCACTTCTTAACATTATAGCACTTTCATTTTCTCTAAGATTCATCACTATTTAGGAGGGTAGTTTTTTACTATTTTGAGGTTCCAAATGACCAATGGTAGTGACCATTTGTCCCATTTGAGTCTTTTTTTTAATCCTAGACTGATTCTCTTGGTTAAATTTCAAAGTGTTAGTAACCAAGTTTTTAATTTTTTTTTCATAGATGTACCTGAATTTAAAGCTTGAACTGTGAGTGATTGTTGTCTTTGCTGATTGGAATGATGAGAAGGCTAATATGGTTGATTATATATAGTTGATTAGTTTGTTTGTCCATCTCCTCACCTCAAGTGTGGATGGTTTCTCTAGCTAGGGTTATATATGTTTGAAAAGGGATTATAATTTTATTGAGGTTGTCCCTGAAAATCTATCATATTAACTTGCTTTATGGAGCCATCTTGATGTGTTAGAAACATAACGTAGGTGCCCTGTAACTAACTAAACAAATGCCACATACCTATACTGCTTCCATTTTTCCTACTACCAATTGATGAACAAATGTGGATACTACTTTCCAAGAGAAGAAACATTTACCTTATTAACTACAGAGTTGAATAGTCCATCCTAGCATTGAATTGTTGGAAGTTAGATGCCATATTAGCAATCGATGCGCATTCCTTATCTAGTGTTTGTTTAACAAGTTCTTCTCTACTAGCAATATTGATGGTACTCCTTTTCGTGGGTAAAAGTCCTTTATAGAAATACTGAATTAGGAGTTGTTCACTAATTTGATGGTGTGGACAACTTGTGAATAACTTTTTTAAATACTCCCAATACTTATATAATGATTCACTGTTATGTTAACAAATGCCACAGATCTATTTTCGAATGCTAGCGTCAAATTGGAAATAAATTATCCAAAAATTGCTTAGTCATGTCGTTCCACATGGTAATGCTTATTGAGTGGCAAATAGTATAACCAATATTAGGTGTTATCTTTTAAAGAGAATTGAAAAGCCCTTAAATTTGATTTGGTTTTCAATAACACCATTAGGCTTCATTCCTGTACATACGAGATGAAATTCCTGAAGATGCTTATATAGATCCTCACCTGCAATACCATAAAAAGTTGACAATAAATGAATTAAACCATATTTTAATTGATAAGCATTTACATCAAAATTAGGAAAAGTTATGCAATGAGGTTGTTGTTTCAAATCTGGTTCTGCTAGTTCTCATGGAGTTTGATTATTGGCCACATTTTCCATCATTTCACCAGTTGTAATACCACGTTATTTTGGAATCTTTGTTTCTTTTCTTAGCTTTTTCACAATCTTTTTTTATCTCTAGATTATATTGTAAATTTGCTTCCTTTGAAGATCTTATAATGAACATGCAATCTTAGAATTCCCCATTAACGATGCCAAAATTTGGTGGAATTGTTGTAAGTACCCCAAACTAAATCCAATATTCCTGCAATTAAACAAAATTAGTATAGGAAAGTAGGAGTTGATCCTACAAGGAGCTCTAACTTGCCAATTGTTACAAAAGTGAATAATTAACAAAAAAGGGGGTTATGAAATTTTAAAATAAAGAAAATGAAGGAAGTAATAAAATGAGAGTTTTCAGTAAGACAAACTTTGGTTTACGATCGTTTCCAAACTCTAGAGCTACAATTGATAATTGACACAAAATAATTATTTCATCAATCATATATTTAACGTGATATTAAAAATTTGTCTTTCATTGTGATTAACTAATAAAAAACACGTAATTCAATTAACCCATATTGCTTAACAACCTTAGATATGATCCAAAATTTAATTAGATAATAACTTTAAGAAGAAAAAGATCATCGAAGCAAGATAACAAAACATTCGCGGTTGCATTTAATCTAGTTGAATGCTTTTCCTGAGAGAAATATTTTCTGACGTAGCAAATTAAAGTTTCTAGTTACTACAAATGATTAAAAGAATTGAACTTTTACATATTCAAACTTTATTTTATAAAATGATAATTTCAACCAATAAACTACATTAATTGAAAATAATCATAAAATAGAAGCACCAGAAAGCACTTCAATACATAAGTAAATGAAATACTTCACTTTAATTCCTAATTGACTCCCAATCTTTAAAGTTCTAAAAAGGGCTTTCACTTCTTTCAACCACAAATAAAAACTTAGCCAACAATATCAATTCTTACAACTATAAGCTGAAGAGAAACTACTCTAATGTTGAATAAAGAAAAGTGAAAACAAGAAAACATTTAGAAGTTGGCTGGAAATTGGGTTCCTTGCTCTTCCATATCTTAACTTTATTTATAGCCTTCGAAACCCCCGCAAAAATATCGCGATTATGATCTTTTAGATCCCTTAGATCATATCTTTAATGATTTTTATCCAAATATATCCAAGAAAAGGTTTTGAATCACTTTTAACACATTTTTTCTCTTACAAATTCAAAGTCTAAAAATTGCAATTTTCACTGAGTCCACCCATGCCTAAGATTTTGTTGGACTATTTTTCTAGATTTCATTTGACTCCTACAATCTGATCCTAATTTGTAAAATAAAATGTTTTGTTAGCCTAAATCTCCTTCATTCACCTTTGTTTATTATTGAGATTGCTCCTTCATTTACACATTCGAATTTATATTAAGACTCAATTTTTTTTCTATTCTAATGGAATCTTCTAACCTTATCCTGCAAAAATAAAAAAAAAATCAAAATTTGAACATATTAAGATAGATATATTGGACTTGTGAAGTCACTATGATTACTTAACTATATATTATTAATAAACATTTCTAAATGTTTAGTTATTCATTGTATTATCATGTCTCATTATGTAATACATATTACAATTTTTTATATGATAAGCATTATGTAACACTTGATTCTAAAGTATCTTTCTTCTATATGAAATATTTAAATGTGAATCAAAGAGTATGTAAGATAAATAAGAGATTGGCCTCACAATTGGGTAATTTCCTTTAGTATTTGCAGTAAATAGAGATGAGATAAGTTTAAAGTTTATTATTTAGGTGATAAATGAGATCAAGAATCTTATAACATAAATGTCGCCTTAAATAACAAAAATAAGGTAAAGGTGTAGCCATATGTCTCTAGTTTAATCCAAATCAAGAATCTTCTCATTTGGATAACTACATAAAACACAGAAGCATAATTAGTGAACATGTTACTGCTACATTTTCCAGCACTCATCTTCCAACCTAACACAACTTGTACAAAGATCACTTTTTCTACTTCATTTACTCTTCATTCTCAACTCCATTTCAACTCAATATCATTCACAAATAAATCGTGATCTATATTTGATCATTAACTCAAAAACAGAACATGTGCATATACCATTCATCAACAATTTTCTGCATTCATCCTAACACCATTATGATGATCGTTCTACCTCAAAAACATATCTATAATAATACATGAATTATTACTCATCATACATATCCAAAAACAAGACATTTACTTCAACTTTTCATCACTCACGTTCATCATACATAAAACACCATTTTATGTCATTTAACCTCTAACTATCATCATAAATGCTTCATTTAATATTGCCCATAAAGATTAACAAGCTACTTACTTGATTTAGCTCCAAATCTTCAAAAATAACACTTAGAACTAGCTCCTAAACATCACACGATCTCCATCTTCTAAAGGTGGTAGGGTTAGGTTCTTTAATGACAAGTGGAAGAAATAACAAAATGGAAGTAGCAATTGATAGATGGAAGCAAGGTTCAACGTTGGTGATGGTTGGCAACACAATTCATGAAGAAGGAGAAGAGAAGGCCACGAAAAATATGAAGACAAGAGTTAACAATGAAAGACATAACAATTACCTTGGTCTTTCAAGTGAAAGAATCGTGAGAGAGAGGAGTCGTGAGTGGTAGTGACACTTGTCACTGCCACTTGTCACCTTCCTAGGGTCCCATATGGACCCTTATTAAAAACTAGTCTATTTGTCTCCAATTTCTAATTCAATTGTCTCCCAATTTTCAATGACACTTATAAAAAAATCCCAAAGTCCTTTATCAAAATTCCTATTGTCATTGGACAATAATTTCTACTACCATTTATCAGTTGCCTTCCCACTTGGCATTTTTCCTTGTCCAAAATTACCCAATGTTTTAGAAATTTCCTAAATTTCACCAAAAATTCTAAATGACTAAATACACTCTCCAAATCAATTTTCAATATATGAAAACCACAATCCTTAATATAATCACATTTATAAACAATTATACCCGGAATATGTTAATGAATGCATGTACAATTATTTTAATGTGCAAAAATCCAATATTCACATGTATGTGTATGCCTTATTATGCATGAGCATGTAATGCACTTTATAATTTCTTAATAATCTCTCATATTTACTATTCTAGCTTCAACATGGGTAACGAGATGTTACAAAAGGTGTGATTTGCCCATGATTTTTCAGATAAAGTCTAAGATAGGTCCTATCATTATCTGTAATACCAATCTGCATTATAATATTAACAAAATGGTATGATTTGTACCCTCAAACCTAATTCCACTAGGTGTTTGTTAGATCTCCATTACGAAAACTATTAACCTGTAACATATAGTATCCCGGTTAGACAATTAAGGCACGTGGATGTTGACATCACTGTCATAAAATATTTAAGTGTAATTCACCATCTTACATTTCACATAAGGTCTAAGATAACCACTACTGCTGTTTTTGGTACCAATTTTTACCCTAACATTTACAAAATAGCACAATTTGCACCTTCAAACCTAACTCCCTTAGGTTTTCATTAGATCTTTGTCATTAAACTATTAACATGTGATATGCGATATATTAGCTATGCAATTCTAGAAACATAGAAGTTAACATGGCTACAATAATTTTTTAATTTTATTGTTATTTAAGGTGAAATGTGTTACTCAGCCTTTAACGTTTCATATAAGGTTTAAGATAACCCCTATCATATTTATGGTTATACCCTAATGTTTTACAAAATAGAATATAGTTTATACCCCCAAACCTAACTTTGCTATATTTAAATCTCTATCAAAATACTATTAATACATGACATATGACACGACAATTGTGCAATTCTAGCTATTTGGACACTAAGATGACTATTATGAAAATGTATTATTTTTCAATTTTATCAATATTTACTTATTAAAAATATAGAAATAAAAATATAATACATTTTCATTTTTATATATGCAACTTTTTATCAGTTTCTCTTAGAACACTTTTCTTGAAAAAATATAAGAAACAAAATCAATATCGATTACTTTTTAATAATATATAACTAATAAAGTTATAAAAGTAACAATAATTACCTAATAATAAATATCAAAAGAATAAAAATACTATAACAATAATTTAAATTTACATACAAGCATAATTTTTTCATACTTTCTTTAATTTAGAGATGCAAATGATATTTAACATTTATAAATGTATAAAAATGAAAAAATTAGTAAAGACTTACATGTAGAGTTATTAATTGTAGCGTATAATTTTTACAAACATGTGAAAATTTGAAAAGTCTTGTATTATAAACTTAAAAATTCTACTTAAAGAAGTATAGAACACTTTCCATGGTAGAAAATAATCATAACAACCTTTGAATTACATGAAGATAATATCTTATGTGAATTGCACTTATTATAAATGAATATTAACTTTAAACTTTTATGTAATGCGTTACGCCAATGGAAGTTCCAATTGATGTTTTGATGATAACAAAACATAAGAACTACTATTGGATTTATTGTTTTGATAAGAAAGAATATGAGAACTAGTTATTGTCATAAAGATGGTTTGTGAAAGAAAAAGATGAAGTTTGGAATCTTCAATACTAATACCAATTCAAGAATAGAAGATTATCAAGATATATCAAGGTCACTTAGCTCACCTTGTTTGTTTCATAGTATAAAAGACTCATTATGCATAAACATTTCATTTCACTTTATTGCATAAGCCTTTTCATTCATTAAGAGGCATTGAAGCTTTCAGTTTTAATATAAAAGTCTCTTGATCTTTCAAGAAAACTTTAAGGTATATTTCTTAAGTAATTACGTCATCATTGTATTAAACAAATTGAGTTTGGGCATTTAAAGTCCTTAAAATCATATTTTTAGCATGACTGGTTGACCAATATAAGTTAAAGTTGTTGAATTTGATGTACTATAAGTTTGTTGTAACATTGGATGATGTATTGGTTGGCCAATGTGCCATATTGGTTGATCAGTATGTCTACTGGTCAACTAATGTCCCAAAAATTAGTAAATCTGGTGTTTTTTTTAAAATTAATATGTGATACTGATTAACTAGTGCACTGCAAGTAGCAATTGTAACAACTAGTTCTTATCTTAACAGCTAGTAGGGATCACAAAACACTATAAATGTGTTTTCTTATTGGTTTTAGCATCAATAAACATTTGGGTGTACTTTACATAAATTTCTAAGTGGCTTTCAATTATTTGAGCATCACTATTTTATATTTGTGTAAGTGAGCCTCTTTAGAGTTATCAATCGATAAAGTAAGGTATTTCGAATTGTATTATTAGATTAGGAAATTATATTATTGTTCTTGGGGGTGATCCAAGTGAGATTGAGGTTCTTTTTCATCTTGGAAGAAGATGGTAAAAGGGCTTTTCTTTGTCAGGAAAGATTATACAAAGGTTATTCTTCGCCTTAACAAAAGAATTGTAGTGAAATTCTAATAAACTTCTTTTTATCGAACCACTATAAATTGGTTTGATTTTTCTCTTCCCTATCCTCTTTAGATTATTATTCAATTTTTTGATTGGTTTATGTTAAACAATTTGTTTATTCATATATATACTGATTGTTCTTAAGTTGAGTTTAGTGGTTAAAAAAATTCTTGAATTTTATAAAGACTCAATTCAATCCCTGCCCATCTTGTATGCCATTAGAGAAAAACGTCATGTTTTAATTATTACTAGCAGATTAACACTGCGCACATGCGCAGGAAAAATGCCCTGTTAATTGAACTGATTATATTATTTAGTAGAAAA
>JANIHZ010000007.1:43339277-43349912 GCA_027478365.1 Erythroxylum rufum
ATAACATACACACAAAACTTTTTAACATTCTAAGTTAAATTAATTTTCACAAGAGAGGTTGCTTTGGCAACATGTTGTTTCAATTAATTTAATTTCAAATGCTATGCATTTCTTTAAAATTTCAAAATCTGAAATTAATACCATAATTTACATATGCTGTATGAAAGTATCGTAACTCTAATTTTTTGATGCTACGACATTGACAATCATGTCAGCTCAAATTGATAATTAGGTCAAAATTTTACAAATCAAACCAGAAATTATAAATTTTGGACCCCAAAACTCATTCCTCGTAATATTAATCTGTAACATATATAAAGCTTTAAAAAAAATTTTGTTTTACCGTTGACATCCGATGGTTAAATAAAGGTAATTCTTGTCGTTATATAATGATTAAATTGTAGTTGATTGACCAAAAATAACTGCTTGACTTAATCAAAAAGTTAATTAATTTGTTTAATTATTAGCTGGTTGAATTCAACCAACCTGCTAAAAATTAAAAACTGCCTACAACCAGTGTTTTGGGTAATAGCTGATTGTCATTTCCTTTAATGCCAAATTTGCCCTTAATTTTTACCGTCTCTCTCGTTTTCTCCGGAATTCTCAGACTCATCTTCTTTCTCTCCTCAGCCGCCTGCTCTCTTTCTTTTCTATTCGCTACTGTTGTGTGTTGATGTGACAATTAAACAAGGCCACGCTACTATTCACGCCTCCTTTAACCCTCCGGTGCTTCTGTGCGTTTTATGTCCTGCCTTGCTACGTTTTGTTCTTCTTCCTTGGTTGTGCGTCATCGGTCCTTGGTCCCAGCTGCTGCGTCCAATGACAGCGTTTCTCATTTGGCTGTACGCTACTCTCATGTGAAACATCCGTGTGCATGAAACGCAAGCAACGTTTGCGTTCCCGCAAACCATTCACGCTGCTACTCTTTTGTTTCATTTAAAACCAACATTCTCCAGAACACACAACGTTTTAACCCCCCTACGCTGCATTTTAGGAGTGTCTTGACTGTCCCTTTACTGGCGTTTCATGTTCCCCTACACGTCGTTTCTGATTCCAATTTGTTGTCTTTTCCCCGTAAACAACTCCTAATATCTAAATATAATATAAAAGCAGTAATTTAGCACAATATTTACCCTCAAAACATAATTGACCCAAATTAATGCATTAAATAATAGTCTATCAAGTATTGTGCTGAAACTCAGTTCCAATTTATTTGTACAAATTAGCACCCTTGGCTATTAGTTGGTTATAAAGTAAGGAGAGATGATTATTATTGGTCCAAATTTTGAACTATCTAAATTTTGATTTGTTTGTGGTTGTTTGTAATTGTGATTTAATATTTATACATTTATAATTTTTTAAAATCATGTTCTTATAAGTCATTTTACACATAAACAGCTAATACTAAACAGTTAATTTTACCAAACATCAAATTACAAATAGCTAATGCAATCAACTGGTCAAATCAGCTGATATAATTAATTATCAACTAACAGCTGATAGAACCAGCTAACAGTTAATACAATCAGCTGATTGCCAAACAAAACCTAAAGCTTTTGAAAACCTTTCCAATACAGTTTACTATCATTTGTTTTGGGGTTTTTTCTTTTTTTTAATACCGTAAAAAAATAAAAGTGATTGTTTTTTAACCAAATCCATATAGAAATAATTTTAAGACTACGGAAGACAAAGATCAACCATTCTTGATGACTCAATTATGAACAAGGTTCTGATATCATTTGTAGGGTTTTAATATCTTTTATAGACAAGATTCGTTCATATCAAATCATCAAGAATTAAATAAAAGCAGAAGCATATCCGAATTTATTGTGAAATTTGCACTAGAGTCTTACGGTTTGTTTTCCAAATTAGAACGTAGCCTTTTTTCTAGAGTTTTCCTTAACTCTTTATTTTTCTCTCTAATGATGGGTTGTCAGAAAAGAATTAAGCGTATGTTTAATTTAGACACCGTAACTACTTATATAAGGATAAATTTCTAATTTTATTTCTCTAATTTTTAATTTGGCCCATTATAAAATTAGAAATTATAAACTCAATCTTTACAAATATAAAGTCTACACTTAAAATAGATGCATAAAATCTAAAATATTATAAACATATTTGACCACCTTAATTGGACTGAACTTTATACGATAACCTTCGTATACAATTATACACGTATAAGCCTCATGGTTGATTAAAAATCCTTACAGTTGATAGCGACAAAGCGGGCAAAAGTGGCTAGTACGCAGCCACTTGACGATGCAGTCCTCGTGATAAACATGGCTACACGGCATTCGAATTGCTTGTGTTCCCGCTGCAACGTCTTCCAAGCACACTGAACAGTTAGAGCAACCCTCCTCCATCAGAAAAAGTCTCTCCAGCGCTTCAATGGCTGATTCAGCTGCAGGCACCTGTTTCGCTCCCTCCAGCGCCGACTCTCTCAAAGCCCTGGCCATTCCAGCATCATAGTATTCACCGTAATAATTAAATTCTTCAATACGAGCTATTCCTATTTGAATATGAATGCATCTCTTAACACCACTGCCACCGCTGTCAGTACTCGTTGCCTTCCTCAAAGTCTGTGCAATCGCTTCTTCGACCGCTTGATAGGGGGGCTCGGGGATTCCCCATTCTCTCAACTGTTTGACTACCAACTCGGGGAGAGGATCGCCAACGCGATACTCGATGTCTTTGCTACCAACAAACGTGGCTCTCGTCGGCAACCGGATTCGTCTCCCTGACTGCTGTATTATGAAGTTCCAAACTGCATTAGCGAGTGTGAAATGTAATCCAACCATCGCATGCCCACTTGGGTCAAGGTCGCTTTGTTGGACCTCAGGATGTAAAAACTTGTGGTTCAGTGCTCTAATCGCGAACTTGTAGTGAAGGTTGTGGGTAGACATTGTTGATGAAACAGAGAGACTTGGCGAGGTGAGTAAGGAATACCAATTAGAATGATGGGAGTCCCAAGATTGTGGTGCTGTTTATATTTATACATATGGGTTGGCCGTGGGTGGTTATTGGGAAATCCTCGTACAATGTCAATTCAGGCTTATGATTTTTCAGGTGGAATCCTTTTCCAACCACGAAGATGTTTGTTCCGAAGCCAAAAATCCCTTTTTGTTCAGAAAGACGGCACTGCAGCGTCCAGTATTATTTTATGCTCAATTAATAGATTACCTTTTAAAGGTCTTAAGAAATTTGAAGTATCTTTATAAATCGTGTTATTGAATATAAAAGTCAATGAGAATTCCATCATTACCTCTGTTAACTATAAATATAATCCAACTATATTTTGGATTACCGAATTCATAATTAAACTTATAGTAGGATGATCTCTAATACAAAAGTTACTCAACTGGGACGATTGAAATAAAAAAGGTTTCCATGTCAAATATGAAAAAGAGGCAACAGTTGTTCCTCACGTTAATAAATTGTTAATATTTCCAACAACTTATTTAGCAGCACCACCAGAAAAGAAACTTACAAGCTAGTGCATGTAAAGAGTAAGGCAAGTTGCATAACAACCAACATTTCTTCATCAAAACCACCAACATGGCAATAAACTTGTCCAACACCTGCCCTATACCCTCCTGTTTCTTTCAGGCAAATCTTATGCATCAGTAGTCAAAAACTAATCCCCATTGGTGTCAGCTGCACCCATAGCCTTCGCCAAGTATTCCTGCGCTTCTTCAAGTGCAGATACGTTGGCGTCGGCAGCATATAATATCTTCTTGATTGCATTTGCCACCTGCAAACATTCGGCCAAAGAACAGATATTGTTTTGTTCGTATACATCATAACAAATATATTCCTTCAGCTACTTACAGGGAGGTCCTCCAATTCAGGAGTCTGACAAAGTATTTCTACATCTCGCAACTTGGCAAAATAAAAGTCTCTTTCTTTCTCCAAGAGGTCAACAGAGAGCTTGAGATCTGTAACCTGCATTCATATAACAAACTTTAGCACTTGAAGAATAATGTTCTTTTACAATTATATCTATAGGACATAAACAAGAAAAACCGATACAAATACTGTGTGTTCAAAGCGAAATAACTGTGGAGACCTTTCAGGAGAAAAAGATGCATCTACAGCAATACAAATACTGTGAAGAATAGAGGAATCTATTAAATAAGTGAAATGCATTGGCCAGTAGGCAATCCCTCGGATATTGATCTGATTTTCACAACCATTGAAAATTGAGAAAGTGGTCTGCACAGGCAGTATGATGGAAGCATACGGAAACAAACAGATTTGGTTCAGTACCTCCTTGGACAAAGCTTCGATATCCACTGATGAATCAGCCCCACCTACTCCAGTGCATCCTTTCCCTTGTTTTGGACCTATAAGGATCCATTAAATAGAAAGAAGCAAGTTTAAGAGCGAGCAGAAGAAAATTCAAGCATGAACAAGAAAATGCCTACTGACCAGATGATTTATACAGGCCAACCGAGTCACTACCAGCAGAGTTATGGATATTGTTTGCTTGCAATGACTTTGAGGTCTTTAGAGAACCTCTATAACTACGGTCTTTTCCTCCCTTACATCTTCTTTCCACAGGATTATAATTCCTAATTCAAATAATCAATGTGTTTGTGAAAAATGTTTAACACAAGGGCAACCATATCAAACAGAAACGTAAAGTGGAAAATAACAGAAGAGACAGTATAATACTCATTCATGACGCCACCATTTACGGAATCACAATATCGCTTAAGCCATTGTAAGAACTCCAAGTTGTCCAAAGGCCGACCTTTAACAAGTCTGTTGACTTCAACATGCTGCCACATAACCATGGGCCGTGACGTGAATGCAGATAAAACATTGAATTGCAAAAAATATAGAACAGAAAAACAGCTCCCTATAATTTTGGGAACCTTAAAGAGTCTTAGCTAAGCGATACTCAGTTGTTCCAATGAACAATCATTTTTTTTTCACCCACAATCACATGACGAATATATTTAACATAGGGAAAAAAAAATGACATTTGATAAATAATACCAGACTAGGAGGATCATATTTTGATTCCAGGCTGTAGAATATATCCAAAAAAAGAAAATAAAGCCTTGACACCGAATTTGGGCAAACAATCACTAGTTCAGGTCTCTGGATGTCAAGTTACAAAGGCTGGCAATAAATTGAAAAGACTAAATGCAAAATGTAAGATAAAGAAAGCAAAATGTAAGATAAAGAGGTATTAGATGGGGCAAATCATATTCAAAATGCAGCAAAGGATGGAGATTACACTATCCTGGGATATATGTCAGAAAGTTCGTGTTGATAATCCATCCAGGAGTCCAAGGTTCAAACAAATATGGAGATGCAGGAATACCCCATCATTAAATTCATTAATCATGCACTATGAGACATACTCAAGTTACAATATGAACTACCTTTTCAATTTTCAACTTGTTAAAGACGTCCTGCAGAATCTTATAATTTTGGATCATATCATACTCAGTCTTTGCATCAAAATTAACCTACAATAGAATGAACTGAAATGTGAGGAAAGTCATTAAAAATCATATAGTTGAGAGAACAATGAACTTGATTTGAATAGAGAAAAATGTGGCAAAATTTTGCAACCTTATGCATGGGAACAACTCCTGGATAGGTCATATCCATCATCTGGCATTGCACAGCACCTGATGCAGCCTAGTATAGTAATTGAAAAGGCAAACATCAAAGAGAGAATTATATGCTGAAATATGAAAATTCTAAGCATAATTAGATGCTAAGTCAATTCTCAGATACGGAGAACACTCTTATACTTCCAACTATGTTTCTCTATTCTATAAATCTAACATATTTATGACACCACTAACACAGTTGATGTTCTAAAAATGCTTATGCAAATTCTAATCATATGTATACTAACCATAACGCTAACTTGTGACAAGCATTATGCTTAGTATCAGCTTATTAGCACGCTGGTTAAGTTGCATGACGAATTGGTTGCTGTAAGAAAATCTGAGATATTTTCTACAGCGTTTTACTAGAAACGAGGTCACTGAAGAAACTCAGCTTAGGATCAGAACTAATAAGCAAAAGCATCAAGCAGAATGGCGGCTGAAATTTGCAACAGAAAACCAAGACCACGTATTGCTAAAATTAAATTAAATCTATCCCGTTCACTAGGTACCTTAACCAACCTAAATTTACCATCAAGCAAACCCACTTCAACCAAGAGCTATGTAGATGATAGATTTTTTCTTTTAAAAAAACAATATACTTCCAAAGTGTGGATATTGATTTATTTCCCATAATCTGACCGTCAAAGCAGTACCCTGTAAGCTTTTGATGTCCACGTACAGCAAGCTTTTGTTTAGAGAAAGAGAAAAGATAAAAAACGCTTTAAATAAAACAAACCACTTTGGATAAAAATAGGTAATCTAAATGAAATTAGAACGACGTAGATAGCTTTAGGAATCCATTTCGTTCGTGGAACAAAATGTAAAAGTAGATAAAAAGCAATTTCAAGAGCTGGGTAACGCCTAAAAACGAAAACCCATTACCAATTAAGTTGAAATTACTTATAAACCGAGAAAAGCCATGAAGGGGATTCATCAAACCAGACAAAAACCAAACTTAAACCGGCCGCTGATACTCAGTGGCCTTAAGACTCGATTCAACATAATAAGAATTGAAAACAAAACATGGGAAATGAACAAAAGAAAGTTAAAGAACACCTCTTCAATACGAGAGAGGCTGAGTTGAAGCCTGTTGTTGATCCAAGTTAAAATCTCATTCCTTCCAACAAAGTACGCACTGTCCATCATCCCAATATTTGACGCCATCTCCTATTTCCTTGGCTCTCTTCACAGTCACACCCCCAAAAAGCAACCAAAAAAAAAAGCGAAACCCAGAATGACCAGACCAAAAAACACCCAAAAGGAACACGATTGAGACAGAGAAGACAATAAGATGAGAATGTAGGTAATTTTGAAGATTAAACCGCGAAAAGAGGAGCGTGGTTTATAGATATTTAGAAAGAGAGAAAAGGGTATGAAATTAGAGGAGAGTGTGAAACTGAAATTACAGAAATGAATGGCGACAGAAAGAAACGAGAGAGAAACCGAAAGAAATGAAAAGGGGATAAATGGAGCGAACCAAGTGATGAAATATAAAGGAAAGGGTGGGTTGGATTCGCCGGAGTTTGGCAGAGGATCTTTTGATTTTCAAATTTACTTTTAACGTAAAGTTTATATCAACAATTGGCATTAACATAAATAAATAACGAGAGATCTCATGGGATTGCAGAAAGAGACCAGTTTTTAGTAACATAAATGACATATTTAGTATGAGCTTAAATGGGGTTATTTGCAGTGCTATGCTGCCATTTGCTTTCTTAGGTTGTAAAAGAAAAGGACAAGGGGACAGAAACGGCAAGTGGGGTTTAATTTTAAGGATTCCTTTTCTCGAATGAGAATCATATTTTGGAATTTGGATAAATGTATGCCGAGCCTGATTGGGTAGGAATCAATTCACAGGTGTTCATTTTTCGTGTGTTATTTTATATTTTGTTCTTCCATTTATTTATTATTAACATTTAATAAATGAATAGATAAAATAACACCCACTAAAGGAAAACGTATAGTAAAAGGTTTAAAGCCTTCTAAGACATACATATACGTTCAGTTGATGGTTTTCTATTAAACTTGAGCACAAGACAGGTCCGACTAGACTAAGCCATCCAATAAATTGCAACAGCTACATAATATAATATACCATACGTACATAGTTTCTTAGAATCTGCCATTTGAGATAACATTGGAACTACTAATACAAGGGCAATGAGGTAGAAGGTATTGTCACTTTAGGTCTTTCGCAATAGGAAGTGACGTACTTTCTTAAATATCAATTTCAGGCTACATCCAAGTAGCCTCCCACGGTTGCTTTTAGAGATGAATATGCTTGTAGTAATCTTTTAATCCACCAAATAGATTTACGTGTTCGAAAACAACGAGGACGATGTGATCCTTGATTGGATTAAGGTACTAAAGTTAGTTATGCCCTCATTTCAGGTTGAATTATAAATTTTCATTATGATATTCAAATTAGTAATATGTAATGCAATCATATTTTAATTCCTTTAAAATTATGCAGTAAAATTTCTATAAATTAACAATGTGTAAGACCATAGAAAATTTATTATTTAAATTAATATCTTTTAAATAATTATTTTTAAATTTATATCAAAATAAGTTGATAAATATTTAACAACATATTATGTTTAAATTTTTAATTTCATAAATTATTTTAATAATTCTAATATAATAAAACAATAATAATTTTTATGGATAAGAAGCAGTAGAAATGCCAGGCGGCAAAAGTTATAGGCTGTAGATTGCAACTTTGTACCATTTAGTGTCTCCATAATGTTGCGGTTGTCATGTCTTCTATTGAAGAGGACAGACGAGACGAGGCGTACCCTCCAAAAATGCACACCAAAAATTACCGTCCTTGGACATTGTGTACGTTGGATAAGTCAAAATCGTGACGTACTTCGCAGTAAATATTACAATAGAATCTGATTGCCAGGTAAGGAATTGCCTACCTAACCTAAACTCCACAAAGGAGAACAGATTTACGCAGTTGCTTCGAGTGTGATTAGAAACTGGTGAATCGAATCCTCTTTTTAAGCTTTAAGCCCTCGAACTTAGTAGCATGGATGTACCAATGCCATTCCAAGCGAAGGATGATTGCTCGTGTAAAGTCTGCTATCAATTATTGGGGTTAAGAGTAGTGGTTGGGAGAATAATATGCCCCTATTGTTTCTTCTCTCCAAGTCTTTACGCACAAGTTGGCCAAAAATGGTACAATAATCTCTAGGATTGCATCGGTTCACAATATCTAATACCGAACCACATTGTAAAAATTGAAAAAAGACAATATCTGTCTCTAACCTAACCCTAATGTAGCCACCCCTCCTCCCTTCCCCTCTCTTCAACTCACTCTCGGAACAACCTTCCTTCCATCTCCGTTGTCGTGTTTGCTACGTCACGTTGTTGCCTCGACCATCGCTAGCTCACCGAGATTTATCCTCCCTCCATCGCTTGCTCCCTAAGATTTCCTGTTGTCTCCAGCTCCAGCCTATAAGCCTCCAACTTTGTCATCGTCGCCAGCTCTAGCCATGTTGTCACACGGTCCAACACCGCCACCGCTAGCTCCGTCGCCAGCTCCCAGATTCGTCGCTAGCTCCATCACCTGAGTTGTTTTATGTACAAAATTATAGATGCAATCAGTAATTTTATGAAGTTGGGAATTATATGATTGGCCAATGTTTGTTTATATAATTATATTAATTAATTGTTTAGGTTTTTGTGGAATTTGAAAAAATATGAACTTTGGAATTACATTATGAATTCATTATTTGTTTGAATTTTAAAATTCATTCATGTTGAAATTTACGTTATAAAAATCTTAATTATTTGAGTCTTTTTGGAATGCCATATGGATTAAAAAATAATTTACAAACTCATTGCTTTATAACATGTAATTGGTCTCATGTATATAATATTTACAAATTCATGGAATACTTCACTTACTATATTTAATTGTCCAAATTTTGGAAATAGCGGTGGAGTTGTTGCCTTGCCTTTACTCCAAATTAAATCAGAAATTCTTGCAATAAAACAAATATAATATAGGAAAATAGAAGTCAATCCACGAGTAATTCTATTTTCTTAATCGTTACAAAAGAAAATATTCAATAAAATTGGGGAAGGGATTCTAATAATATGAAATTTAGTGACAAAATAAAATGAGTATTATTAATAAAATGAACCTTGGTTTACGATTGCTTCTATTTTTGGAATATTATTTCGTCAATCATATATTCAATGTGGTAATAAATATTTGTCATCGGTGCAAAAATAATTATTTCATAAATCATATATTTGATATGATATTAAATATTCATCATTCCTTCCTTAGTTAATTGAAAAATTATAATTTAATTAACTCTTATTATTAAACAACCTTATACACAATCCAAATTTAATCAAACAATAGCTTTAAGAAAAGAAAGACCATCAAAACAGATAAAACAACATTTGTGATTGCATTTAATTTAATAGAATGTTTTTCCTAAATATAATAATTTCTAATGCAGCATATTAAAACTTCTAAGTGTTACAAAAGCTTAAAAAAGCAATCCTATATATGAATAATTGAAATACTTCACATTAAGACCCAATTGCCTCCCATTCTTCAAAGTTCTAAAAAGACTCCACTCCCCTCAACCAAGCTAAAGAAAATTAGTTAATAATTGTCATAAATGCTACTAACACCTAATGAAAAAAAAATCTAAAGTCTACTAGTGTAGCACCCCCTTATCGCAAGATACACACCGAAACGCCCGGAGGTCATTCCAATACATATCCTATGTTAAAGGCGAGCTACGTTCAATCACTACATTCACTTCATATGGCATGGTATCATAAGTCACTTATAAAGCATCATAAGAAAATCACAATATTTTTAAAACTAACTTTTTCCTCATTTTATTTCACAAATCGAAGTCTACTTTGTGCCTTTCAACATTTTCCATATATACATTATCAAAAACCTAATACAAGAGTACTACATGAAAGAGGAAAATATAATAAATCTAGCTAAGCCATCCAAAAT
>JANIHZ010000007.1:43387013-43398503 GCA_027478365.1 Erythroxylum rufum
TTCCATTCAAACATGGGTTTGATTCACACTCCATGTTCTGATAAATATTTACCATCCGAAAAGAGGAAAAAACGGAGCCTTTGTCTAAAGAGGTTAGCAAACAGTTACAAACCAGTATTCCATCAGTATTTGCTTCAGTCTAGATTCCAGCCGTATAAAGAGTGATGACCTTTCAAAATCCTGCTTATCATGTGCTGGTTCGATAAAATTGGCTTCAAGAACCCCTGTAGCATAAAGTGAAGTAGTACATGCATACAATTTTACTGAAAAATCATTAAAAAGATTACAGAAATCTAGAGAAGGACAAATACCAACAACACCAGATCCCTTTGAAGAACCATCACCAGTGACTTTCCAGTAAGGCTGCAGTCAGGTAAAGAATAAACATATTGAATTAATCTAAGTCACATGCTGCTAATTTACTTTACCCAAGGCATCAAGGCCACTTAATGCAGGAAGCAATCAGAAGCCTAAGTTTCTAAGCAACAACAGTCATCCAAATCAAAATTATATATACAATTCCAAGCCTGAGATATCTGTGTTCCTATTTTAAAAGCTTGAAACCAACATAGTATCAGAATTTACCCTGATTAGGCGATTTTTATGGTACACGTTAAATCCAGAAACCGATAGAGAAGGTGCCTCTTTGATGAATCCAATGGTTGTTTCCACAGTAGCCTTAAATGCCACAAATAGAGGCAGGAGAGATCAGAAAACACACACTTTTCAGGTCAAATGGTTCCACATGAAAAACTCGAATACTTTGGTCCAATAGACAGCCAACATTTAAGCTTTTAGAACCTCAACAGAGAAATTTTATAAGAAGCAAATTGAAAATGTGAAAGTGATAGCGCATGAGCTTTTAATTATTTCCTGGAAACAATATATGTTGAAAAAATATGTACTGACTGACTCAGAAAAAAAAGGGAACAAAGTACTGGCTGTCAGACGTGTAACAGCACAAATTGCTTTCTTCCCAATATATAAATGAAATGTTTGTCATATTTTGCTCAAGGATACAAGATCCACTAAATAGACAATTTGAAACTGCAACAGCATCAGCTTTCTTAAAATAATGCATTTGACTTTCAATGGTACATCAATGAGAAAAAAGTTGCAAAATGCAACTTCATATCAATCTCTATATGCAAGGTGTGAACCGATCACAAACAAATTCCTGCCTGTCGATCCATTGTCAGGAATTCTAAATGCTTCTTATCATTACTTCGCATCTCAAAGGAATTTCAATCACTTATAAACCCCGTTAACGTTCCATATTACAAATTTACGATTGTCTTGTACATTGTTCATATCTTGTGCTAAATGTGTTATCCATCTATAATAACCTGATAAAACTGGACGAAACTCCACCCTCAAAAGCACCTTAATAGGAGAGGATTACCTAAGCCTCATAAGGCTTGTTAAGCTGTTTTCGTAGTTGATGTGGGACACTGATACACTTTAACACACTCTTTTTCATGGCTAGGACTAGACATTTGGTTCATCAAGTTTGCAGAATTGAACAGCTATGAGTGGCCCACCTGAATACTTGTGGAAGGCCCAACATCAAATTAGGAATGGGTCTGATATCATAATAAAACTGGACCTAACTCCACTAAAATAATCACCTTAAGGTGATGAGGATTGTCCAAGCCTTATAATGGTTGTCGGGCTCTCGCTTTTAATCGACGTGGGATATTGGTACACTTTAACATAACTTATAAAATGACCATGAGTACGTGTTACATAACAGGCTAGAAAGATGAGGCAATTGTTGATCACTGATGGAAGAGAAAAGGATTAACTGCAGTACCAAGGGAAAGACTTTTAGCATAAGCATTTAAGCATCAATTACCACAAGGATTAAATGGAAGCCCATGGTATTACTGCAGCTTGTGGCATTGTGCAGTGAAATTACGAGACATAAAAGAGAGAAGATGATAAAAAAAGGAGATGGATTATAACATCCAGTGATCTTACCTCATTTGATGTCACTGCCAGCTGAGGTCTGTAATTTACTGTTTTAGCAAATTTCAAGTCATCTGCTATAAAAAATTGCTGTACAGGCTTGCCCCTTAGAATAACACTAAAGTTTGTGAATTTTCTTAGGTACAAGATTGATGCATAATCCTAGTCAAAAGGAAGATAGTTTGTTCAGGTCAAAAAATGTTAACAGAGAACAGTAGAAAACAAACAAATATGAAATAGAATTCTTACCCTCAACGAATAGCGGATGCGGTAGGAGATATGAGACTGAAGCTCAGCAATCTTTTTGTGTAGTTTTATTTGGCCTCCACAACTAGCTTCATCCCTGAGTCGTATATCCTAAGTCAAAGATAAATGAGGAACCATAAATATTTCCATGTGACAAATAAAAACTTAATATACGAGTTCAACATAAAGTTGTTGTTATCAATAGTTAAAATTTTTCCGTATATGGAGATAAAGATATGTCTTCATTTGATATAGGCAAAAGGCACGAATTTCCCCCAGCGTCTTCTAAAAAGTCTAAGTTAGTCCCTACTGTTATTTATGGTTTCACATTACACCTTAACATTTTCAAAATAATACTAGTAACACCTTAAATCCTAACATAGTTCATTTTTTAGCGGTTTTGGTATATAGATCATTAATTTAGCCTATGTGATGTCAACTAGGGATTTGGACCAACCAAATGCTGAAAGTAATCTTAAAAATGACTTTTGAAGACATTAGCTACAGGTGTGATTTTCACCTTAACATTTCACCAGAGGTCTAAATAAGTCTCTGCCATTATTTCTGTTACCACTTTTGCATCTTATTCAGGGTGCAATCAGTACTATTTTAGTAACGTTATGATACTTCCAAAGTGGTACCAAAGATAACAGTAGAGACTTATTTAGACCTTTTGTGAAACGTTAAGGTACAAATACACCCTTGGCATTTGATATACAGTATATCTTCAATACACAAGATTGTACACAAGAGAACATGTTGAAATAAAAGACTCAAAGTTGCCAAACACAACAATGAAAATTGCAAAAGAAAAAAGAAAGATGTCACAAGACATATTTTAAGTTGTAAACCACAAGAAATAAATTAGTTCTAGTTTACAAGAGAAGCGTCAATATATGCTAGAATATTCATCAAACAAAACAAAACAATATATGACTTTGTTTTAAGGTTTACTGCTAACTGATAAATAAAAAATCAAAACAAGGATGCTCAATCTACTACTTGATTTCTAATGTTTAGGCTTTTGAAACTAGTAAAGACTAAAGACAAGAGGCTAGCAAAAAGATAGGAAAAAATGAGACTACTATATGTCCCATAGACAAGAAGGTCTTTGGTTACATTTAGATGTCACTTGCCCTCAGTAGCATACTAATCAAGTTATGTTGCAAGACAAAAATATATTTGTTCCTTGAACATAGTTCAAAATTTAATAACACACCATAGCAAACACAACATACCTCATCATCATCATCGAAACTCAGTTCGTACACACCTTCATCATTCAACCATAGGTTGTATATTAATATTCTTGTACCATGTGGTCCAATATCCTCAAACTGGTAAACACAAATTAATCAGCGCAATCAAAGAAAGTGTAAACAACATCAATATGCTAGAACTTTTATACTGTTGTGATTAAGATTTAAAAACAATGATTAAAATAGTCTGTAAGGCATTATCTTGTGAGTAGGCAATGATACCCCAAGAAACCAAAGATGGCAACAACCTAAACCCTGTTGGTGATTATTTGTATGCAAAATTAAGCATATGAAATTGTATTTCCAATGAACTACAAAAAGTCATCAGGAATGCAAATAACGTGTAGGGTGCAATAAAAGATGTGAACAACATCCACACGCTAGAACTCTTATACTGTTGTGCTTAAGAATTAAAAACAGCAATTATAATACTCTGAAAAGCATTATCTTGTGGGTATGCAACAATATCCTAGGAAGCTCAAGATGGCATCAGTGCAAACCCATTTTTTGTGATTAATTGTACGTAGAAATTATGATCAAGAAATTGCATTCCCAAGAAACTACAAAAAGACATCAGGAATGTAAATAACACATTAAGGGTGTGATACAACTCAGCCTCAGCCTCTGCGTGTTTATTCAAGAAGAAAATCTAGGGCTGTTGAAGAAGTCAAAGAACAGTTCAACTATTTTCTGAAACAACTGGCTGAAAAAGAGGAACCATTATGTCAAGTAGTCGTGGACTGATTTCACACGTTCCACGTTCCTTTATGTTAGGGAATAGTGGAGATTACCTTTGTTTTAGATTGTTAGTGGAGATTAAGAAATAGTATAAATATTTCAGGTGTTTCTTTTGTTTAGGATGAGAATTAGCATCAGAATTTATTTTCCCTAAAAGTACTTTGTACTAGGAGAGCAGTCCTTCTCGAATTGGACAACCGTTATTGATTTCCAGTACTTGATTTCCTTTTTATATCTTAGCCATCCTTTTTCTCTCTGCTCTTATCATTTTTGGTTCCGTTGCCGGGAATCGAAGATGGGAGTCAACACCAGAAGCACTACTAATCCTACCACTGAAACTCAAGAAACCCGACCATCATCACCTAACCCAAGTACCGACCCCATAGCCACCCAACTTGCTGCCATAGCTTCCCAACTGGAAGTTGTGGATTCCCTTAGAGCCGAGGTAGCAGCCTTGAAAATACAATCTCAAACCACGCATCCTTCTGGCTCCAACACACACAATGATCCTCGAAACAGGGGAAAGCAAAAAGAGATTAACAGAAGCAACTGAGAACCTCGTCGCAACAGTTGGCATTCCGACGAGGATGATGGTGATCATCCATGGTGGAGAAGAAACCCAACACAATGACCTCATACAAAAATTGAATTTCTGAAATTCAGCTGGTGATCCCTGACAATGACTCCTTGAAGCAGAAAATCCTCTTTGAATCTCACAACACCCCATCAGCTGGTCATGGGGGTTTCCTAAAGACTCTCAAAAAAATTTCTGCGCAATTCTTTTGGCCTAAACTCCAACGAGATGTTCGTCATTATGTGCAAAATTGCTTACAATGCCAGCAAAATAAATATCAAGCATTGGCACCAGCAGCTCTTCTTCAGCCGTTACCGATTCCCGATCGAATCTGGAAGGATATATCTCTTGACTTCATTGTTGGCCTTCCTAAATCAAGCCGCTTTGACACTATTCTGGTTGTCGTGGATCAACTGAGTAAATATGCTCACTTTCTTCCTCTCAGTCACCCTTTTACAGCCAAGATAGTTGCTGCAAATTTTTGCAAGGAAATCGTTCGTCTTCATGGTTTTCCTCAATCAATTGTATCTGATCGAGATGTAATTTTTCTTAGCAACTTCTGGCAGGAACTTTTCAAATTGAGTAAGACCAAGTTACGAATGAGTACAAGTTACCACCCTCAGACTGACGGCCAAACGGAAGTGGTAAATCGATGTTTGGAGGCTTACCTTCGTTGCTTCGCACATGAGCAACCAACCGAATGGAGTAACTTCCTACCTTGGGCTGAGTTTTCTTTTAATACTGGCTTTCACACAGCAACTGGTACTACTCCTTTCAAGATTGTCTACGGCCGAGACCCTCCTCCACTTTACCCTTATGTACTAGGCGAAACTGCAGTAGCAGACTTGGAGCAACAACTTATCCAATGAGATGATATGCTGAAGCTTTTGAAGGCCAACTTGCTTAAAGCGCAGTCTCGAATGAAGTCTCAAGTAGATTCTAAACGTCGAGAACTCTCATTTGAGGCAGGCGATGCTGTTTTTCTCCGCCTTCAACCATACCGACAAAAGTCACTTGCGAAGAAACGATATGAAAAGCTTTCCCCACGTTTCTTTGGCCCCTATAAGATTCTGCGACGCATTGGTATAGTTGCTTATGAACTTGATCTACCACCAACTTCCCAAGTTCATTCGATATTTCACGTTTCACTGCTGCGACCAGCCCACGGCCAGCTGCCTTCTTCGCCACCTGCTCCTTTACCAATTTTTGCAGATTGGGAGATCGTTCTTTCTCCAGCCCATGTCCTCTCACACCGTTGGGTTCGGGAAGCTGGAAATCCTACATTAGAATTATTGGTACAGTGGGACGGCAGGCCTTTGGAGGAAGCATCATGGGAAAATTATGATCTTCTCGCTGGGCAATTCCCTTCTTTTCGCCTTGAGGACAAGTCGACTTTCCAAGGGGGAAGTATTGATACAACTCAGCCTCTGCGTGTTTATTCAAGAAGAAAATCTAGGGCTGTTGAAGAAGTCAAAGAACAGTTTAACTATTTTCTGAGGCAACTAGCTGAAAAAGAGGAACCATTATGTCAAGTAATTGTGGACTGATTTCACACGTTCCAAGTTCCTTTATTTGAGGGGATAGTTGAGATTACCTTTGTTTTAGATTCTTAGTGGAGATTAACTTATAGTATAAATAATTCAGGTGTTTCTTTTATTTAGGATCAGAATTTATTTTCCCTAAAAGTACTTTGTACTTGGAGAGCAGTCCTTCTCGAATTGGACAACCCTTATTAATTTTCAGTACTTGATTTCCTTTTTATACCTTAGCCATCCTTTTCCTCTCTGCTCTTATCAGATTAACTCTCTAACCAAGTTAATTATTGTAGCAGCGAGCTCATACTTGTGTTGCTCCACTTTCTTATATAAGCGTCTATTCCTCTCCCTCCATATGTGATATATCACCATCTGAAACGACGTCTGGATGATGAGATCATCTCGTAGCCCAGGTCTGGAATATCGTATATCATCATTCAGCACCTCATTCCATTCATCGGAGTTGATCATCTGCTTTTAAGCTCTTCTTTCAAGTGAAGCGTAAATTATCACTATGAGAGATGGGATGTTATCACCATAGGCTTATCTGGGATCGCAGAACCTAAATACCCATAGAATAATTCCTCTAGGATGGAGTTTTTTGTTCAAGTTTGTTGCTTGGTGCTACTCGAGGAGTTTGATTTATCTCTGAGCTGGACCTTTACAAGATTTGAATGGTTTATCTTACTCTATTCTTAATGAAATCTTTCTGATAACAAATAATTATTGGGTTTTTGATTTTTAGATTTCTTGAACATGATTGTTGGCTTGTTTCCACCAGGTTCCATGCTCTTACTTAGTCCTCTTTGATGGACTGCAGTGCTAATGTAGTTGATACTTGTTCCTGGTTGGCAGGGTTGGGAGGCAAGTGGTGAACATCCCATCGTTCATGGTGAGGGTTGATTCACAAAAGCACATTGATTTCTCATTGACAAGTCCATTCGGTGGTGGGCGCCCAGGCAGAGTGAAGAGGAAAAACCAGAGGGCAGCTGCTAAGAAGGCAGCAGGTGGAGACGGAGATGAAGAGGATGAGGAATGAGCTACATTTTAGATTCTTTTGAATGTACTAGCTGATTTGTTTTATAAACACGGGTTATAATTGTGTTTGATGATGCATGAACTTGTGTATTTTTGACCGTTGTCATGGGTTAGATTTTCATTCAAATGACTAAAAGATTGGTTTTTTTTTTTTCCTCTTAAATTATAATTTTGGGTACATCATTGGTTATCAGATTGGTATTTCAATACTCAAAAACGCTATGCATTCTCAAGATAAATACCTGTTATCTTGGCCCTTGATAGTGCTAATACTAGTACTAGTTGTAATTTGGGTAATGGTATAACAAGCACTGCAGATATAATCTTTTGCCAACTAACAATGACGAAAATTTCCATCACAAGAATGGGATTAAAGTTGGAACTCTGCTACTCTTGACTAGTACACGGCATGAAAATCCGCGCCGAAAGTCAAAACCATTACTGTTAATCTAATTGCCGGGCATAGATTATCGACGCACATGAATACTTGGTCGTAGATGCCATCTAATAATATTTTCATTTCCTCGAATCATCTCGTCACGAAGGTAGTTCCTTTACCAATCCTAGAACAGGAAGACCAAATAGTTTCCATGGAGTCCATCAACATCTTAAGAGGCTATGGCAAAGTTAATTCCAACCTTGAAGATGCCACCTTTATCCGACCACCACAAAGAAAACCTCTGATCACTACCCTCGCTATCTTTGCTATCCTTCTCTTGACCATTGTCATCTCTCTGATGCTTGCAGCTCTCATCTACGAGAGCGTCACCGAATCACCAGAGTCTCCTTCTCTCTCCTCCTCCGATTCAATCAGAGTAGTCTGCAACGTGACTCGGTACCCCAACTCATGCTTCACCACCATATCCTCTCTTAACACCCCAACAAAACCCGACCCAGAAGCTATCTTCAACCTCTCTCTTCAGCTCTCCCTCAAAGAGCTCTCAAAACTTTCCTCCCTTCTCCAAACATGCAATTGCACTGGAATCGATGACTGCGTGACTCAGTTTGACGACGCGTTGGGTAGACTCAATGACTCGGTGTTGGCCATGAAAGTTGGCCCTGGAGAGAAGGTGTTGACTGACGAAAAAGTCAACAACATCAAAACTTGGATTAGTGCTGCTATGACTGATCAAGAGACATGCTTGGATGGCTTGTCAGAGATTGGATCGACCGTGATTGATGAATTCAAAGCTGAGATGGAAAGGGCAACGGAGTTTATGAGCAATAGTTTGGCAATTATTGCGAATATGCAGATCCTTCTTGAAAAGTTTGGTCTCAAGATGTACTGAAAGTTTTGGTTCTTACGAGGCTTTTGGTGAGTGTTAAAGTAAGTGATCTTGATTTATATTTCATATAAATCTGTACACCAAGTTCAAATTTTATTATTCCGTTTGTTGATGTTGTACAAATGTTGTTTTTGGGATTTTATGGTGGTAATTGGTGACTTTAATTAGCTGCTGAAGATGTTGATTTAATACCAAATTACTCCGACTTTCAAGTCTTGCCATGCCAGGAGAAGGACGATAACCAGTTTTAGGAATTTCTTAAGGATTCGTGAAAGTACGACCATGAAGTCTTCTTACGAGGTTTATTAATGTACAAATTTCCAATGTCTTAACCATCTGATTTAAGCTTGTATTTTCGATTGTCTCTTGTTTCCCGCCCTTCAGGATGCACTTTTTGTTTCCTTGCCTAACTCCCTGCTGTAATAAAGTTGAATTCATCTTCCTAGCAATATTTTAGTACTGATTGGTATGCTTAATCAAGGTTTTTCTAAATTCTTCTAGCTCGGATATTCAAAAAGGCTAAACACTGGACTTAAATTCATAATTTGTGTGCTTAAGCAAGGTTCTTTTCAGTTCTTGTAATTGATATCGCATTACTCTAGACATTTGAAAGGGAGCACTAAACTCAATACATTATCTGTGCCAATGTTCAAAATTGTATTATGTTGTTTTGAAATCGCGTGTGTTGTTCATTCTGAAATAAATTTTCTTCCAGATAAGCTCACACCCCATCCCAAGAATCCATCTTGTGTTGGCTGCTTATTTCCTCTGAAATTTATTAGGGCCTGACCCCTTGACTTCTCCAAATCTTAACATGTTTAGGATGACAAGTATCAGTAGTTGCGCCCAGACATTGGGGTATTCCGGGTTAAATTATCAATACATGGAAAAGAAGCTTTACTTGCTAAAATTCAGGTTCTTTTTTCTCAATTATCGTATGGGTACTCGATTATTTTTATAATAGCATTAGATCTTTTCTATTTTACTACAATTAATTATTCAGTTCAGTTATTATATAGATAATTTTAGGACACTATTATTAACAATGTTGTTATTGTGTATGATTACTTTTAGTTCATGAAAAAATGATTGTAATGAACTGGAGAATTTGTTGACACGAGATTCTCTAATGCACATGCGATGAACTGATAATAGAGAGATTTTACCATGTATTGCCAATGATGTATCAGCTTCTGTTTTATTAGAGCATGGAAGGTCTGAATTATTCTTCCCATGACCATCATGGACTTCAGATTTGGATGAAATTCCTGCTGATGTTTTTAGAACGTACTTGAGTAAGATCGTTCAGTCTCTTAATGTTTATATTCCATTTGATCAGGAGGATTTTATTGCAGCTTTGAAGTGGTAACTCTTCCAGTTCATTATTTGTTTGTCATGCACAATGTTGTTTTGCAAGCTCTAATAAAACATTTGGAACAACCTTTAATTAAAGGTTCAGAATCTGATATTGATTGTCTGAGGTGCACGCCTTTTTCTTCTCCTCCTGTTTCTAGTTCTTAAACAGCTTATGTATAGTTTGTGTTTAGGTATTGCTTTGTAAAATTTACCATTGATGTAAGAGTATTAGCTGGGGCTTGCTAGAGTAGATTACATGACGTGTTCATGGCTATCCTATTCATGTTTTATGCTTTGGGATTAAAACCTGGAATTGATCTGAATCACATGGAACTCTTGAAAAATGACTCGAGTTGGAACAACCAACACTTATGAAAGTTGAGATATTATATGTAGTTTCTTAGCGATAATATGATTTGTGTTGGGAGTCATTAGTAGAGTTTATTAGGAGATAAATCTTGTGTTGCGGAATGTGGTTTGGACTTTGGGTTTAGAAGAAAAGGACACATATATTGATACTTTATGCTGTTGCAACCAATTGGTTGGTCCAAATTTTATGTATGAGATTATTATTTGGATTAATAAAGACGTTCTTTATCTTTATATATTATGTTAATTACAATTGATATTTTAATAACTAAAGGAAAATTTTTTAGAATAATTATTGTGTAATTAAAATTGTAATGAAATCACAATTGTGATATTCAATTTGCATTTATGTATTATTATCAAATTGTTCTTAATTGTAGTTTTATCAAAATAGGATATTGATAAAATAGTAAAATTAGTACATTTTCATAAATTAAAGTGCAAAGATACTTTAACAGACATGTGAGTGCTTATTAAAAAATAAATTTACTAAACTAATCTGATTATGAAAATCTCAATAGAATATTACTTATGATGATTATTTAATTGATTCTTAGACTTGAGATTTATAATGCATCTTATATGAGAATTATTGTATTTTGATGCTACTTATGATGTATTCTTTTTCAATCGATAGTATTTCAACATAGTATGAATCATATGAAGCTAGTTAAGTAAGTTAATAAATGATTCATTACTTTAAAGTAATTAAAGAGAATGTTTAATATTTTTTAGTAATAGTGATTGAAGGAATTCTCTAGCCAAAATAATTGTCATTTGAAAAGGTGTTTTTAAATATTAATTATAAATCAATTACAAATTATCAAGAACGAATATAATTGAATTTAAAAGAGTAGACATTATATTTATACTCTATCTATTTGAAACATTAGATAACAAAATGATTAAGTTATGTATCATAATTATACATGGACGAGATAAGTTAAACAACTTTGATATTTTTAATATTTAAGTGGTCATATCATGTTGTTAGATGTCAATCTTAACATATAATTATAAATTATTTAATTACAAATTAAAGATAAATTAAAAGAAATTTTAATTTATCTAAATCTAATTATTAGAATTAAAATTTTTAATTATTGTCAATATATTAGTAA
>JANIHZ010000007.1:43540524-43552661 GCA_027478365.1 Erythroxylum rufum
TGAGTAAATAGTTAAATACATAATAAATGAAAAGATGAATTTGTGAGTATTGTAGAAATTATGTGTAAAATATAAGAGCAAAAGGGACTAAAATAGGCTTATTAATTGATCTGAAAAATCTACCAAAAAGTTATTTTTTTTAGAAACTCCAAATTTAAGCTTCTTAAAATGTTATATTTTGGCTACCAAAAAAAATTATATTTATTAAATAAATACTTTTATATTTTACAGTCAAATACCTATTAAAAAAAAAGATTTTTATCAATATCCTAAAAGCTGATCCAAACAGCACTAAAATACAAAATAAAGACTAATAAAAAAAAGCACCTCCGTTTATGCGTAAACAACCTGGATAAACACAGGCTTTAGAGAGACACTACAATAAAGAAATCACACTTAAAGCATGAGATGAGAGGGATCATAATTAATATTCCTCTTATTCTTCTTTCCGATTCGCCTTTAGTTTTCCCCTTTTGACCAAAATTGTTTGCATTATTCAAACTTTACAAACACCGACGAAACCGTCGCCTTGGCTTTTTGCCGGAATGGAACACAAATCCACGTGCTTATGATGTAGTAATTATGTTGTTCTATAGCATTTGATGCTTTCTCTCTTAGTTTTCACATTTGCCTTTATTTTACTCTCTCCTCTTTTTGACATTTCCAAAGGTGCTTCAATTACATTTAAGTTGACCAGTAATTTACATGACGCATAGTTTTGTCTTACTAGTAATCTTCTTATATTTAAACAAATATATATCTAGTAATTATGCTTAGGAAAAGTGCTACCATTTTTTTTCTAAGGATTGTGGGAGTAAGGGTAATGTTAAGTAGGATATAGATAATTTTGAAAAATTAATTAGATTGTGAGCTTGATGTATAGCTCGTAAGTAGTTGAGTGGGTCATCTTGATGCTCTATTAATCATTTGAATGATAATTTTGTAGAAGTGGAACTCATTAAACTAATTAACCAAAAGCATCATTTTTCTAAGTTGTATAAGAATCTCTATAATTCCATTCATTTATTTTTGTTGCAACTGGCTAATTCTAATATGATTATCATTGACGAAGGACAAGGGGCCCTAGAATATACTCGTGTGTATATATATATATAATCAGAAAGAGAGAGAGGGAGAGAGAGTCCTTTGCAGACTCATGTATCTCTCACTCGCATTTTCTTCCTCAAGCACCGACTGGCTTTCATGGTTCAAGGGTTTTGACAGTTCTCTGGCCCACTTATGCACTATCACCATTTGACACTCTCTCTATCTCTTTGTACATCTACACATACAGTATAAACACATGCGCGCAGACGCACCAAGACAAAGTTAGTTCCTGCATGCACCGACTCCTTTCAACCTCTCTCAGGGCTTTGACAGCTCTCTATTTCTCTCATATGCATTCACACCACTAGCAAGCACTAAATGCCTGTCCATAGCTCTTTAATTAGGTTTATTTGATACCTCTCTTTCTGTTTTCACTCTCTCACTGACATACAACACACGGACACGCAATCCTGTTTTCTTCCAAATGGCTTCCAGTTCTTGGCGGTTGTTGTTGAATCGGGATTTTATACATTCACGCGTCGGGCTTAGTCCTCCGAAGACAATATATATTTTTTGTTTGCTACGGCTTCAATGGACATTTAATGCATTTATCGTAGGTGGCAGTAAATTGTCAAAAATGGTACCAAAGTTAAATAAATCTACAAAAGTTAACGATAACAGGCCAAATGGTCAGCCATCCCACACATCTCTTGCCTATAAATAGGTAGGAGATGAAAAAAGCAAATCATCTCATAAATCTCTTCTTCTCTTAAAATGTTCACAAAAGTTTAGAGAGTATTTTTCCTATTTTGTGAGAGAGTTAGTGTTTCTTTTTGTAAAATAGATAGAGGTTGTACTCCTAAATTTTATAGTAAAATTTCTTTTTCTTGCCCTAGTTTTTACCCTAATTTAGGAGTTTTTCACGTAAAATCTGTCTGTTCATTACTATTCTTTCAGCCTTATTTAGCTATGAACTTACTCTAATCCAGTCGATTTTTACAAAAAGTGGTATCAAAGCAAGGTGAGAAAATTGCGATAAATTTTTTAGCGTAATTCGTTCGGAATTCAACGAGCACAGTTGAAGTTAGTGCACAGTAACCACAAAAGGTGGCAACTGTTCGTGCATTTATTTTTGCATTAAGCTGTGTAGTTACTGTAATGCAAGTATATAGTACTATTCACATGTACAGTACTATTCATACATATGCATACGGTACTATTAACATATATAGAACTATTCATACGTACCAGAACTATTCATACATATAGGTACTATTCACGTGAAATAGTGTGAGCTAAAATTATGTTCGTGATAGAAGCAATGGTAGCAAAATTTGATATTGAAAAGTTCAATAAGAGTAATTTCTAATTGTAGAAGTTGAAGATGAAGGCTATATTGAGAAAGATAACTGTTTAGCAGCCATCAGTGAAAGGCCGACAACATTCATAGATGATAATAAGTGGTATGAGATGCACGGGAATGCTATTGCAAATTTTCATTTGGCACTAGCAAAATGGGTGTTGTCAAGCATAGAGGAGAAGAAGATAGCAAAAGAGATTTGGGATTATCTCACAAAGGTATCACTACCCTTCTGTGAGCATTGCATTGTGAGTAAACAACATTAATTAAAGTTCATCAAAGTTCAAAAGCAAAGAAATTCTAGAATTGATTCACTCTGATGTATGGCGAGCACCAGTTACGTCCTTAGGAGGAGCAAATTTCTTTGTATCATTCATTGATAATTATTCGATGGAGATATTGGGTGTTTCCTATCAAGAAGAAGGCATATGTGTTTCTAACTTTTAAATTTTATAAAGTGCGAATGGAACTCGAATCTGGTAAGAAAATCAAGTCTTTGTGCTCAGATAATGGAGGCGAATATACTGGTAAAGAATTTGATGAATTTTGCAAGCACGAAGGGATCAAAAGGCAGTTCACGATGACATACACTCCTCAACAAAATGGAGTAGCAGAGCAGATGAATAGAACTTTGTTGAAAAGAACAAGAGCGATGTTGAGAACTGCAAGCTTAGATAAGAAATTCTGAGCAGAAGCAGTCAATACCGCTTGTTATGTGGTGAATTGAGCTCCATCAACTGTAATTGAGTTGAAGATACCGGTAGAGATGTGGACTGGTAAACTAGTGGATTATTCCAACCTCCATATATTTGGAAGTTCTGCCTATATGATGTTCAATGCCCAAGAAACTAAATAAGTTGGAACAAAAATCTAGAAGATATATTTTCTTGGGATATGTTGAAGGAGTAAAGGGGTATCGTTTGTGGGATCCCACTGCCTACAAGATTGTTACCAGTAGAGACATTATTTTCTTAGAAGATAATGATTAAGAGCAAACAGAAGACGTTAGCACTTCAAAAAAGAATTTAGAGACAACAACAGTACAGGTGGAAAGGAAATTTAATCAAAATGATTCTTCTGAAGCTGCACCAGAGCACGAGGAGCAAGAACCAGTCGAATGTGATGTTTTAGATACTCGAAGATCAACTCACACAAGAAGAGCACCGAGCTGGCACTCAGATTATATTATGGAGAGCAATATTGCATACTATTTTTTAACTAAGGACGGAGAGCCATAAACTCTTCAAGAAATAATGAATAGTTCAGATGTATCTCAGTGGATGACAGTAATGCAGGAAGAAATTGAAGCTCTGTATAAGAATAAGACATAGGAGCTGGTATCACTACCACAAGGAAGAAAGCCTATTGGTAATAAATGGGTTTATAAGATCAAGCAGAGTGGTAATAATCAAGTAGAGTGATATCGTGCTAGATTGGTGGTAAAAGGATATGTCAGAAGGAAGGAATTGACTTCAATGAAATATTTTCTCCTGTAGTTTGACTCACCACAGTTCGAGGAGTCCTAGCGATGTGTGCTGCATTTGACTTGCATCTTGAGCAGTTATATGTGAAAACAACATTTTTTCATGGAGATCTTAAAGAAGAAATTTATATACTCTAGCCAGAAGATTTTAAAGAAAAAGGGAAAGAGAACTTGATTTGCAGATTGAACAAATCTTTGTATTGTTTAAAGCAGGTGCCGAGGTGTTAGTATAAGAGATTTGATTCCTTTATCATGAGCCTTTGATACAGTAAATTGAATGCAGACCCTTGTACATATTTCAAGAGGTTTGAGAAAGATGATTTTATAGTCTTGCTATTGTATGTAGACGACATGTTGGTAGCAAGTCCCAATAATGATCGTATCAAAGAATTGAAGGCATAGTTGGCTAGGAAATTTGAAATGAAGGACTTGGGACTAGTAAATAAGATTCTAGGGATGCAAATTCACTAAGACAGAAATAATAAGAAGATTTGGCTTTCTCAGAAGAATTATTTGAAGAAGATCTTGCGGCGATTCAACTTGCAAAATTGTAAGTCAATTTATACCCTTTTTCTTGTTAATTTCAAGTTATCCTCAAGTATGAGTCCTAGTAATGAAGAAGAGAGGATGAAGATACCTCGAGTACCATATGCATTAGCAGTGGGAAGCTTAATATTCGCTATGATTTGTACAAGACCAGACATTGCAAATGTAGTGGAAGTAGTTAGTCGATATATGGCGAATCCTGGTCGAAAGCATTGGAATACTGTTAAGAGGATTCTTAGATATATCAAGGGAACCTTAGATGTTGCATTATGTTATGGAGGATTAGATTCTACTATCAAAGGATATGTTGATGTTGATTATGCAGGTGATCTTGATAAAAGTAAATCCATTACAGGATATGTGTTTACATTAGCTAAAGGAGCTGTGGGCTGGGTTTCAAAACTACAGTCAGTTGTGGCTACGTCAACAACAGAAGCAGAATATGTGGCAGCTACACAAGCTAGTAAAGAAGCAGTGTGGTTGAAGTTGATGTTGGAAGAACTCGAATGCAAACAAGAGAACATTATTTTGTTTTGTGATAACCAAAATGTTTTGCATCTTGCAAGGAATCTAGCATTTCAATTAAAAACAAAATACATTTGAGTTCAATATCACTTTATTCGTGAGAAAGTGGAAGAAGGAATGGTAGACATGCAAAAAATTCATACAATAGATAACCTAACAGATTTTATGACAAAAGCAATCAATGGTGACAAGTTTATTTGGTATTGATCCTCGTGTGGCCTAACAGAGACGTAAGTAACAAGAAGCAGTAAGGTAGAAAGAATAGTGTGAATATCTGATTGACTTTGAATCAAATCTTTAAGTGGGAGAATTGTCAAAAATGATACCAAAGTTTGAAATAAATCCACAAAAGTCAAACATCTCCTGCCTATTTAGAGCAAATCATCCCAGAAATCTCTTCTTCTATTAGAATACCCACAAAAGCTTAGAGAGTGTTTTTCCTATTTAGTGAGAGAGTTAATGTTTCTCTTTGTAAAATAGAGAGAAGTTGTACTCCTACATTTCATAGCGAAATTTCTTTTTCTTACCCGTAGTTTTTACCTTAATTTAGGAGTTTTTTTACGTAAAATCTGTCTGTTTATTACTATTCCTTTAATCCTATTTAACTGCGAACTTGTTCTAATCTGGTCGATTTTTACAACAGGTGGCAATCTTTCAGTAAGAGAAGAGCATACCTGTCACGTGCTCTTCCTTTTAGCAAATTGTTTCCCAGTAATGACAAAAGAATGTAGTGCTCTAGTTATGAACAAAAGATTATTGATGGAAGTTTGACATTTTTTGTATGGGAAGCCATTAATATAGGGGAAGAAGCAGGGGAAGCCCATTCAAAAAGTTTGTTGGATACATATATCCAATAGGTTCTTCTTCTGTTAAATGTACTTTCTTTTAGTTGGAAGCAAAGGTTAAACATTTATTGTAGAATTGGTTGGACTAATTGACCAAATTGGTTTTATCCGACCTTTAGTCTTATGGCTGACTAATTATTCTACAATATTGTGGTCAAACTATTACTAGAGCCTTGTTTAATAGTGTGAGCAACTGTAATCCATAAGTGCTACAGTATGCTAAAATTGTTAGGCATTTTTTGTCCTTGGGGACAATTTTGTCTATTTCTCATAAAGTTGGACAAACATTAATTGAAATTTGGTTTTTAAATTAATTATTGGTTAAGTTATGCCATTTGATCCTGATAAAGATAATAAAGTGGTCCAATAAATGATCTAGATTAATGGGTCAAAGTTTGGATAGAAAATGGGTCCTGATTAGTGTGGACTGGGTCCATATCGGCCTTGTGATGGGGAAGCCCGATATGGAAGCTATATAAAGGTTAAGGTCTTTTGCAATTACTCGAGAGAACGTTCACGAACATAAAGATTTCTGACCCGCTAAGGAAGCTTAGAACTTGAGAAAACTATAGAAAGGCCTTGCCTGTGAGTCGGTGAGCACTTTTCGCTAAAGGCCCCGGAAGATTCGGAGACGTTTGGAGCTCGGAATCGGTATCGAAATTAGAGATGGTACCGAAATCTAGGTATTTCGCATTACCTTCGTTTTTGATCCTTTCACGTAGATCCAGGGTACGTAATAAAGCACCCACTACGTACTAACATGTGGTATCAGAGCGGTTACATGATCAGATTGCCAGAAATGAAAGTTTTTCGATTTTTCGTCTCATTTGGTTTTTCGTTGTTTTTTATTCGTTTTTCAGTTTTTTTGCGTATATAATTGCATAAAAGTGGTATACATAAGGTTAGCTACAAAAACGGGCCGAACGGAGCAAAAAACGGAGTCTCGGGATGCCGAAAATGGTCCCCGACGTCGAAGGTGTCGGAGACAGTCGGGCACGCGCCCGACGTCTCTACAGGAAGCAGGAGTGTCGCGTCCGCACGCGCCTACCAAGACGCACGCGCGGCAAGCAGCCCACGCCGCGACCGCGTGGAACGGTGGCACGTGCCCATCCGGGCCATCCATGCGGCGGACATGTGGCACCGGCCGATGGGTAGACGTGTTGACGCGTCTACCATTACGCACGCGCCTAACGCTAGCGAGGTGCGTCTGGGGTGCACGATGACATTAGCAGCTGACATCAGTCGTACGGACTACTGACGTCATCATCTACAATGCCAAAAAAAATCCCCAAAAATTCCAAATTTCTCGTAAGGTACTCCGGGGTGTTTTGGTCAGTTTTTGGGTCCGAAAAATTTATAAAGTAACCTTTTTCTATTTTTTCTGGATTTATTACATTAATAACAAATTAAAGTTTAACTCCAAAAAAAGGAATTAAGGTATTCTGAATACGATTTCGATTGAATTTTCATGCTTTTGACTCTGTATGAGGGAGATACATAAGGGTCTTGTGTCTCGGGTCTCATTTTTAGTGTTCGGGATTGCATGATAATCCATCGAAAATAGGAATTGAGACATTCTGAAGTCATTTTTGAGTGCATTTTTGTGCAACAAACTTGTCATAAGGGAGATACATCAAGTTGTCGTGTCTCAGGAGGTTAGTTCAGTATCCGGTGACGCATGATAGTCACTCTACTGAGATTTTTCTTTTACGAAGGTCTCAAATGAAGTTTTCGGAGAATGTCTTTAGCACGTGTGTGTGACAATGAGACTGTGCATTAGGATTTTTGCATTTATTGAGGTTACATTGTCACATACGGTATGCCCATAAAGAATGTGAGAATGAAATAAAGATGTATCCCTTATGTTTGCAAGCTTTTTGGATACTGATGAGAATGTAGTCACCAAAGTGGCCTTTCGAGTCAGTATTTTGAATTATTTTGCTTGCATGTTGGCGGATGTCTCTGATTTTATGTTTTATTATTCTGCACAAAGGTGTTAGCCTTACATAAAATTTTGAGATGTACATAAAGGCATTAGATGGAGGAAGACAGTTTCTCAAGTGATCTATTCACCTAAAGATGGTAGTGTCAAGGCAGTTGATGGTTTGTACTCCGATCGCTTTTATGTGTGGAAGTCTAATTGCATATATTATGTATTCATCCCAAAGGTGTTTCATAATATGTGTGATCGGATTTTCAGGAAAGATACTATTCAATGGCTTTAGTATCATTGTTGTTCTACATTTGTGCTGATTTAAAGATTATCATCTTGAAGTCACCTTTTCAGTTAACTAAATCAGTGTCACCATTGAAACCCTTGCTGGTTTCAATATAAGGAATTGGACGAATAATTGGACGGAGGATGTTTTGAAGGTTATGGAGATAGCTGTGGTTGAAATGGCCATACGGACGGGTAAGCTATCTTCACTTACATCCGTAAGCTCAACAACTCATAAAGTAGCCTATTAAGCCTAGGATCGGTCTAACATATTACATCTGACGACCATTAGGAAATCCATACCTAACCATCTGCAAAGTGGACTTCTGGACACAGACATAGCAAAGGAGTTTCTTGAAAAAGTCTCCCAGAGGTACACAATCTCATCCAGTATTGAGACAAGTGCCTTAATGAAAGTATTATTCTCCATAAAGTATACAGAGGAAAAGGGGAGTAATGGAGTACTTATCAAGAATAATTCATTTTCACAATAGGTGAAAATATTAAGACTTCAATGCTTTGATATCCCATTGTGTTGCTGAGGTGGAGAAACTCAAGTTGTTACTCCTACAGTCCTTGAAGCATCTTAAGGGAAGACAAAGATGAAGCCCATTAAGTTCAAAGGTAGAAAGTTCAAATCTTCTCCATATGTTGACGCTGGTCAAACCAGTTCTAGTAAAGGTCCCTTGGACATGAAGAAACCAGTAGTTTGAGGTTTAAAGGGAAGACTGAGATCATTAAGTCATTCTTTGGTTTATCAATTATGAATCTAATTTGCGATAGTCGCATTAAGTATAGATGACTATTTAGTGAAACATCTGATCAGGGTGCTTCCACAATGCAGTAATTCATATCTAAGATAAAGCCAAATAAAAGGAATGAGGAATTGATGGTTCACAGTAATAAAGAGGTGGAAATAATATCTATAGGGGGTGTATGTACTGAACTTTATAGTAAAGTTCATTTGGTTTTTACACGACACATTTTATATGTGATCTTTTGATCAATTAAGGACACTTAAAGTTAACGTTTTGCATTTAATACTTCTATGAGACAGTTGCTGTTTAATGCAAAGCATAAAGGTGCAACTTTCTTGTCATATGATTTGTATAGAATGTGTCTTACCCCGAATTAGATATATACTTCTTAGCATCATGCTAAACAAGGTATGGAGGACCTGATGAATGAGAAGTAATACATGGCATGACATAAAAGTTTAAGCCACATTTCTAGAGTTAGGATTGAGAGATTGATTAAGGAAATCATTTCTCAATTCTAGATTAAGATGAGCTGGAAACATGTACTGACCGTTTCAGGGATAAGTTGACTAATAAGGACACTAAGGTCAACTTATGCTTCTAACTTGTTGAGTTTGATACATAAAGATTTCGGTAGACCTTATACAATTTCATTGTGCAATTTTAAAAGTATTATGATATTTCTTGATGATTATTCTCATCAAAGTCATGCGTTCTTGGTTAAAGACTGAAGGTTGAGAACCAGTTGGAAAAATTCATCAAGATAGTCAGATTTGACCGTGAAGGAGAATATCATGGCAAACATGATGTTTCGGGACTTTAAAAAGTCTGTTTGCTAGATATATAGGGAGTTAGTTAGAATAGTGACTTGGTTCACTATGCCGAGTAGTTCTGAGCAAAATGGTGTGTTGCCGAAAGGCATAATTGTACACTAAAGGACTTAAAGAAGTCAATGCAGAACAAGACTAATCTACCTATCTAGAAGTTGAAGAACTCAGCCTTGCGCACATTCGTGTAAAGGGCTACCCTACTGAGGTAGGATAATCCTTATAAAGAAAGATTGCATTTTTCTTCATTGCTATTTAGTAAAATATCTCAATCTCTTTAGGGCTACAGATTTTACTGTAGATAAGTAGGGACCAGAATAGTAGAATTACAAACAGCTAAGTTATTGGAATACCACGTCTATGATGATGGTGGGTCTTTTGACCTTTCGGATGATAGCAGGGTGGATACTACAGTTATCACGTATCCACTACTCATACAGTTAGATCCAGTAGATTTAGATTTTTGTACCGTACCTATACAGGAACAGGAACCCATACCTGTACATAGAGGGATTCTTAGGAGTACAAGATCTAATACAGTTAAGTAAATCCACTGGAGTGAGACAACTTGCTATCCCATCTGACAACATAGTCTGTCAGGTGTACTGAACTATATTATTAGACATATTACGGATCCATTTACTTTTACAGAAGCTATTTCTGGACCCAATACGGATGTGTGGTGGGATGCGATGAATGAAAAAATGCAAGCCATGAAGCATAGTAAGGTCTAGGAGCTAGTTGATTTACATCAAGAACTGCAAGTTCGTCAATTACAAATAAAGTTTGAGACCTAAAGGATTTCAGGATAAAGTTCAACGGTTTAAAGGCTTGCTCAATTACATAAAGGTTCACTCAGGGAAAAAGGTTGACTTTGTGTTACCTTTTCTCTCGTATCCTCGTAGGACACATTTTGAGTGATAAAAGCAATTGTAGCTTATGATGATATAGAGTTACATCAGAAAGCTGTCAAAACCACTTTCCTGAGTAAAACCTTTATGAAGTGGTCTATACGGTACAATCTGTAGGGTCCCAGGATCCAGATAGTACTGACATGGTTTGCAAGTTATGCAGATCAATATATGGTTTACAATAAACCTCCTGAAGGTAATACCTTACAATTTGGTGAGGTTATGGCCTCTTCTAGCTTCTTGGAAAATAAAGTTAAAGGATGCCTGTACTATGAAGTTGAGGGGAGTAAAGTTATCTTCCTATTACTGCATGAGGATTGTAAATTGCTCACATCAAGTCACTTGATCATGTTGTATGAGGATAAGAAACTTTTGATCAAGAACCTTGACATAAAGGACCTTAGTATAGCACCTTTTGTCCTAGGTGTTCGGATTCACTAGGACATATCTCAACACTCATCAGACCTCTCAAAGAATGCATACATTAAGTATGTGTTAAAAAGGTTTAATACGGTTAACAATAAACCTGTTGTAACACCTATCTCTCACAGTGAGAGATAATCTTTGGTATAGTACCCAAAGAATAAAGTGAAAAGAGAGAGATTATGAGAAATGTTTCGTATTCTAGCACTGTGGATAGCTGATGTATGCTCAGCTATGTACTAGATAGGACATTGCATTTACTGGTTGACTGTTTGGTCAATATCTGGTTAATCCAGTTATAAACTTTTGGAATGCAGTCTAGCGAGTATTGAGATACTTCAAGGAATCAAGGATTATATGTTGACATATAGTGAAGTCAACAAGCCAAACCTTGTAGGGAATTCAGATTTAAAGTTAGCTATGTGTTTGGATAATCGAAAGTCTACTTAAGGTTACAGTTCAAGTTTGCAGATGGTACATAGTTATAGAAGTGTGTCAAAGAGATACGGTTAACATCCTCGACTAGGCATGCAGAGTGTATGCTAAGGGACTGCTTCGCAGACGGTTTAACTCAAAAATTTAATTTCTGAGTGGTTTGTGGTCCATTCAGTGGCTAAACCCATTTGATTTTACTGTGGCATTCTTCTTACAATGTTGTTTAATGGAAACGAAGAATATCACAGGGTCATAGCAGTTGAAGAACAATTATTTGGTTATAAGGGTGTTGACACAAAAAAGTGACATTAAGGTTTGGAGCATTTAAGAACTAAGGAATTGTGAGTCGATCCTTTAACTAAAGGACTTCACCCACTTGTGTTTGTAACATAAGTATATAGTATAGGTGTTTTGAGGTCATTAGACACTGCTAGTTAGGAGATCGTTATGTTTGCTCCATGTACATTTGTATATTTTAAAGTATTATGATAGTATGATGGTTACTGATAAAGATGATCATCATTTATCCTCAGTATTAAGTGTCATCATACATTGTCATAGTCCGTATGAAGGTCTTAAAATTTGTGTCATTCTTAAGCATTTGAAGGTTATTGGGCATATATACAAATTGACCTTATGCCTATGTCATTTAAACGCATACAGTTTAACACAACTAATTATAAAGTTTGACATGACATAGGGGGATATAAGTTTTTAATCCCATAAAGGTTCTCTAATGCAGTTTAGCATTCAGTTGGA
>JANIHZ010000007.1:43597837-43613399 GCA_027478365.1 Erythroxylum rufum
CTCGATCTAGCTCTCGCCAAGGGAGCACGGATGAATCCCATGTCCCGCAAGATGCTGGGACTCATTCTGCTCTACATTCTGAGGCACCTAGTATGCAACAGGAAGTGCCTCCACCGCCTCCTCCTATACCTCAAGCAAATCCCATGGATTCGAGTTTCTTTCAAGCCTTTGCTCAGGATTTCACATACGTCATGGGTCAAAGGTCTCAGGTTCCGATGTAGCCTCCAGTTGAGAGAAGTGGACAGTATGACAAGCTCCGTAAGTTTGGGGCTGTGGATTTCAATGAAACGACCAATCCGAAAGAGGCTGAAGCCTGGTTGAAGAGAAATGAGAGGGTCCTGATTCAGATGAAGTGCTCAGATGAGGAGAAGCTAGACTATGCAGTGAGTTTGTTATAGGGAGATGCACTGCACTGGTGGGAATCAGTGCCTCACAGTCAGGTCGTGCTACCGGTTCTGATATGGAGAGATTTTGTTAAAGCGTTCCGGAAGAAATACCTCTCCAGAGTCTATATTCAAGAAAAAGCCAGGGAGTTTCTGAATCTCACACAGAGGGACATGAGTGTGAGCGAGTATGAATTGAAGTTCACTCAACTTTCCCGATATGCAGCCAACATTGTGGCGACTGAGGAAGATAAATGCTGTAAGTTTGAAGGAGGACTGCATTTGGGGATCAAGGAGAAAGTCCTGATCCATAATTTCTGTGACTACCAGCAATTGGTGGATGCTGCACTCCAGGCTGAAAAACTGGAGAATATAGGAAATGAAGTAAGCAGGAAGAGGAAGAACAGGGAGCAGTCTTCTAAGAAAGGAATGAGTGCTCCAATGCCTGAGAGTAGTACAAGGAGTTTTCACACACAGAGTGAAGTGGGAAGCAGTGGCTCTACCAAGAACAAGCAGGTTAAGACAGTTTCAGGGCAAGCCTCTAATGTGGGAGGCACTGGAAGGACAGGCAGGAGTCGTTTCACCAACCCCCAATGTGACCATTGTGGAAAACTTCACCAGGGAGAGTGCTTTAAGTTACTTGGAGCCTGTTTTCGATATGGGGAGAAGGGACATCTGATCAGGGATTGCCCACAGGTACCAAGACAAGAGGGGTCACAGTTTCAAGCCTCGAGGTGAGCAGAAACAGTGGGAACCAGGCCAGTCACTAAGGTAGGCAACTCGGGAACTGCAAAGAAGGCTATTCCTCCAGGAAGGCCAAGGGTTCAGGCACAGGCAAGGGTGTTTGCCATGACTAGGGAGGAAGCAGCAGCCGCACCTGAGGTTGTCACGGGTATGGCTTAGTTATTTGATTCAGCAGTGTATGTTTTAATTGATTCTGGTTCCACGCATTCCTTTGTTTCTGCCAGTATGACTTTGCATGGTGTGAAATCAGTGCCTTTAGGTAATCCTTTGATTGTTAGTACTCCTCTAGGGAGGATTGTGGTGATCAGTCAGGTATATAAGGGTTGTGAACTCTTTATTGATGGATCTAAGCTGGTAGTGGACCTACTACCTCTAGACCTAAAAGGGCTAGATGTCATTTTGGGAATGGATACTATGGAAAAATATTTAGCGAAGCTAGATTGTGGCCTGAAAGAGGTGGAATTTGATCTGGGCAATAGCAATAAGGTGATTTTCAGAGGGGATAGAAAGACACCAACACCAAGAATTATTTCAGCCTTGCTAGCTGATAGAATGATGAGCCAGGGTTGTGAAGCCTTCTTGGCACATGATGTGGATATTGATGTGACTGAAGGAAAGTTAGAGGATCTTCCGATTGTGAAGGAGTTTCCAGATGTGTTCCTAGAGGACTTACCTGGTTTGCCACCGGTGAGGGAAATCGAGTTTGCCTTCGACTTGATTCCCGGAACAGCACCTATTTCGATACCACCTTATAGAATGGCTCCAGCTGAGTTGAATGAGCTTAAGGAGCAATTGGAGGAACTGTTAGAGAAGGGATTTATTCGTCCAAGTTCGTCACCTTGGGGAGCACCAGTTTTGTTTGTCAAGAAGAAGGATGGAACATGGCGGATGTGCATTGACTATCAGAGACTCAACAAGGTGACAATTAAGAACACGAATCCTCTGCCAAGGATAGATGATCTGTTTGACCAGCTGCAGGGAGCAAGGGTCTTCTCCGAGATTGATCTCAGGTCAGGCTATCATCAGCTCAGAATCAAGGAGTCTGATGTAAGCAAGACAGCCTTCAGAACTCGGTATGGACATTATGAGTTTTTGGTGATGCCATTTGGTTTGACCAATGCTCCAACTGCCTTTATGGACCTCATGAATAGGGTCTTCAAGTAGTTTCTGGATCAGTTTGTCATAGTGTTTATAGATGACATTCTGGTGTATTCTAAGCGTGAGGGGAACATGAGGAGCATCTCAAGATTATGTTGCAGACATTGAGGGAGAGAGACCTTTATGCTAAGTTCAGCAAGTGTGAGTTTTGGCTTCATGAGGTGACATTCCTTGGTCATGTGATTTCGAAAGATGGGGTACATGTTGATCCGAAGAAGGTTGAAGCAGTGGTGAATTGGCATACACCCAAGACAGTAACAGAAGTGAGGAGTTTTTTGGGTCTAGTAGGTTATTACAGGAGTTTTGTGGAAGGATTCTCCATGATAGTTGCTCCGATGACTAAGTTATTGAGGAAGAATCAGAAGTTTATCTACAGTGATGAATGCCAGAAGAGCATTGAGGAGCTCAAGCGCAGATTAACTAGTGCTCTGGTTTTGATTCTGCCTTCTGGAGATGAGGGATATACAGTGTATAGCGATGCCTCAAGCAAGGGTCTAGGTTGTGTATTGATGTAGGGAGATAGGGTGATAGCTTATGCTTCACGATAATTGAAGCCTTATGAATTGAATTATCCAACTCATGATCTAGAATTGGCAGCAGTGGTCTTTGCCTTAAAAATTTAGAGGCATTATCTATGTGGGGTTCAGACAAGGATCTTTACTGATCATAAGAGTCTAAAGTATTACTGAGCCAGAAAAAGCTTAATTTGAGACAGAGAAGGTGGATTGAATTACTCAAGGATTATGATCTGATGATTGAGTACTATCCAGGGAAAGCTAATGTAGTGGCGGATACTTTGAGTAGGAAATCATTTATGGCTTATGTTCGGACAGTTTATTTGCCCTTGTTGGAAGAGATGGCTAAGCTTAAGATAAGCTTGAAGTAGGAGGAACCAAATTATATTCTTGCTAACTTCAGAGTGAGGCCAATACTCCGGGAGAAGGTTAGGGAATTACAGGCACAAGATGAAGAATTAAGCAAACTTCGAGAGGAATAAGTCTGAGGTAATAGTGAGGGATGATGGACTCATGAAAGTTGGAAATAGACTTTGTATTCTGAATGTCAAGGAGGTGAAGGATGAGATTTTGGATGAGGCACATAATGCGCCTTATACCATGCACCCAGGTAGTACCAGGATGTATAGGGATTTGAGAGAGCATTTCTGGTGGAAAGGCATGAAGAGAGATGTAGCAGATTTCGCAAGTAAGTGTCTCGTGTGTCAGCAAGTCAAGGCTGAACACCAAGCACCTTCAGGCAAGTTAAAGCCATTGTCCATTCCTGAGTGGAAGTGGCAAAGGGTAACCATGGATTTTCTGATGGGTTTGCCCAAGACCAGTAGGAAGCATGATGCCTTTTAGGTGATTGTGGATCGGTTGACGAAGTCAGCTCACTTCCTAGCAATTAAACAGACTGATTCTTTACATGTGCTAGCAAAGAAGCACATTGATGAGATAGTGAGATTACATGAGATTCCAGATTCCATAGTTTCTGATAGAGATCCTCGGTTTACTTCGAGATTCTAGGAAAGTTTGCAAGAGGCTTTGGGAACCAAATTGAATTTTAGCACTGCTTTTCATCCTCAGATGGATGGTCAATCTGGGAGGACCATTCGGACACCTAAGGGAATACTCAGAGCATGTGTGATGGATTTCAAAGGAGCTTGGGATGAGCATTTGCCATTGGTCGAATTTGCTTACAATAATTCGTACTATTCGAGCATTTAGGTGGCTCCGTATGAAGCACTATATAGAAGGAGGTGTAGAACTCCGCTACATTGAGATGAAGAAGGAGAAAGGAAATTGATAGGACCATAATTGATTCAGATGACAGTTGATAAGGTCAATCTGGTTCAGCAATAGCTTAAGGCAGCTCAGGATAGAATGAAGAGCTACACGGATGCACACAGGAAGGAAATGGATTATGAAGTTAGTGAGAAGGTGTTTCTTAAGACATCCCCTTGGAAAGGCGTTATGAGATTTGGCAAGAAAGGCAAGTTGAGCCCAAGACATGTGGGTCCCTATGAGATTCTTGAGAGGATTGGACCGCTAGCCTATAGGTTGGCATTGCCCCGGAATTGTCTCAGATACACGATGTCTTTCATGTCTCCATGCTAAGGAAGTATAGATCGAATCCTTCTCATATCGTTCAGACCACTGAGGTTCAGTTGAGCGATGATTTGAGCTATGAGGAGATACCAGTGGAGATTTTGGACACCAAAGAGAAGATCCTCAGGAACAAGACGGTTCAGCTAGTCAAAGTCCTATGGAGAAACCATTCAGTGGAAGAGGCCACATGGGAACCACTGGAGACTATGAAAGAGAAGTATCCACATCTCTTTACTAACTCAGGTAAGAATTTCAAGGATGAAATTCTTTTAAGGGGGGAGGAAATGTTGGCCCCGATCTCTTTCTCATTGAATAAGTATGATTTCAATAAAAAAAATTTTGTGATTGGTGGACCATTGCTTAGATTGATGGAATAAGAAGTATTGAATGAAGAACTTAAGAGTAAGCTAGAATATTGATGGAGTAATTTACATTGAAGAGGTAAGAAAAGGTATAAAGGCAAGATGGACATTTCATGACCATTAGGAGTATAAGTTAAAAGATGAATGAGGGGTTGTCAAAAAAAAATTTAGAGGGAAGAATCGTGAGAGGGGGAGAAGAAGAAGAAGAAAGCTAAGGTTAGAGAGTTTTGAAGAATTTGGAGATTTTAAGGCTAAATCAAGTAAGTATAAGTATAAACTCTTCTTATTTATTGGATGAAGCATGGTTAGGGTTAGTTAGAGATGAAATCAAGATTGAAAGTGTGTAAAGTTGATGATGGGAAATAGGAAAGTAGTTGAACAATGGTTCACTCCTCTAGGATTAATGGTTATGATTGTGTTTTGTTGTCGTTTTTGGAGTTGTATAAGCTTATAAGTGAAGTATGAATGATGTTTACGGGTTAAGATGGGTTGTATTTGAAATATTGGAGGTGTATAAGTGAAAAATGGCAATAAAACATGTTTTCGGATGTTCTGGGTTTGCACGTCGCGACGTGCACCAGTTTTCTCGTCGCGACGTGCCAGCTCCTTGTCGCGGCGAGGGCCAATTTTCCAGCACTGACATCCTTCGGTAATCTAGGCATAACGTTTGCTATTGATGTTAAAATATGGTGATTCTTGATTCATTGTAAACCAGAGACATAGGGATACAATTTTTGTGAAGGAATAAAACCCAAATTCAGTACCTAAGAATCTCCAATTTTGGCTGGACGTTGAGTATAGAATTTTTGTTTCAGCATAAGTTATCGTTCAAATTGTTGAAGTATGACTTTCTGATTTCTGCACCAAATTGATTGGAATGTTGCTTATTGTTTATGGAAATCAAGTGAAAGGAAATCAAGTGGGGCAAGAGGAACAAGAGGAAAGACATTCCTAAGCAAGTTTATAAGCAAGGAACTTAAGGTGGGTACACGTGTATAATAGAGTAAATAAGCCACTCGTTGTTTGCTTCAAATTATGGAAGTCTCATGGTTTAAATTGCATCATCCATATTGCCTTGTTAGCTTTTTAATGAATTGTGAATTTACTATATGTTTCTACATGAATTGTGTGACTTGATGAAAAGACCTTGAAATGAGATTTTCTTCAATGAATTGTGAATTTGCTATATGTTTCTACATGAATTGTGTGATTTGAAATGAGATTTTCTTCTTTAAAGAATACATGTTTATGAAATCATTATGCAAGGATATCAAGTTTATGAAAAACAAGATTTCAAGATTGAAAATGCGCCATGTTAGCCAACAAGATTTCAAGATTTTGACCTTTATGTGTTATGTGGGTTGGTGGTAGTCCCCAAGAACCGTCACGTGCATGTTGACCCACGTAAAGGCTTCTCCCGCCTACCCGCTAGTGGCACGAAGCTCCCTCAGGGACTCCCTCAAGAATTTACGGCTACACAGGGCCATTACATGGGAATGTGTAGTGCGTCATGAATTTGGACATACCCAAACCAATCTTCTGTGCTTATGTGCTTATGATCTGTTATCATGTTTGATACATACATGATTTATAGTTGCTCATGAATTATTTAAAAATCAAGAATTTAAGATGATGATATTTACATGTGAAATTACTATGGTTTCGAAAATGTGCTATGGCAATGAGTTTTTTTGAAAATAGTTTTGCTTGTTCCTTTATTATAAATCTGTTACCCACGAGATTTATATCTCACCCCCTTTATCCTCCCCTAAGCAGGTGATGAGCAGGAGATCGAGTAGGTCAAGAGTTATGGCATCACTCCGAATTGGCATATTTTGTATTTTCAAGTTATATTTTTGAAATTCACGGCTTTAGTCACATTTCAAGCTTAATATGTCCAAGTATGTTTTGTATTTTGGATCTTTAACTCAACTGATGTATTATGGCTTGAAAGGTCATTAAAGCTTTGTAAAACTTTTACTTTAGTTATTAATGAAGTATGTATTTGGATCTTGGAGTTCCATGTGTTTATGCTTAAGATCTTTTTGTTTTGAGCTTAAATTGATAATGGTTGCATTTAGTAGAGTTAAAGTTGAGGTTGAGTGGATAAAGAGTTTAAATTTGCATTTATTAAATGAGGTCTGCTTTGCATGTCGTGACGAATGATTAATCGCTCATCGCGACGTAATTCTCGTAGGCTCGTTGCGACGAACGATAAATTGTTTGCCGCGGCGTGATCCTTACCTGCGCTCGTCGCGGCGAAGTCCCAGACGTCGCGGCGACACCCACCTTTGCTTCCGAGTGACTTTTCTTTTAAAATTTTCAACTTCCAAGTCTTTCCACTTCGTTCAAGTGTCATGTTTCCGTGTCTGATGTTGGGCTCTGAAAACGGGGTCCAACATTGCCCATATGACCGAGTCTTCTCTTGTTGGATTGGGATTGTATTTAGGTATATTTGCACTACTGAGGAAAAACCTCTTAGTTAATAACACCAAGTACTTCTGTGAACCACCTTATTGTCTTTAGAATTAGCTAGGAGTATATGCCTAAGAGTGTTGAAGCTAGAAAGCTTAAGTAATGGTCCTTGACTGTGCTAATTATCGATCCAAAATGAGTGTATATTCCCATTCCTTATTATGCATCTTATATATTGGTTCATTGTTTCCATCAGCTTCAACAATTAAAGCAGTGTTCGAGAAGTGTTTTCCTATTGTATGAATTTCCAAAAGTTATCACCTTTAAGAAATTGGTTATGCGTTGACTTAACCCATAAAAGTTCCTTAGCCATTTGATCCTTAGTCTATTTGCTGATGACATCTTAATCATAGCCTTGAATGAGTTGATTCCTAATCCAACTTCATCTTTAAAAGTATGAAAATCTATCCACTACACTTTAGCCTAAGTTCCTTTGTTAGGTTCTCCTCTCAATATGAAGTTTTTCAAAAAAATTTCAGATGTTTTAATTAAATTTCTAAGGATACATAAGTTACAGTTTCAATGCAGATGAAGATACTAATAAATAATGATGGAAATGATGAGTTAAATTCTTTTAGATATGATAGATTTATATTAATCTAGCTACCTATTCTTCTATAAATTGTATAAAAGAGACGCTGGCAATCTTTATAGATAACTCTTGTATCTATTAGCGGAATTCCAAAATATCTGAAAGGAAGGATTTCAAGCTTCAGTCATGCTATACTTAGAGATGACAATAGGTTGCCTAAAATTTTTTGTTTAGGCTTTAGGTCAAGTCGAGCCAAGGAAGCCCAAGCCCAAGCTTGTGCCAAAGTTATAAAAATTGAAATAAACTCGAGTCTAGCCTAAAGCTTGTTCAAATTGGGCCAGGCCTTAGGTGTCATCTCTAGCTATGTTGGCTTTATGTTTTGCTTGGCTACGGTTGCAACTTCAAACATAGATCTTGTTCTTATTTTTATTGACTATCAAACCTAAAAGAGCATTAAATTACTTCATCGTTGTAATAAGCATACTCATTGAATTTCCATCCGCTCTACTTAATATGATTAAATCATTTATAAAGGAAAGATGGTTGAGCTTAATATTTTTGCATTTATAGTGGAATTTGAAATTCCCCATGTTACTGGTGTTCCTTTCAAGCAGTCTTAACAATACGTCATTGCAGTTTGTAAATAGTTAATCCACTGCCTACTTTGAATATTTTTGTAGGTTCTACATTAATGAAGATGTTAATAAAATTTTGATAGAAAATTTAATTAACTTGATATATTGTGATGGATATCTAAGAACTTCCATTGCATTAAAAATGAATCCCCATCTACAAAGCCAAATGCTTTGTGTGTGTCCATTTTCATTGTACACTCCTTAGGGTTTTATTTCTATGATAATCCTTGATCAGCTCTTGAAGCAAGAGAATATTGTGTTTCATGCTCCTCTTTTGGATTAATGTTCCCTGACTTGGATTAAAAATTGATCTTAAGGTACTTTTCAATCTGGCATCCATCATTTTAGAGATTATCTTATAGAACATATTACAGTATGATATAGACTTGTAATTTTACAAGTTATAGTGATTAGACTTCTTTGGAATGAGGAAAATATAAGTTTTATTCATTTACTTAAGCATTTTACCCTTTTAGAGGAGTTCTAGTATGGCTTATAAGATACAGTCTCCCATTATAGTCCATGTTTTCTAAAAGAATATTGCATTAATCCCATCAAGTTGTAGTGCTTTTTTAAGATTCAAGTTGAATAAAGCCACTTAGTTTATTGCCTTCTTTAAATATTTTTATGGGTCCTCCATTAACGAAGATGCTAAGAAAAGTTTTTATGATACAAAATTTAATCCACTTGACACATTGTAATGGATATCTAAGAACTTCCATTGCATTAAAGCTAAATCCCCATTTAAAAAAGTCAAAAGCTTTATATATGTCCATTTTCATTGGTTAAATCCTTAGGTTTTTGTTTATATGATAATCCTTGATCAATTCTTACATCAAGAAAATATTGTCTCTTATGCTCCTCATATGAATGAATGTTCCTTGACTTAGATTAATAATTAATCATAAGTTACTTTTCAATCTGGTAGTAATTAATTATATATTTATTTAATGACACTTAGCGATTAATGATACGAAAAGGCTTAAGATACTCACTTTAGTTCATATATGGTTTTAGGTACATTTTCAAAGTGAAAGAGCTAAAGTGAGTCGAAAGCACTATGTTTGAGTTGTTTTCTGAAAATTCTTACTCAATTATCTTCGTGGAGCAAGAACAAGAAGGATTAGAGCAAGAGGAGATAAGAAAATACCAAAAGAAATGAAGATTATCATAAGTCATGGCCATAAGATGTATCTCACAGCCATGACAAATTTGTCATGACCATAAGAGGGGTGTCACACCCATGACACACTTTTCATGCACGTGACAGCCCATTTCATGCCTATGTAAGGTGTCTCACGGCTGCGAGACACCCACTCATGGCCATGAGACACTGCCAGATGTCCCAAACTTTACTTTTTGGTATAAATACATCGTTTGATGGAAAACATGTTATGAATTGTTTGGGGGAAATGTTTTAAGGGTTTCTGGAGGATGAAGAGAGGCAAAGGTCGACAACCTTGGTGACCTATGGAGGGATAGCTTTCCGATGCCAGTTCAGAGGTGATATCGACGTCAAAGAACCAGATTAAGCATTTCTCTCATTGTTTTTTGTTCTTTCTCTTGGGGATTAATTATGTTATCTTATGTTTAATGTTTGGTTATTGTGTGAGAATGATTGAATGCCCTATTTGATTATTTTTATGTTAGAACCTGTTGCTAGAATTTCAATATAATCTGTAACTGTTATGTTGAGATTCTTTTATGGCGATTAATGGCTTTGAATCATTAGGGATAACATAACCTAGGTTAAATGACCTGAGCTTGTGTGGTTGTTGCCTTGATTAATTTGTTCTCCTAATTCGTAATGTAGTTATCCAATTAAATCTAAAGAGCTTGTTCTAGGTTGTTTGATAGCTAGGTTTAATTAAAGAGCTCTTCTTAATTAAATAAGAACTAAGGGAAAAATGAGGTTAACATAGCTTATTATTAACCTACAATTAATAGTATAGCTTATTGTTAATCTACAATTAATAGTTTCTAGGAGAGGTATATGAACAACAATTCAAAGAAATATGTTCAACCGTATGTAGGTTGAGATTGAATCGATAACCATGTCCTTAACGAATTCATCACTTTCATCATTTTTAGGTTGTTTGATTTAATTTGTTTTTGTTAGTTTAGTTTCATTTTATTTTCTTATTTGAAAACAACCAAACCCCCTTCATAAACTTAAACATCAATTCTTTTCATTTCAAAAGCTTTATACATACTCTCTGTGGGATCGACTTAAACTCACTACTGTTATGGTTGTAGATCTAGTTATTTTGAGTAGTGTGAGCTCTTTTTAATTAAACAAGACCTAAAGGAAAACTGAGGTTAACAGAGCTTATTGTTAACCTACGATTAATAGTTGTTAAGAGAGGTATATGAACAACAATTCAATGAAATATGTTTATCTATATGTAGGTCGAGATTGAATTAATAACCAGGTCCCTAACGAATTCATCACTTTCATCGTTTTTAATTGTTTGATTTAATTTTCTTTTGTTAGTTTAGTTTCATTTTTTTTTATTTGAAAACAACCAAACCCTCCTCCATAAACTTAAACATCGATTCTTTTCATTTCAAAAGCTTTACACACACTCTCTATGGGATCAACCTAAACTCACCACTATTATAGTTGTAGGTCTAGTTATTTTGAGTAGTGTTATAATAAGTTACGTCAATTTTGGCGCCATTATCGGGAAATGTGATGCTTTAGTTTTTGTTCTTGATTTTAATTGATATTTATATTTGTTTCTAATTTGTTTCTTTTTAGTTATTTCTTGATCTTTTTACTTTTTTGTTTAGTGTTTGTGTGTTAAGAACAAAAATAAAATTATATGGATGAAAGTAATTTTTTTTATAACTCATATTCCCAATCTTATAACCATATTTGGAGTGATCATACAAACTTTAGTTATGGACAGGATAATCAATATAATTACTTCCTTGATAGTATGCATGACACACAACAATTCCTGTATGGACAAGAAGCTTCTCATTATGACTGAGGTCCATCTCTAGAAAAACTAGTTAATATTGCTCCTACTAACACTTTACAATTTCAACAGGAGGAAATACAATTTTGGTCTTGCTTCCAACATTTGGAGTGGCAGCAAAACTTAAGTACATTTATAGAAGAATCAGTTAATGTTGTTGTTGCTAATACTTTACACTTACAACAGTTCTAGGAGGATATGATATAATTCCATCAAGATACAACGTCTAGACTCCAGAACTTGGTAAGCCAGGTGGGTCAGCTAACAGAAGCTATCAATCGCCTAACATCACAAAGAGAAGAGGCGCAATTATCTCAACCTGAGATGTACTCAAGGGACATTAGTGCAGGGGCCTTACAGAGTGAGAAGGAGCTTGAGAATCTTGACAGAACTACTTAATGAGTTGCTTGTGTCGAAGAAATGGAGAAGGAGATCGAAGCAAAAAATGAAATATCATTTAGCTTAGAGGTAAATGCTGAGTCCCTTATTGTTTTTAATATTAATCCTTCACCTTTACATAGCAAATTAGAGGAATTAAATGAGGAGGAAAAATGTGAAGAGACGTTTTATATATTCCAAAAGTGCTAGGACTCAGTAAAGATTGGAAATTTAAAGATAGGGAAGATGCTAGAGGTGAATGATAATCAACTTAGGCACTATCTTGAACAACCTCTCGTAGAGAGAGCCCATATTGTGACACAAGAAGATCATAATTTCGTCACGTGAGGAAAGTATGGAGTCGAGCCAGCGACACTAAACAAAGGCGTTTCTTGGGAGGCATCCCAAGGGAAGTTAACTTCTTTTCCTTTACATTTTCACATTTATTTCTTATATGCATATGTGTTTGTAGTTGTTTGTTTTTACTTGTTTTTAAGTTTTCAGTCAAAAAGAGAGAGAGAGAAACGAAAAAACAAAAAAAACATTTTTTCATTTTCTATTGCTTCTAGGACTATATAGTTATGATTAGAGAATGAATTGACTAGAAGAATCCACGACAACTTTGGCATGTACTTTTACTCTTGTGATTGGGCAATGTGCATTATCTTTAAAAGAGTAGTAACTAGTGATAGACTCAAGCTAGTGAGATTTTGAGCCATATTAGACTGGCACATTGATATCAGTCTTATTATCTTTTGTTTATGTGTGACCTTCATGACATGTACATCTTGGTTTTGTTTTGATTTTCTATTCAAGACCACATTTTTATCACATATATTAACATGAAAATGATATAGGTATTCTTTATTTCATAAGCTACATAAAACAAATAGCTTACCTATTCATATGATTTTCCTTTTGATAAGCCCCCTTAAGCTTCATTTGCTTTTTTTAATGCTAACCACATTACATACTTTAAACTAAACCAAATGTCCTACATAAGCATTAAAGCTAGTGGAGCATTTGTTTATTGTTGATGATTGTGGATGTACAAGAGTATAAGTGTGGGGGAGTGCATATATGTGAGATGGTTATAATTATTGGGATGTTATTTTATGTCTTATCAATGAAATTCCCATGTTGATATAGCTTCTTTCAATTTTTAAATGAAAATAAAAAGAAAGAAAGTAAAAGAGAAAAGCAAAAGAAAAGAAAAAGGAAAAGGAAAAGAAAAAAAAAGAAAGAGGCAGCCATCATTTTAGATATTATCTTGTAGAACATATCACAATATGATACATACCTATAACCTTGTAAGTGAGAGTGATTAGACTTCTTTAGAATGAGGAAAATATAAGTTTTATTCACTCACTTGAGCATTTTAACCATTGAGAGGAGTTCACCTATGACTTATAAGATACAATCTCCCACTAGATGCCATGTTTTCTAAAACAATATTGCACTAATGCCATCAAATTTTTCTTTTTAGGATTCAAGATGAAGGAAGCTATTTCTATTTATGCTATGTTAAATGGCTTATATAACCATTCAGCTTGTTCATTATTTATTAAGGCTGGTATAAATGTTTTAAGTTCATGTAAGGAAGAAACATTGCTAGTTAGTTTACCAATTATATCTCTAAAGTAGTTAAAAATGATTCTCTTCAACTCATCTTGTATGCTACAAGTTCTTCTATTAGTGTTGGACAATGAATTTATCTTATTGGTCTTCTTTATTATTAGGATTGTATTATGAAAATAGTTTTTGTTTCTATCCCCATCTTTTAGACATTACATCGTTGATCTTTGTCTGGTTAGAGATGAGTGAATCTCTAGAGGTTATATATATGTCATCATTGTAGTTTTTTGTTTCTAATTTAAGTTTTGACTGTTTAGATCAACATAGAGGTCACTTTTAGCTTTATTTAGAGCACTTATCTCTTTTTGGATGTTTCCTCCTATGTTGCTTACCCTTTTATTCAAAATCTTTAATTCCTTTTTAAAAGTTTAAAGTCATGCATCTGTAGGCTTCATATCCCTTATTAATTGTTTGTAATCCTTTAGATAGGGCTTCTACACATCTTTCCATATTAATTAAGTAGCAGTTGAATATAAAAAAGGATCTTTTTTTTTATTACAAATCGCATTTTCAAGTTATAACCATCTTAGTGAGTGACCTAAAGTGAGCTTTGCTTATTGGAGCTTGGATTAGCGATAAATCATTCACCATAACTCAATTAACTTCTTCCTAATTAGCTATTTCTTTTGTTATTTATTGCTCCAATTACATTGATTTCCATCATTCTTCAAGTTAATTGCACCAATTTTGTTAAGACAATTCCTAAATTCATAATTCTGATCACTCAAGCTTAAATTATCCCTTTCAATCTCATATCAGTACAATAGCCTATTGAAAAACAAATTTTGTACAATGCTAAGAATTTTTGTGTTGTGGATTGATTCAATTCTTATATGAATAAATTGTGTTGAATACCTAGTATTGATTACTCTTAACAAACCTTTGGATTGTAAGCTACAATGATTCTTCCATTAGGATGTTGCTAATGGTTTGTTATAGTGGTCTAAGATTTCCAAAAAATCTAAACTCTCCTTTTGATTTTTCTTTCTTTATTTTCATCTCAAGTAAGCCCACCAACATTGGTTTTCTTAAGTTCTAAAAAAGTCAAAAACCCCATGTTGCTTCTTAGGAGAGTTGATTTACCTTACATTCTATGTTATATAGACATGAAAGAAGTTATTGTATTAGGCTATCTGATTCTTATCAACTGGGTCTATAGCTTGATGATGTTTTCCATTTGGTATTGAAATCCTCTTATGAATAAGTAGTTTCACCTCCTTCATTAATTGCCCTTCTTTACTTATTCACTTTTCTTACGATTTTTCCTTCATTGATTATGTTTTATCTAAAATAACTTCTTTACTTATTCACTTCTCTTAAGGAAGTACTAAGAAAATTACTGATATCAAAAGATTAGATTCTAGGTTTTGAATCCCCCCTAAAACCTTAATAGATTGATCTTTTATTATTCAATTGTTTTGTTGATTTATTGGATCGTGGAGACTATTATGGTATGCTAATAGCTAAACTTAAGTCTATTAATAACTAATCCTAAGGTTTTCAACCGAATTACTTAGGTTAAAATTTATAGGATCACTTTATCAAATTGTGAATCCCCCTATTGGGTTTGACCCTCATCTGGAAGATTTAAGTCATCCTACCTCTAGAGTTGCAATCAACTCCTTCCAATTACGACAGATCTATTCATAAATAGGATTTCTCAATCTCTATGTATGAAATTAGTGTTGGATCCCGAAGCCGGATATCCAACCTCTTAATCCGAAACCTTCAAACTTATATAGGAATCGGGTCGGAACCGAGTAACGGGACGAAAGATCAAAAATAGAAGCAAATTGAAGGTTCGGAATCGAAAGCGAAACGAACCGAATTGAATCGAATTGGATAACAAATTACGGAATCAAAACGAAAACGGAAGCAAGAGCAAATCAAACTGAAAGGCATAAGGCGGAAGCAAAGCGAACAAATGGTTCAAACGAGCTTGTGGGCAAATTTCCGACAAAATTTCAACTAATCTGAAATTTCACATTTGTGCAAAAGAGGGCAGAAAATTTGTTGAGAAAAATCAATGGTTCGAAAATCGGGTGATTCGGAGGCCAAACGAGAAAGTTATAAGAAAAAAATAAGAAATTGCCCAAATGAATAGTAAATGACCAAATGAATAGTAATCGGCCAACTTCCGACCCTCATAACTTTTCACTCCTAATTCCGAA
>JANIHZ010000007.1:43676372-43690629 GCA_027478365.1 Erythroxylum rufum
GCATTAACCTCAAAATATCATTTCAAATCACGAATATTCATTTTTCTTTGCACAAGAATAACTCATCACCATTTCAAACTTCCAAGAAAAGATTCGGGGTCCAACAACGTCGCGACGTGCAAACCCAAAATCCACCCAAAAACCTCTTTTCTTGGCAGTTTTCACTTATATACTTCCCATCTTTCAATTTTAACCTATATTAACCTTAAATCACCTCTTATACTTCATTTCTAAGCTCATGCCAATCCAAAATCAAAACAAAACATCAAAACTTATTACATAACCCATTCCTCAACAACTTCCTACACACATTCAACCTTGGTTTCACTTTTACTAACCCTAACTAGGCTTCATCCAACAATCAAGAAGGGTTTAGACTTATGCTTACTTGTTGATGCTTCAAAATCTTCAAAAATCTCCAAACCTAACTTTCCTCTTTTCTCTTCTTCTTCCTTTGTCTCCCACGATACTCTTCCTCTTTCTCTTCTCACTTTCAATCTTTCTTTTTCTAATTTCCTCTCCTAATGATCATTAATTGTCCATTGTGCCCTTCAATATAAGCCTTATACCTCTTAACCTTAAGTGATCTTCCCATTTTGCCCTTATACATTGTTATTCAATTTCACTTACACCATACTATATTCTAACTTAAGCTTACTTTCTCCATTTAATACTTCTAATTCCATCAGTCTAAGCAATAAATTCTCTAATCATTGACATGCTAATTAAACTCTAAACAAAATAATAAATCAATCTAAACCACAAAAATAAATTGAAATCATGCTTATTCAATAAGAAAGGAACTCGGGGCCACCGGTAATTTTAGTATGAAAATATGATTCTGTAGATAAATTTCCTAACATAATTAAATTTTCGTAGGTCAATTACTGCGTGGTTATGTTTTCAAAGAGAAATTCCCTACAGAAGCACCATTCCATAGGAATATTACCTATAGGAAGACAATTATGTAGAGAATTTTACAACAAATTTTTTTCGGTAATTTACCTACAGAAACACCTTTTTGTAGGTAAATTCAAATGAAGGTGGTATTGTTGTTTAAATTAGAAATAAACGTTCTTGTTTTAGGGCATAGTTTGACATGTGTTTAACCATTAATTCAATCATTTAGTATATGTTTAGGTTAGAATTGTGTAAGTTTGTTAATTATTTATGTTTTAAGTGTTTTATGGGTTAGTACAAGTCTTTGAGCTTAAATATTATATTTTTGAGGTACCTTGATGTGTTTGCTAGTATTTCAAGGTCAACATTGAAGAACGGAGAAGTTTTGGAGACATTTGGGCTTAAACAACAACCCATAATCGTAGAAATTATTACCTTGAAAATGGATTTATTATTTCCTGCCAACTCCGAGACTTCAAAGACTATATGCCTCTAATGTTACTGCATCTTACATAAGATGCATAATGAACATGAACAGGAAGATGAGATAATGAGCCATCCATCGGATGCACTAGCATGGAAACATTTCAATAACATGCATTCTGAGTTTGTAGCCGAAAGTCAAAATGTTAGGTTGGAATTGTCGACAGATGGATGTTAGATGGATTTTCTCATTAGAATAAGTGACCTTTTTCCCTTAATTTCTGGATTAATTATTGGGTTTTATACATATTTCTCCTGCTAAGTTGTTTAGTTTACCTGAATTTGCATTTATAGTTGTTCATGTTTAATTTGTAGGAAATGCACTTGATTCTAGTTGTAAAAAAACCAAAACGGTCCAAAACATTGCCGTAGAGGGAAGAGAGGAGCATTAAATGACAACACCAGCCACCAAGCTACATCTAGCATCACAAGAGGCTGGTATAGGGGGAGGCGTGAATAGCAAAAGAGAAAAACAAAAAACAAAATAACGCAGACCACGCCAACCATAAAAAAACGCAGGAGTGCGCGTGAAGGAAGGAAAAAAAAGCAAAAAGAGGATAGCTCCAAGCACACCACGCGGAGGCTAGCTACCAGTGGGGCACGCTGACTCACCAAAAAAGATTGTCACAGCTCGTGACTCAAAAGGAAATCAAGATCCAGCAGACGTGGGACACAATAGATAAAAAATGCAAATCACATCCAAAGAGAGGAGCTATGATTCGTGAGCATGAGGAGCACCATGAAGGAAAAAAAAACAAAAAATTAACGCATGAGCTGCAAGGGAGACCCCATGACAGGAACAAAAAAGAAGCATACACCAACAGAGGGGACTAGCTCTCAACGTTACACCAGATACTCTCCAACATTACAGACCAAGGGAGGATACTCTACACTTACAACAAAGCACCAGGAGGGATTTTGGGCTCCAGCACTCACCAACTCTCCACTCACGCTGCACCATCAACATACACTCATCACTCACATAAAACAACCACTAAAGAGATTACAATTGGATGTTGGCAGCCGTGCTTTAGAGGAGAGACCCACCTTATACATGCACTACACAAGAGAGGAGACCACCAAGAGGTTAACACACTAAGAAATAACACACACACCATCAACTGGAGAACGTGAGAAGCTAGCTTAAAGCGTGGAGCTTGAGACAGGCAATAGGTGGAGGATGAACATTACACTCGAGAGGAGCTTTAGACCATCAAAATAGCGCAGGCGCGGCTTGAGGAGACCACTCAGTGACGCACCATTAGAGGGAGACCTGAAAACTCATTCATTTTCTGTTCTATTATTTAATTTCTCCTAATGTTGTTTGCTGAGCATAATTTCTGTGGTTTTCATCTTATTATGACTGAGTAGTTTCCTCAAAGCTTCAAGGTTGGGCTGAAGCTGTTAGCTAATGTAATGGATTAAATCTTGGTTGATTTATAAGTATGGATTTTTTATTTTGATTTCTCTGATTTGAGATTAATTTTTTTGGTATTATGTTTGGCCAACCATTACTTGACGTTAGTTATTAACTGAAGAACCGATAGGTGAAAATTGATAACGGAACTCCAAACAGGAAACTTATAAATTTCAGATTTAGACATAACTAAATTTATGAGAGAAAACCATGTTAGCAAAGAACTTCATGGGTTATGCTTGATTGCTAGGTTACAATAGTAGACAAGGATTATTGCGTAATACTCCTTTTATGCCTTTGAAAAGGATCTAAGAAACTCTAAGCTCAACCTTCTATCAACCAAAAATTTGCCTAATAAATTGTTCCAGGTAAAGTCCATAGAAAACGCTAAAAGTGGAACCATCCTTGAACCTTACCACATTCCATTCGGAGTAACCCCTAGAGATATTCATTTTTTTTTGTTTAGCATTGGTTTTATTATTTTTGATAGTTAAATTTCTTATTTTAATTCCCCATTCTTACACAATCGCTTAGTCCAATTAATTGAGTGATCCAAGATTAGTACTTTCACAATTGGGATGATATTATACTATACTACTCCGTGAACTTGCGGAGTTGCATTAATAGATTCCAACCTTTTGGTTAATCCAACAAATAATATTCATCATGAAAAATCATAATTACTGTTCTGTCAAAATAAATTTTAAAAATACCTAGGCTATCCTACTCGCAAGTATACAAGGTATGTGTAGTTGATTACCCAGGGTTGTCTCCCACAGAGGTGAAATTGGTCCAATCAAATTAATCTTTGTCTCTTCTATCTTCTAAGTTGAAGCTCTTCTTTTCTACTCCACCTTCTTTCTCTCTATTTGTTTTTGTTGTAGTCGACTCTCCAACTCTCGGTTCAACCCCTTTTTTCTCCAAAAGCATTTCTATTTACAGCATGAGTCTAGGTTTAGGGTTGTAGGGTTGTTATTCCATCAAAACCTGCACATGTCTGACTTAAAGTGAATGCAACTATATAACTAATTGAACATTTAAAAATAATAAAGAAAAATGAACCAATAAACACTTAATTATTCCCTCTCATTTAACAAGGTTAACACCCCCCCCCCTGCCCCCCATTTTTGTATCTCTCCTCTCTCCTCTTTTTTTATTTTCTGGTCATCTTCTTTATCCCTTGTTTCTTTTCTATTTCTATTTCTTTTCCTTTCCTTTCCTTTCCTTTCCTTTCTTCCTTCTTTTTGTATTCATTTAATATTCATTCTTTTTTAGTTCATTTTTGATTTATTTATTTATTTATTCAAAACAAGAAAATCAAGAGAAGAGAAATATAAAGGAGAGATAATTGCTACAACCATACCTATTCCTAATGCAATACCCAACTATATGCTATGCTTCCCCACACTTATTCAAGAAATTACTTCTTAAACCCAGTAATACCATTTCAAATACTCAAATTGCCTTATGATAGGTATAATAAAGAGGATAAACAATTAAGACAAAGGCTCATATTTTGGTTTTAAAGAAAGAAAAGGTTTCAAGTTAAGCTTAAAGGGCTCACTAAGGGTAACAATATGGTGGCTTTTTAAGTAAAGGGGTAAATTCTAATTGCCTTCATCATTTCAACATTTGCATAAGATTATGTGATCTCAACTAGTATTTGCAAGAAAGTTCTAGAGTTTCTTAATCATGAAAAAACACTGTTAGCCACTCTCAGCAAAGAATACTTGAATTTGATGTTGAGATATTGCAACAAATTGATGAATTAGGGTTGTTGAAAGTTATAGAACTTGAAGCTAAAAAAGTTAAATAGAAGCATTAGTAAAAATTCGGTTGGAGAAAATAAATTATCTTCTGGGATTTTTCATATTGGAAAACTAGTTTGATACATCATAATCTAGATGTGATGCATATTAAAAATATATTTTTGACAATTTATTCAACAACATAATAAACATTGAATGGAGGGCAAAGGATAATGCCAAATTAGGAGATGATTTGAAACTTTCTGTGGAAGGAATGAGTTAGATAAAGATCTTTGCACATGCAAATATCCAAAAGCATGTTACACTTTGGACAAGAAACAAAAGGTGTTTTGTGTGAATAGTTAAAAAGTCTAAAATTTCCCGATGGTTATGTTTCGATCTTAGGAAGGCATGTGGACATGAGGAAGTACAAATTATTTGGGATGAAAAGTCGCGATTACCATGTTCTTATGCAAAGGATAATTCCAATTAGAGTTTGGGAATTGCTACTGAATAAGGTTTGGGAAGCTATAACATAATTAAGCTTGTTTTTTAAAAACTTAACATCATCTGAAATAAATTTCACTGAATTGGAAAAACTAGAAAGGGAAATTCCAATTATCTTGTTCAAATTAAAAGGGGTTTTCCCTCCAAGCTTCTTTCACTATATGGAGCATTTACCTGTACATTTAGCACACAAGGCCCAACTTGTTGGTCCAATTCAATATTGATGGATGTATCCTTTGCAAATGTAATTATAGTTAGTATTTAAATAACACTTATAGCATGTTTTAATCAATAATTGTAATAACCCTGTTTTTAATGTAGGTCACTTAAAGAAAAATGTTAAAAACAAGGCTAGAGTTGAAGATTCGATATGTAATGCTTATTGAGTAGAGGAAGCAAGTGCATTTTGTTCACATTATTTTGAGTCGTATGTGCACAAAAAAGAAAGAAAAGTTTCTCGTAATGACAATTGGCATGAAATGGGTGGTGTTGATGGTAACTTATCCATTTTCACATACCCTGGACAAACATATGGATGCTCAATAAGAAGAATGTTAATAGAAGAAGAAATGAAGGCTATCTATGGTTACATTTCATTGAATTGCTCAGAGGTTTAACCTATCATACAGTAAGTATAAGTTAATTTTGAAATTAATTATTTAGGTTTTCGAGTTGAGTGTTGTTCACAACTAAAATACATAATAATGCTTTTAGATTATACAAGGAATGGTTACACGAGCTGATGCTTGAAAAAACACAAGATGATATCAATAAAGAAGTTAAAAGCCACTTTCCTCGATGGTTCGAGAAATATGTATGTTTTGACTTACAATAATCGAAATAGTTGAATTATCATATCAAAGTGTTTAAATGACATTATATTATTTAATATGATATTTTTTATGTAGTCCTAAAAAAATCTAATAGAGAACAAGTTCATATGTGATGTTGCAAAAGGACCTTTGCTAACTATTAAATCATATTTGGTGTACTTTGTTAATGGATACAAATTTCATACAGAATATCATGGTTATAACATGACAACAATAAATAGTGGGGTTTGCATAGTGGGAGAATTGATGGATTACTATGGTAAAATTATTGAGATACTTGAAACTGAGTACCCCTTATTGCCAATAAAATGAGGTGTGATATTTAGGTTTGATCTAACTCCTAATGTTGGAATAAAAGTACATAGTTGGTACAATGTAGTTGAAATCAACAAGCAAAGAAGATTTAGACAATTCGAACCTTTCGTGTTGATGATGCAAGCGACCCAAGTGTATTATGTCCCTTTTCCAAGCTTAAGAGGAGATAGGTTAGATTGGTTGGTCATTTGCAAAGTAAAACCTAGAGGTTTTTTTGAATTGCATGAAAAAGGAGAAAATAAGAGAATTGAAAGTGAAGTTTTTTAAGAAGATATTCGTGAAATAAATGCACGTGTAATATATGAAGAGAATGAACCTATGAATAATCTAAATAATGATTATATTGAAATTTCATCGAGAGAGGATGAGGAACCTATAGAGAGCAAGAGATCTGAAGAGGAGCTTGACTTTGTTTTTAATTCTTCAAAAAAAAGATGACAATGATTTCGATTTACAATTAAGTGATGATAACGATTAATTTATGTAAGTAATAGAATATTATATGAATAAACTTACTGTTGCATCAATAATATATTGTTAAATATTTCCTTTATATTATTCTATTAGTGGAATAATTAATAAATTGTGAATTTCATGTTAAAAATATGCCACAGAAGAGAAAAAAAGGATATGCTGTGGCCAAGGGTTAGGTTACCATCATTTAGAGGAGCCAATGTATGTCTAGGTGAAGTATCACATTCTACAAATGCTATAGAATTAGATGTTGCACGTCCAGCTAGCGAACATCCAAATAAGGCATTACCAATGTTTCAAATTTCGTACTGGCCGGTACGGTACGGTACCGGTACAGGTGTACATGGTACTGGTGATAAATTTTGATCGGTATCGCCAATACCGGATTTTTCCAGGCCATTCCACAAAAAAATTATTTTTTTAGGGACCATTTTGCAAAAAAAAATTAACGCAAGACACAGAGCCAGAAAACACAAGACATAGTTTATATATTAGGTTGATTCCGTTTAGAACGTGCTCCAGACATATCTCATCCAAGTTCAAAGAGAAGATAGAACTTGAGGGCTATATATGAAAGAATATCTCTTAGGAGACGAAAGATTTTTATTATTAGGAGTTTGAGGTATAAAAATAAAATTTTAATCTTTTTTATTTTATCTAATTTTCATACATTAATTAGATAAATATTGTCATTTATAAGTACTTATAGTATGTTTTTCTTTTTTTAAAAAGAAATTTTTTTGGGATTCAAAATTCGTTCTTGTCATTTATGATGTATGGGAGAGACGAGCCAGTGCATATTATAGAGACTTTCTTGGTTTGATACTAAGAATGGTGTACGACCTCCTTATCTATTTGAAGAAATATGGAGTCATTGGTAGCAGTACTAGGCAATACCCAAGGCAATCTCCATTTTAGAGCGTAATTTTGTAAACAAACAAGGAGGACCGCAGGGAGAGAGTCTACCTATACACACTGGAGGATCTATGACCCAACATGAGCATGCAGAGAAACTTGTAAATATTTAAACTTTACACTTATATTCTAATTTTTGTACTTTGATGTATGAAATTTGATTTCAATGTGATTTGATGTATGAAATTTATAATGAAAATGTATGTGTATTATGGAAAATGATAGTTTAATAAATGTTTATTGCCATGAATAGCTGTGTTGATGAGAAAATGTTTTTTTTTCATAGGAGTAAATATCATAAAAATAGAGGAAATTCTGCCAAAATTTTTGTAAAATATTGTTCACTTATAACAATTTATTCTAATGCAGGAAAGTTTATAGGCAGGAAGCCTACACTACGTAAGCTCTTTTTGCACAACCAAATTAAGAAGCATGATGATGTGACCTTCGTTAACACTCGATGTAGATGGTCGACAAAATTTGCAAGTGCACAAAGTCGTTCCTAGTACCTATAAATCGAGTATTCCAAAGTCATCTCCCATAAGGACTAAGATACTCATCACTGAATTAATCTTAATTACTTTAACGAAATTGACAATAAACTTAAAAGATGATTGGATTTGGGTAGACAATAAATTCTAAAACAAATGGAAATAACAAATAAGTTTAATTTGATGATTTAGACTTAGGGCTTTGGGGTTTCACCAATTCAAGAGATTGATCAATAAAGTATGAAATTGATTGAATGAAAGGTTATGCAAACAATTACACAACTTTACTCATATTCTTTCTTAAGTCTTATAAGCATACCTAACTAGTTGATTTCCATCTCTCAATGTGAAACCTAATTAGTCAAATTCATTAAGAACATGCAACCATAAGTTATCACACTAGTTTAGGATATCTCTATCTCTAAATCCAAGGTGTTTATCTTCCTAATGTATATATCTTAATTCACCTCTCAATTCATCATATGATTCCTAAGATTGCATCCATGGTGATCAAGCATAGAGACAACAGTGAAATGTAAGAAAGATAAACATAATTTAAGAACTTTCATTCAACTCCAATCAATCCATAAAATACAAATCAATCCCCAAGATAGGCTACATTCGTCACCTTAAATGAGGTTTAGTTCTAGAACATGTTAGCAGTATCCATACATATAAAGATACTCAACATCTAAGAAAGAGCGGAGAGACAAGGTAAAGACAACACAAAATAAGCTTACTTCCAATCCTTGATTCAATCCCCAAAAAATTCCTCTTTTCCTCTTATTTTATGCCTCCTTATGTTCCTGCCTTATTTTTAGTGTCCAACCCCCTGGTTTAGGTCATAAAAATGAATATTTATAGTTTCTTTGGTTCAAAGAAACCTAGCGTTTGCAGAACAGGGGAAGGAAGGTCGTCTTTAGGCCGATAATGTCCGATTAGCGGACCTTCTTGGGTCTGGGAGTGAAGTTGGCTAGGCAATGTTTGTTAAACGGACATTATGTCCATTTAGCGGACCTTCTCAGGTTTGGGAGCAAAGTTGGCCAGGCAATGTCTGTTAAACGGACATTAAGTCCATTTAGCGGACACACCTTGTCAACTACAAAAGTGTGCATTTTTGACCCTTTAGATGCCAAATTCTCTCCTTAGAGTCTTCACTAAAGTTGTAAAGCTCGGAGTCCTCTTCAAAAGTGTAATTGAATGACCTTAGTTCGACATCCACAGTAAAAGTTATGCCTCTTCCCCCTGAATTCTATCAATTTGTACCTATCAAGCAATAAAATTGAATGTGCGAGAACTAACCAAATAAAGCTTCAAATTCTTATAGAGATAAGTCAAATTAGTTCCAATTCTTCCCAAAATTATATACGAATAATTTGACTTATCAGGAGATAACTTAATGTATGTAAAATTTATACTTCAATATTAATTTGATAAATAATATTAGTTAAAAATTATCACTTGTTAACAAAAACAATTATAATGATAGGACCAAATATAACAAAGCTTTGAATGACAGTCTCATTACTTTGAAATTGTTAATAAGAGTCAGACATATCTTGATGCAGTTAGTTGTAGGGACCACCTTGGAAGGATTTTCGGCTTAGGTTATTTTGTAAACACATGCTATTCACAATCCTCTTCATCCAGTACAACTGGAAATAGTAGACAGTCTGCATCCAATAAGAGGGTCGTTCAGCCTAAGAACATAGTGGAGATGCTGGCAACCCATCTGCAATAATCGATGGAGTATATAACCCAGCTTTGTAATGAGATGGATGAGTTGAAGGGGAGGGGCAACACCTCATCACAACAGTCAGATCATTCGTCTTCACCGATTACATAGCTTAGATTTATAATATTTTGATATTTAAATGGATTTTATTTGATGTTTTACTACTGTTATGTCCTTTTATGAATTCTTAGTTTATAGTTATTTTCAAGATACTTATTGTTGTATATTATAATTTTTACATTATATTACCAGTGGATAATTTTTACATTATATTATCAATCAAGATTATATCATTTAAAGAAATTAAACGTAGAAAAAAAATCAATAGATTATCAACAAAAAATTCGGGTGTGAGAAATGGTAGCTAAAATTACTATATGTAAATTTCTCAACGGAATTACAACATTCTGTAAATAAATTTAGTGATGGAAATATTAATTCCGTCCATAATTTTAGTGAAAAAAATTGTAATTCCATCGGTAAATTTACCTATGGAAATTGTGATACTGTCGAGAAATTTAGTGATGATTACAATTCTGTCTAGAAATTTTACCTAGTGTCGTTTCTCCTAAGACCCTTTCCGTTGATAATTTTTGTCGCCAAATTTGTTTGCCTATGGAAAAGCAATATTTTTCGTCGCTAAAACATAATTTTCTTATAGTGAAACAATAGAAGAGGTACTTCTATAAAATTTTTAATGAAGGTGTAGAGGATAACATCTATTTAGGTGATCTTAGCACGTCCAAGATGTATCATAACTTTACTTGTTGCTAACAAATTAAAAGGGAAGAAATTAAAAAATATTGAGGGAGATGGAAAGTGGAAAGTAGTAGGTCTGATGAGATACCCATAGAAGAGTGGAAGAGCCTAGGAAAAGAGGGTTTTACTTGGTTAACCAAGCTTTTTAATGTGCTCTTTAAGTCTGTTAAACTGTGGGATGAGTGGAGATTTAGTATGACAATTCTTTTATACAAGAACAAAGGGGACATCCAAAGCTGTAACAACTATAGAGGCATCAAATTACTTAGTCACACCATAAAGTGATGGGAGAAGTTGATGAACAAGAGAGTGAGAAAGGAAGCTTCTATCTCAGAAAACTAATTCGGATTCATGTCAAAAAGGTCCAAAATGGAAGCTTTACATCTCATGAGAAGATTAATGGAATGTTATAGAGGAAGACAACGTAATCTACACATGGTTTTTATTGATTTAAAGAAGGCATATGACAGGGTTCTTAGGGAAATCATGTGGAGGTGTTTAGAAGTTAAGGGATTTCTTGTAACTTATATACGGTTTATTAGGGATATGTATGAAGGTGGGAAAAAAATGAGTAAGAATGACAGGAGGAGATACAAAGCATTTTTCTATCAATATTGAGCTTTAACAAGGCTCCTTTTTTAGCCCCTTTTTGTTTACAATGGTGATTGATGATCTCACTAAAAATACCCAAGGGGATTGATGACATTTTTTAATGGATGAGACAAAGAGGGTGTTAATGCCAAACTTAAATGATGGAGGGTTATGTTTGAGTCAAATGGCTCTAGATTGAGTAGGACTAAGACTAAGTACATAAGAATGTAACTTTTCTGGTTATAGTTTGGCCACCATATGAAGTTGAGAATTGGTTCAAAAGTTATAGTACAAAAGGAGTGTTTAAAGTATTTATGATCTATCATCCAAAGCAACTGAGAGTTTGTTGAAGAAAAATTTCACCAAACCACATCAGGGTGGCTTAAATAGGGAAGTGCATAAGGAGTTTCATGTGACAAAAATCTACCACTCAAGAGATAGATAACAAAATTTAGGACTAAATGAAAACATGTAGACAATAAAATAAATAAAAGCCAAGAGGAATAGAAACACAAAATGATGAAGGAATGGAACGTAATTTTATAATTGAAACTCTAGTGCCATAATGATTTCAATTCAAGAGGATTAGATCCTACAAACCCATATCCATAAGAAAAACTCAACCCAAGAATGTTAAAATAAGATTATATTGAACCCCTTAGACTCTTGAATATAAAGAATTAAACACCCAAAGTGTTAAGAATGTTATAAGGTTTATCAATACTTGATAAATTCACAAAGTTCATTGAAGAAACTAAAAGAAGAACTACTCTCAATTATGAAATTCCAAAAATATATTTTGAAATAATTTTCAAACATTCTTGTAAAGATAAAATATAAAGGTTATATATATAGTTTTATTTAATTATCCTAGGAAAAAATAAAAATATGGGAAAACAAAATATTAATGTCTTAAAAATGAAAACCAAACTTGACGAACAAGTTATGAAATTCATTAACCTTAGTAATGAAAATGATAACATCATATAGAGCTCAAACTAATGCAAATTAAGCCCAGATGAGTGAATCCATGTATGAACTTCAGTCCAAGCCAATCTTCAATGGTATTAGACAAAAAATCATTAATAGCTGCATCAATTATTTTGATGACATTAATGGCTACTTGATTAGTGCTTAGGTTATTCTTAATGTTTCTAAAGACAAAATAAGTTTACTTAGCCTATATGTCTTGAATAAGCCCATTCAAAGCTTCTTTAAGTATTCTTGTCCTTGCCTTTGTAATAGGCCTACTTGAAATATGTAATGAATCACTTGAATTATTTGAAACGACTTATTCAATTTGATGAATCACATCATCATAGAATTAATAAAGATACAATGATGAGTAATTACAAATAGCAATAAAAAAGAGAAAGGATAAATAGAAAAGATTGAATTTATAATGTAAAAGTCATAACTACGATGAAAGATTAGATAGAAGTTATAAAAATAAAACTTGGCAACCTGAGCTTACAATTATGAACAAATCATGTCATGAATTGTGAATTATGTGGGGGAAGACCCCAAGGAATAGAATGTCAAGCAAAAAGTCCTATGGGTTAATAAGTAGAACAAGTTAATTACATGGGGCAATTTCCAAAAGCAAAAGAACCTCAACAGCAGGACATAAAATCTTGGGCGAAGAAATTATCCAAATTTCTTTTAAAACAATCAACCAGTTTAAAGACAATAATGTCTTAAGGATTTCGATAATCTATGCAAAAAGAGAAGAAACCAAGTCTAAAGGGAGATAATGAGAGACTTTATACAAATCATGGTTTCTCAATTTTGAAATCATGAAGTTTTAATGAAAAACTTTTATTTTCAAATCAATCAATAAAAAAAGGCAATAACTGAGAGATTAGAAGGGATATTGTCTAGTGATATGTACATAACCCTAGGAAAAATATGAAAGAAATTTGCCTAAGGAATGAGAAGTTTATCCATAATATGATGGAAGAAGCAAATATTTAGGAGGAGTATGAAGAAGATCTAAAAAAAGGAAGATCCAAAATGGGAAGTTTTATAGAAAAAATTAGATGAAGTTAACACTAACATCCTCCAAGACGCCTTACTTCCAAAGCTATATGATTGAACGAGTTTTAATAGTTTTGTATTATTGGTGGTGTTTTTGTTATTATTATTTAATTTATTGCTTATTTCATACTTTATTTATTAAGTATTTATTTTTATTATTTTATTATTTCATGAGGATAATTCAGAAACAACCTCTTTGTTAGTTAGAGGTAAGGTTTTGAACCACTAGACCTCTCCAGATCCTATGTATTAGTAGAATTTTTACTGATTTGTTATTGTTGTTACTATTGTTGTATCCTTGTATCTCTCTCATTTCTCATATAAGGTATTATTGTCGAATTGCTAAAAGGAAGAGATATAATTTTTTTACTTTATTTTCTTAGATGGTGGAAATTAATTAGGAAGGAACTGCTTCTTAAAATTGTGTTAAGTGTTGATTGATCGAATTAGTAATGCTTTCAATCATTTTTTCACCCAATGTTTTAGTGTAAATGGAAATATCCTCAACCTAATGGTGCCTTCGGTCACTCTATTGATCTTGAATATGTCCATATCTCCAAGAAGTTGGTGATATGTATGTTAGGGTCCGGTCAAGTAATCCATCAATTTTTATATTTTGTTGAAAGCATATAAAATACGTTAGGCTTAATCTCAAAATAGTGAGCATTTATCTCGATTTTTTAATGCAGGATTATGTTTCATGTAAGATGGTTTAACATCAAATTAACCTATAATGTATATAATATCGAGATAGGCAAGATTTCATAGATATTAAAATTGCACTCTCTCAAACTACTGTCACTTACTCTTCGATTAGTTAAATCGTATCCCTAAATATGAAACACCACTTTAAATGCATTAAGTTCTATAAAATCCTATGAAAGATTTCACCCTAAGACCAGGAATATCACATAGCTCTTCCTCGAGTACTATGCTCAGCCAAGATTTTTTCCACAATCCACTCACAAGTAAACTCTCATGAATCATTCTTAGGTGAATTAAATTTATATTTAGGTATTAGTATAAATAAATAAGCATTAAGACCAATAAAG
>JANIHZ010000007.1:43749727-43761948 GCA_027478365.1 Erythroxylum rufum
CGATTTGGTAATGAAATGACTTTATGGTTTCAAGTGTTTTGTATTTGAAAATGGGCCCAAATTATTGTTGAATACTAGTGTTTGTAATAATTGTAACATGTAAATGGAAATGTTTTTAAATGACGTGGGCCAATTTGATTAGTGATTTTATGCTTTCGTGTACTTTGTTTTAAGCAAACAAAAGTTTTGTAATGAATTTTGACTAATTGATCGTTCTAGCATGCCACTCTTGCAGGGTACGTACTCGAATATCACCATAGATGTCGGGTATGTGTCTTACGAGAGTGGGGTGCTACATCTTCACTAGAAATGTCGGTCATTTGTTTCAAAAGAATCCAATAACAGCATAAGACCACTTGTTCACACTTGCATCAAGGATCTCCTTTGAGGGGAAATAACTCCCTCTTTCATTACATTTGGATATTGCTTAAGGACGAATGAAGGAGGAGTATACAATTTTTTCTTCTATGCCCCAGTAGTCGACAGTCCCTTCTCTGTCACGCCTGTGTTAACCATAAAATCTGATAGTTTGGAAGAACTAATCTTTGTGCATTTCTGAAGAACAAGTGATCGAGACAATGCTGGGAAGTCGTCCTTGAGGCTAAAAGGTTCTCCGATGTCCATCCTTCCTCCCTACGGTTATGAGAGGCCTAGTCGGATGAGAGAAGTCATAGAGTACGACGTAAGCAGGGAGGTGCAGGAGCCAAATTTTTAGGCAGGAACGAAAAATTTCCAGAAAGGATAGGAGTGGGTAGGGGTAAAAGGGTAAAATGTTTAGTGAGAAGCGAGAGTAAAAAGTTTAGTGAGAAAGGAGAATTACATATAATAATTAGTTAGTGGCCATTATCACTAGCATAAAGTAGGTTGGTCAGAAGGGTGGTGGTGTGAAATGATTGGGATTGGGTGGTTTGCTTGAAGTATATCACAAGTTGTTGGTAGAACCTGTCCTTCTTGCTTGTTACTGCATCCATAAGACCATCACAATTCAACCATATTTTGTTTCTTGATCAAATTATATGTAATAGCCAACCTATATGGGTGTTGCACTCAACTAAATTCTAGTTCAGAGTTTTGTAAGTTGTAATCAGTTATTGAGCACATCCTGATAGATCTGCTCCTACTCCTAAGAATCTAACTAGGAAAACCATTTGAGAAAAAAGGTAAAACGAACAAAAGACCTAGCTAGAGCTATGCCTTATAGAAATCCATGGCTGAGGACGGTACTCTGAGTCGCTACAAAATTGGTAATGCTACTAATATACATAAAGCAAGTTATAATCTGTAATTTTGCAATTGATTCTGCAAGTTCGTGAGTTGAATGAGTCATGTTTACAGGCAGAAAACTTCCATAGTTTAAAGAAAAAGATGACAAGCTTAACACAAGCTTCACATCCCAGTCATGGGTTCCAATCGTGTTGAATATTGTGAGTGCTATGGTTTCAGAATCTACCTTAATTAAGGCCTTGTAAGAGATCTAAAATGTCCGTTCATTAAAATATATTGTTTTAGGAAATCTGATCCAACATTTGATCGACAACTAACATGGAATCAAACTGACTTCGCATAAAACCCAATAGATGCGAAAGCACAGTTTAGAATGTACAATAGCGTGTGTAATGTCCACCTGTAGTTTTAAAAAGAAAATGATCGTGCACTTGTATATTTAGTGAATAATATCAACTCGTGAAGTTAAAGAAAAGTATGTAATTGCATTTTGGGATTAAATATGTTCTCAATGATGAGCAGAACCGGTGCAATATCAACTTGTCTGGGGATATAGTGAGATAAGTTGCCTTAATTTTGTCCATCAGAGCAAAATGCAAACATTTCATCGAAAACTCCATCATCAGTTTTTCGTACGTGAAATGGTTGTAGAAACCAACTCGCCTCCACACAGGCCCAAATTAGGTGTTTTGTTACACTCAGAAGCTATTTTTCCAAGACAGGAGGACAATAACAATTGTAATAGTGACTCTGCTATGAATCCCTATTGTATTGTAATAATCACAACATAATACCAACCCCTACTGGTGAATTATCACCTAACCTCTTGTCCTATTGGTGTTGGACATTTTCCTTAAGGATCGACAAGAATTAACTACGATTTTAACGGTTTTAATAAATCCATGGTTAAGTGAATCAGATTTGATCTAGATAAAGATAATAAACTAACCGAATAAAGGATTTAAATTAATGGGCTGAAGTTCAGGGAAGAAAATAAGCCCCCCAATCACTGTAGACCGGACCCGTATTGGGCCTGTAATAGGGAGGTCTGATATGGAATATATATATATATATATATATATAAGGTTAAGATCTCCTGCAACTGCTTAAGGAAATTGTGAACTTTTGGAAACTCTGACCCATTCAGTAGTTCATATGTTGAGAAAGCGGCAGAAAGGCGTTAACCGAAAGGCAGTGAGCAACTCTCGTAAAGGTTGTTGTGGAAACGAGTTCGTTTCGCCTCGAAAAGCTTGTTTAAAGTCATGAAACCAAAATCAGGTATTTTTTGCATTTTCTTCATTTCTTCTCTTTCACGTTTGATCGTGGACGCATAACTAAAGCAAGTGTTATGCATTACGTGTGGTATTAGAGCGGTTATGTGATTGGGTGAATGAAACGACGTTTTTTCGATTTTCTTTATGAAGAACTCAGAGAAAACCACTATGGTTTTTGGTTTTTCCTTGCATATGATTGCTTGAATATGTGTTTAATGTGTTTAGCATCAAAAAATGGGTTGGAAATGAGCTTTGTTGGGCAAAAAACACTTTGAAAACTTGTTGAAAATTGCCTGTTTTTAGCAAGGAGAGAGAAAGCGTCATACTTCCAAAGCTATCATAATACCACCCCTAAGGTGGTGTGTTTGGCGCATGCACGCATGGCAGGTAGGGGGTGCTACCAAATGTTAATGAGTGCATGGCACGCGCTAGAGGCAATAGGTGGGTGATGCGCATCTAAATTACAAGTGCGTGGGTGCACGTCTAGCACGTGAACCACAAACAACTAATTGGTTCTAGGCTTGTCTTTAGCGGGAGTGTGTGTGGCATGTGCTTCCCATGTCCATCGCAGCTGGCGTTAGCGTGTTGACACACTCTGATACAATGCTGACGACAACGCACTAAAGAAAAAAAGAAACTAAAAAATTTCAAAATTTTTATAATGATACCCTAGGTCGTTTTGATTCAGTTTCGGGCCTGAGGAATTCATAAAGTAAGTTTTTAATTTTATGGATTTATTACATTAGTAATAAATAAAGTTTAACTCCAATAGAAGGAAATAAAGCATTCTAAAGCCGTTTTGAGTGGATTTTCATGCTATGAACTTCAAATATGAGAGACATGAGGTTTTAGTGTCTCATAAGGTATGTTTATTGTTCAGTATCATATGATAGTCACTCTAATTGAGATTTTTCCTGGAATAAAGTCTCAAATAAAGTTAATTGACAATATTTTCAGCACTAATATGTGATGATGGGAATGTGCATATGGATTTGCATTTATTGATGGTACATTGTCATATATTATATGTCCATACAAAATGTGACAATAACATATAGTTCTCTCCTATGTGTTTGGTTATCCGTTTAGATACTAATGAGAATGTAGTCACCACAATGGCTTTCGAGTTAGTATTTGGATTGTTTCGCTTGCATGTTTGGGGATGTCTCTAGTCTTGTGTTTCGTTATTTTGCCCACAAGCGTTGGCCTTATATGAGATTCAAGATATGCATATAGGCATTAGATGGAGGAAGCCATTGCTTTGCCCAAAGGTGCTATTATCATATGAGTTAGTGGTGTGTACTCTGATCACTTTTATGTGGACATCTTATCTGTGTATATTATGTATTCCTCCCACGGGTCATGATATATGTGATAAGATTCTCAGTACACATACTATTTATGCCTTTGAATACCACTATTATCTTACATTTGTGTTAATCTTTATATTGTCAATCTTGTAGTCACCTTTTCTATAAATGATAACAGTGTCACCATTAAACCCTGACTGGTTTCAATTTTAAGAAGTGGAAAGAAGATGTATAGATTACAATAGAGATGACAGATATTAATATGGTCATGATTACGGATAGGCCATCTCCACTTACATCCATTACCTTAGAGGCTGATAAAGCAACATTTGCAGCCTATGAGTGGTCAAATAGGATGTGTTATTTGACCATGAAGAGATCCATCCCAGGTCATCTATTGAGTGGACTTCCGGAGATGAACAAGCAAAGGATCTCTTAGATAATGTTTCCCAGAGATACAGGGTCTCATCCAATGCTAAGATAAGTACCTTGATAAAGGTGTTGTTCTCTATGAGGTATACTGGAACAGAGGGAGTGAGACAATACATAATCAGGATAGTCCACATCTAGAGTAAGCTAAAGGTGTTAAATCTTCCAATTCCTGATGCCTACATAGTTCACTAGTGTAACGTCTCGTTACCCATGTTAAGGCTATAATAGTTTATTATGAGAAATTACTGAGAAACTAGAAAATACATATCATGCTTAAATTGAATATGGCATGCACATACACGAGCATATTGATTTTTGCACATTGATATGATTGTACATGAATTCATTGACATTTTTTGGGTTAAAATTGATTTTTAATGGGAATGTGAATTTTATTGTCTTGAAAATTTAATTGGAGTGCAATAATTATTATTTTGAAATTTTTGGAAATTTCTAAAAAAATTGGAGTATTTTTGGACTAGGGGAAAAATATTGAATAATGGACCAATTGTAGTGTGATAAGTGGTAGATTTATTTGAGTGACAAGTGTAAGACATGCAAAGAATACACGTAGCTTATGTTTTTGGTTAGGTAGAGATTACCGTAGCTTTTATTCTTCACTGTGAAGAAACACTCAAAACCGAAATTCTCTTCTATGTTCTTCATTCACCAATATTAAATCTTTGTGTGTGATTGAGTTACTCTTACTGCTGGGAAGGATAGCTGAATCAAGTAAGTAATTGTTGCCGATGTTTTCACTTTGTACATAAATTTATTCATGAGTGGTTTGAGAAGTGTAGTTTTGGCGATGAATGAATCAGATGAAAGATTTGTGAAATAAGAAATTGTCCATAATGAAATAGGTTCTATTTTGATATGCAAAAAGTTCACGAAAGTTGATGTAGGAATATATATATACTCTATTCTGGTTTAGAGAAAAACACATATAGGTATTGTTTATGCGTGAATATGTGATGTGTTAATAGAAATGAATTTAAATGAGTTTAATGATATGAAATGAAGATTTGGTGAAGTCGTGGTATAAAGTTGATAAAATGATAAGTTTTTGATGAAGTAAAAGAGTAGAAAGGTGGATATATGTATCAGATGAAAGTAGGTAGAGAAAAAAAAATGTAGAAACTGAAATTTGTATGCATAAGAATCGGAGTTTTGATGTTTAAGTTTGAATCTTGGATTTTGATTTATTTGTGTTAAGTTGAACCGAAAGGGAAGAAGTGTAGATGATTTATGTGTTGGTTGAATAAGAGTGGAATGTGAAAATCTGGAAAACAATGGAAAAAAAAAAGGAGAAAGAAAATCGCAGTTTGGTGAAGAAGAAGAAGCAGGATGCACGATCATGCTTCTGCACGATCGCGACATCGCTGAAAAAGTTGGAAAGCATGATCGTGCTTCAGCACAATCGCGACTTCGCAGGATGGTTTGAAAAGGCACGATCGTGACCCCGAAGCTTTCTAAAGGAAAATGGTTTTTTGAACATCCTTTCATCTTTTTGCTATAACTTCTTCACCTGACATCCAATTGACATGATACTTGAACCAATAGACTCATAACACATTGATCTATATCTCCACCAAAAATCTTAGCCATCTGAAATCATTTGGGAGAGATTTAGTGATAAAATGGGGACGGAAATGATGAGGAAAATCTGGGCTGGGTGTGCACAGCTGTGCGTTAAGTTGCACGGCTATGCATTATGTTGGTGTGCATAGGCGTGGACTTAAATGTGTTATGATGAATGGCCGTGCGACTTAATTTAGTTAGGTTAATGGATTTAAGATAAAAATGTGAGGGGTACTAGAATCTGATAGTTGGGATGATTTCACTAAACATACTTCGGTATTTTAACTATTTTTTGATCCGTAGGTATCCAAATGGAATTATTCTTAATTTAAATTGAACTAGAGACATGTGGCTACAAATTGTCTGAAGATATCAAATTTTAATTATGTCTTTAAGAATTACAAAATCTGAATTGAAGTTGAATACAGAGTACAGTTATAGTTCCAAGAACAGTCCAAAGTAAATTGAGTATAACTTTCAGATTACTAAACCAAATTGAATAATCTTTGTGTCATTATAAACTTAAGATATAGGAGAACAATTTTATAAAAGAGAGTATTATCAAATTACTTCATTTGCATCGTCTAAATGATCAAGAATAGTAAACCCGAAAGTCAGTTTTTGGAAAAAAAAATCTGAAATGATTCAATGAGTTATGAATGGTGATTCTAATAGTTTTATTGAGGTATAAGCCTAAGCACAAATTATACTTAGGTGACTTTTGATATATGAATGTTTACATGACAAGAATAATAGAGTAATACCTAGGATTGTCATGAACATGCATTGTGCATATTTTATATACTTAGATATGCATAAAGGAATACTTATACATTTATGCAAAAGTGTGATATATGTAAATGTGTTTTGAATGATATATAGGAGCACGTTGGACGCCAGTCAGACATTATCGGACCATCCAAGCAATAGCATATTGAAGCCTACTATGAGTCAACCTAGATGATTTTTCCTAGGATTGATTTGATTTATTTGACTTCCAATTATTGAACTGATTGTGATTTGTTTGTGAATTCCAGACTTTAATGGTCTAAGGAGATTGATATTCGGGAATGTATTAGAAGTGTTCTATTTGCATCTAAATTCTGAATGCTATTTGTGTACTCAACGAAAGTTGAATGTCAGACTTAGGTCCGATAACTATGAGATTCTGACTGTGCATCATCAATGAGTACTTTACATGGTATATTCTGTATTTGATGCATTTCATAAGAAACATGCTCAGATAAAGGCGTTGTGATCAGAGTAGCCAGTTTGAAAGAGCTTTAAGCTCAGTATTCTGCACGTAGAGCTTTGCTTCGTGATTTCTGATTTTGACTGAGCCCAATGGGCCAGTATCTGTATCCGTATCTGAAAAGTACTCGATCACAACAATAATAACGAACCTGGAGTCTCATATACATCTGTATTTGTATATATCTATTCTGAATTTGCGATGATAACATGACATGCCATGATAATGTGATGGATTATATGTGTTCTGATATGTGAAAAATGTGATTATTGTGTATTTGACTTGGGTGAAATCATCAATGACGGTTCACTCATTGAGTTCGCAAAACTCATAAAAATTGCAACGTGGCTTTTCAGGTACGAGACAAGAGACCTAGTTTCTAAGACTTGACTAAAGGAACCTTTTGGATTAAGTTATGGCTCAAAGGTCTGTCAGCTGACATCAGAAGAGTTGTAACTTATATTTTTGTAGTTTCTTATCTAGAACTTGTATAAGGATTGTAAATATTTGTTCAATGAATACAGTGTGAGTTTTTGACAATGAATGCAAGGAATATTTTTTTTAATTTGATGACTTTTAATTATATTAGATGAAGCTGTGAGTAAGTTGGATATGTGGTTGCTCTAACATACCATTATCATAGGATATGTATTTGAATATCCTTTGGATTTTGGGTATATACTCTATGATAGTGGGATGTTGCAACTAGGCTCTGAACACACTCCCTCTAGAGTTTAGTATTCTGGTGACGACGTATAATTTGCAGGATGAGATTTGGGACATCAATGCTTTGATTTCCCAATGCGTTGTCAAAGAGAAGAAGTTAAAGAATATTGCTCATAAGGTCCTCCTAGCAACCAAGTGAAAGGAAAAGGTTAAGCCCCAAAGGTTTAAAGGTAAGAAATTCAAATTCTCTCCACAAATGCATATTGGTCAGACTAGTATTGCTAAGGGTTCGCAGGATGTTAAAAGTATGAGATGCTTCTTCTATAAGATGAAGGGACACAAAAAGTCCGCCCGCTAAAAGTATAAAGCTTGGAAGGAAAAACATGAACTCTCAAGAGTTCATATCCAGAAAAAAGCCAACAAAAGGGGAGGAGAAATTAATGGTGGGCAACGATGAAGAAGATAATGTAATGTATATAGGGGATGTATGTTTAAACCTCGATATAGCGTTTGTTTCTGTATTACAGGAAACATTTTATAAACTGTCTTTTTGACAAATTATGATCTCTGTATCAGTGTTAGACAAAGAAGGTTATCATTTTGTTATTGATGTTTCTGTTTTATAGTTATCCTTCATTGCAAAACATATTGGTACTGCTTTCTTGTCATATGGATCATATAAAATGTGTCTTAACCCTCATGAAATGTATGCTTCTTCATATATTGCTAAACCTGTTACTCAAAAGATACCTCTAATTAAAGAAAAATTATACATGTTATGGCACAAATGCTTAGGCCACATTTCTAGAGAGAGTTGAGAGATTGATAAAGGATAACAATCTCCCAACTTTAGATTTTGAGGGTCTGGAAACAAGTATTAATTATTGCAGAGGTAAGTTGACCAAAATAAAGAAAAATGGGTCAGCTTGAGCATCTGACTTATTAGACCTCATATACACGGAAATTAGAGGACTTTATACATTTACTTTATGCAATTCTAGATATTTTCTGACATTCATTGATGATTATTGTTGTTATAGTTATGTGTTCTTACTTAAGGAAAAGTTTGAAGTTCTTAAGAAATTTAAGATCTTTAAGGCTAGGGTTGAGAACCAATTGGGAAAATCTATCAAGATTGTCAAATTTGACCATGGGGAGAGTATTATGATAACCATGAGGTTTTAGGACAAGAAAGGGGCTCGTTTGCCAGATATGTGGAATCTTATGGATTAGTAACTCAGTTCACAATGTCAGGTAGTCCTAAGAAAAATGGTGTGGCCAAAAGATGTAACTGCACCTTAAACGATATGGAAAGGTCAATGTAGAGCCGGACTAACCTACCCTATTATCTTTGGGGTGAAGTCGCCAAGACGACTTTGTATATCCTTTACATAGTCTCGAGCAAGTCAGTGCAAAAGATGCCTTTTGAGATCTGGAAAATGTGGGAGCTTAGTCTTGCACATTTTCGTGTATTAGGCTGCCCTGTTGAGGTATGCTTATATAATCCTTGAAAGTAAATTGCATGCTCGTTCTACTCTTTACTATTTAGTTGGATATCTTGACCACTTTAAATGCTACAGATTCTACTGTAGAGAAGGTGTTAGCCTTTTGGACTATCAGATAGCTTTTCAGACTATCAGCATGCAATAATATTTACCATAATTTTGCAAATCCAAAGCATCAAGACCCATGTGAACATTGAAATCAAATTGATATCAGAGTATACCTTTCATAACGTAAATAACAAAGAAGCTCATAGTGTCAGAAGAGCACGTCAAATATCACGTCTCTACTAGTATCCACACCCTCGCGAGACCGAACCGATGCTTTTGGTGTGCTAGCACTACTCTTCGGACCCCTCTCTCTTTATTAGTCGAGGAGGATGATGGCACTAGGGTTTCTTTTTATGAGTCTTACTCAAATAAAGTCATACTATACATCTATATATATAGTAAAACCCTAAGGCCTAAAACCCCAAATCCTATTAAAGCCCAATGAATGTTCAATCTTTTAGTGAGCGACCCTGTAAGCTTTTTTAATATTAGGGGTAGGCCCAAGCTTCTTTTAGGGCCACAAGTTGTAAATGGTCTCTAGCAAGACATCTTAATTACCTAATATTAAATAAGGTCGAAGTCCAACATTACCTGAATCACAACTGATAAATTACAGTACATTCTATAGTTAGTTTGTGGGGCATACACTAACAGAAGGAGAGTCTAGAATTGTGGAATCTTAAACAGCTAAGTTTATGAAATATGATGTTTTTGATGAGGATGGTCCTTTACACCCTTCAGATGATAGCAGGACAGATACTACATTTATTTTATATTCGCCACTTATATAGTTAGATCCAGTAGATCAAGGTCTTAGTACTGTGTCAATACAAATACATGAACCTATACCTATACAAACAAAGTTTTGTTAAGTACAAGAATCAGTGAAGTTGCGAAGATCCACTAAAGTGAGATGACTTGCTATTCCATCTAATTACATAGTCTATTTGGGAGAATATGATTATGATGTTAGATATGTCGTAGATCTAGTTACTTTTTTATAAGTTGGTTATATGCAGATTTGTGGTGAGATGCAATGAATGACGAGATGCAATCCATAAACATAAGAAGGTATAGGAGTTAGTTGATTTGCCTTAACATTGCAATCTCAATAGTTGTAGACGATTGTTTAAGACCAAAAAGGATATTCAGGGTAAAGTTTATGTATTGGAGCTATATCAAATAGATGCTAAAACTGCTTTCCTAACCACCTTTGCGAGGAGGTCTATATGGAACAACTAAAGGATTTCAGGATTAAGAAATGCTTGACAATTTTGTAACTAAGAAAATCAATATATAGTTTGAAACAAGCTTCCAGACAGTGGTACCTTAGGTTTGATGAGGTTGTGACCTTTTTTAGCTTCGTGGACAATAAAGTTGAAAGATGCTTGTACTATAAGGTCAAGTAGAGAAATGTTACCTTTTTACTTTTGTAGGTAGATAATATCTTGCTCGTATCTAATGACTTAACCAGTTGCATAAGGTTAATTAACTTTTAGCCAATAATTTTGATATAAAGGACCTTGGTGAAGCATCTTTTATCCTAGGTATTCAGATCTTGATACTCATTAGACCTCTCGAGTTTTCTTGTTGTGTTATAAGTTTGGTCTCTATAACTTCCCATTCATTGTGGAGTGGTTGAAGTTTTCCCTTTTGTGTTAAAAGTTGTTGGTCTCTATAACTTAGCATTCATTGTGGAAAAGCTCTTATTATGCTAAAAGTTGCCTTCTTTCCAAATAGGACCAGGGGATGGGGTAGGGTGGTATTGGATGTCGATAGGCAAGCCTGGTTTCATCCATTTCATTTTTCTCAAAGAACGCTTTCTTTCAATCTTGTAGTTAAAGAGGTGCCAATCGACATAGATTCAAGATTTAGTCCATTTACAAGAGCAAGACGACGCTTGGATGGAAAACCTTTGACATATCAGCCTCCACCAATTTCTTCACCTGGGCTTAAGGATAAGCAACCTTTTGTTACCAATAGGCAGCTGTTAGTGGGATCAAGTTCACGCCAATCTTAGGGAAAACTTATGTTTGGATCAAATGTAAGTCGTGCTCCTAAAGAAAGCCAAAAGGTGTTTTTTCTTCTACCATTCATCGCTATGAATCAGATTCCTGACAATATCAAAATGATGTTAATAGGACTTCTGGTCTATTATTTTGCCTTTTTTTTTTCTCTGGTGTGATTCAAATAAACTCTTTCTTTAATGGGTAGGAACCTGAAAAAAAACTAAGCAAGAATCTGAAAAGGAGGAGCCAAAATTCCAAGCCTTCAAAGGAAAGAAGTACTCTTTAAGGGGTTGATTTTACTATTTAGCAACAGACACCATTAACTTTTCTAAAGGGTTCAATATCAGAAGATGAAGTGGGTTAGTAATGTTGGATCCCATTACCGGAACCCAACCTTCTGACAGAATACCATCAAACTTTTGCGTGTCATCCTTGTAATCGCTTCCGGAGCCCAACTCCCTGAGCCTTAAAACGTGTGCGTACGAATACTTGTCATGCCCATGAATACAATCCAATGAAATTTTGACACTAAAAGTCTAATCCTCATGCATACACAACTCTTATTTCCGATCATTGTCAAAACATACATAACTCGAAATTCATGAACATCCAAGAATAGGATTAACAAATTCTAATGGCACTCCAAGCCATAATACATCAATGTCACAAAAATTCCGAAAATACATAAACCACTTAATTTAATCCTTCTTAACCTGCCACTAATTCTTGCAATGCAATATCCAAAACAACTCGAAAACCATATAAACAGATCGGGGGTGAAGCCTTGGCTTGCTTTCACTCCATCTCTTGCTCAGATACCTAAAGGTGGAGAAAGAGGAGGGAGTGAGCTTAAAGCTCGTGGGTAACAGGTTTATAACAAAGAATAAGCAAAACCGTTGAAATGTTCATTTGGTATCAAA
>JANIHZ010000007.1:43934364-43944643 GCA_027478365.1 Erythroxylum rufum
TAATTAAAGCTATGTATGAACATTCATTTTGGTTAGAAATGAGAATGAGAATTCAAGGATTTTTCCTTTTGTGTATGGTTGTGTTACTTTATAGGTTGTGTATGATAATTGTGGAAGAGGAATGTGTATGCGTATATTCTTCCTTGTTGTGATCACAATTGGTTGTTTGTTTTTTAGCAGCATGTTGGAGATTGGGAAGGTGTATGGGATGAATTATTTGAGGTTAAACTCAAGAGTACTGAAAGGTACTGGGTAGTGGTTGATTATGAGGAGATATTGTGTTTAGTAAAGCTTCCTAGGTGTAGGGATGGTGTGCAAAAATTCAACATAAAAACTGTATCGATCTAGGTAGAATTAACCAAAGTTGTCTTCATGAAAGTTGTAGATTATCTTTTTAGCTTTCCGTTGATATAAAGTATGAAATTTTTGGACAATGGTGTAGAATGATATGATTTTTAGAAGTTATGTTGTTTTTTAGGATGAAATTATCGGACAACCACTTTAATGTGGGCTTTTGACCCTTACAGAGATCGAATTTGTTTTTAAGTTATGTCTGGAAGTTGTAGAGCCTTCTTTTAGCTTTCCATTGATATTGAATTTGCTAATTTTGGAGTTCTAGGTCAAAAGATATAAAATTTGAAAGTTACGATGTCGGAAGAAGAAAGACTAGGGGGCAGGTCGCCATTGTGACGCGTTGCCAGTGCGACGCTGCCAGTTCTCCCCCCTGACCCAACCTCTCTCCACTCGTTTGGCCATAACTTTTTCGTTTGACCTCCGATTGACTTAATTTTTGAAGCGTTCGATTCTTAAGACATTACTCTATCTCTATATAAAAATTTATGGGTTTTGGTATTAATTGAAAAAGGTGGATTGAATCAAAGTGAGGGGATCGGTTAAAAGAGTATGAGTTGGATTTTGTTTCTAAACATGCTTCAGTATTTTGGAGATATCTCGATCTGTAGATATCCAAATGAGTTGATTCATTTTCCTAAACAAACTAGACACATTGAGCTACAACTTATCTAAGGAATCAATTTTCAATTTAAGCCACAAGACTTTCAATTTCTGGAGTTAAGTTAGGTGTAGTGTTCAGTCTTGGTTTAGTATTAGCCTGAAAGTGTTTTGGCCATAATTTCTTCATTTCTAAACCAAATTGAATGTTTTTGATGTCATTAGAAACTTTAAGAAATGGGGAGCAAATGTTCTGAAGAGGCCGAACTGAAATTCCAATTGGAAGTTTCCCAAAATTATGCTTAGTAAGTTATAAGAAATGGGTCTTCCATGTTTTTTTTATTCCGAATATTGGACTTCGAAAACGGGGTCCAACAATATGGTCCTCTTTTTTATATATAAATATTGGGACTGAGATCTTATAGCCATACAATCCAAAACATAAATCTAATATCTTATAACATAATTGAGCTCTCGAAGCCATACAGTCTGGTAACACATATCATGACACAATACTGCTAATGCCTTAATTGGCGTGCCAACCTTATCATATTCTTCCAATTCCTATCTATTTTACTAGGGACAAATCTAATTAAATGCCATTGAAATTTAATAATATAGTCTTATAATAGCCAATTCAAGCTATTCCATATTCGGCCAAAGTAAATGTCACTCCTTAATGTTTTTTTCATTATTGATTTTAATTTAATTCATATGACATGCAAGGCATATTTATCTCACCAATTAGTCAAAATAACATGTATATCAAATTTCCAAATTCAAAGATAATGTATCTCAATTGAGGGAAATACAAATTATAAATACAAAATCCAAATTAATTATATATACTACTTCATTTAGCATCTAATTAAATATTTTTATCAAATTTCATAAACTCCTAAATTTTATCTGAAGAACCCTATATTTTCTAATACACAATTTTTATAAAAAATCATAATTGTAAGAACACATACTAAATTGATGTCCAAATCTTCAAATTAAACTTCCATAAACTTCAATTTCATCATCAATTCCTTATTCCTTCTCTTTCTCTTTCTCTCTTTCCTTCATTTTATCTTCTTTATCTTAATCATTTTGCATAAAAATTTCAATTTTATGCATTTTATTCATTAATGCATGCAACTACACTAAAATCATGTTCTAAAAACAACCACGCATTAACTTACCTTGTTAATGTTAGGTACTATTCATCAAGAAAATCCATCTACTTTTTCCCAAAATTTTGGTTGATATGGTGAGTTTAGGGACTCTAGTTTGATAATCTAGTGTTTAATAGTTGATTTAGGGGTTAAAGATAGAGAAAGTTGGGTTGAAATGGAAGAAAAATGAAAAAAGTGAAGAAGAAAGAGAGAGGCTGTTCTCGACAATCTTAGGGAAGAAGGGAGTGAATAGATAGCAATTAATACATTTTGGTCCCTTTAAGATTCCAATTATGCATCTCATACATAATATATATCAAATATACGTAGTAGAAAATAAAATGGAACCTCAAAAAATTGATCTACCCATGCATATAGATATAGAAAACTAAATACATGAAATGTAATATGTTTACATACCTTTCTAACGATCTCCTTCGTTCCTTAATCTTCTCCACATTGGGTTGTTGTAAACCACAACGATCAATGTAGACCGTCTCTAATGAAAGTCTACATAAAGATAGATGGATGAAACCTCACTAGGAGATGGCTAGAATTCTTTCTTTGAGCTAGCAAAGACAAGAACTCTTGTGAGAGTTAGAGAGAAAAAGAGTGTGTGCATGAGAAAATAACCTTTCTCTTTCTTGTTTCTTACACAAGATGGACGAAAATGATCTCTATTTTTTTGCATCATTTGGCCTTCCATAACCCCCATCACTAATGGAGAGTTATAGGAAGTTAATGGTCATGAAATTAATGGAAGTTATAGCAAGTTAATGACCTTGAATAACATGCATTAATGGAAGTTTGGGAAGTTAATGGCCAAATTGGCAGCCAACAACACTTGTTTCTAATCCATTCCATGCAACATTTTCTACCACGATCACATCGCAATACAATCCTGAAGCACTCTCTCATATCTTAAATCACCATTCAAGACCATTTTACTCATCCTTCAGATCTCCTATGGGTGTGACCAATTAGGTTCCCAGTTATGTTGTCCATTTGAATTAACACTTAATTCAAGTAATTTAAGAGCGGTATCTAGCAACACATCATGATCCCCAATTGACCGAAAAGTTAGTAGTCTAACTACGATTCCATACACAATGTTGCCATGCAATTCATTCTTTCACCATCTATACGCCACTTAGTTCAAAGTATTATTAAAGTGTCAACTCCCACTAAACTGACTATGTCACATCTAGTCCAAGTGATATTAGATCTTGTACTGAGGATCTCATTGTTATATGTATCATTGAAGACTCTTTGCGTGAAATATACCTGCTCTGGCCAGAGACTTCTGAGTACTGACCCCCGACAAGAGGTCGTGGGTATCATCGCCTTCTATCAGGAGTGGCAAATCCTTTATTGGCTACTCAATTACCTCTAAATACCTCAAGCTATACCCAATCACCACCCTATGAGTAACCCCTGAAAGGCATCGATGAATGGAGTTAAAGAACACGATTAGTATCTAAGATATCCTTAAGCACCTCAAGTCAACGGATACTTGCACCATTGCTATGATGAGACTATCACTAACACTAAAATATAATATCCATATGATTGTCTCATAGTAATTCAATCCAATATACTTACTATCTTTAGTAAGCATCCATATGTTAACTCTAAACAACTCATGTCTATAGCTTATGAGATCTACTGTTTGATCTAATAAAGGAGTATAATATGTACTAGTTTATATGGATTAAAGATATCTCATCTCATTAATCCTATAACTAAGGAATGTTTAGATATTAATATAATTACACATGATAGGAATCTCATTATCATGATCTCATCATGATTTCCTCCATGCTATATTTTGTGTCAAGGACTTCATTAAATCAATTTAAGATCAACATCAAATCCATAAATGTATGAACATCAAAATAATGAAAAATACCTTTATTAATCACAAAATGATTTGTCCAATTAGTGCTAAAGGTGATTGTCTTTAGAGCAATCTTCTAATAGTCCTTTCAAGCCAATAGCATTTTTTTAAGATCTAAAATTAACTTTCAATTTTAATCCATTAGTTGGATTTAATCCCACTAAAATATCAATCTCTCATAAATACCTTAATTAATATCATTTATTTCCATTAATACTTATGGGTTTGACTTTCATCCCTTTCTCGGATCAAACTTTGACCATTGGTCAACTCTTGATCACACCCTCAAAATGAACTCGTTTTAACCTCAAATTTGATCCTCAGGCTGTCCTTCAATAATACTATCCAATGCCAAATAAAATAAAGTCTAGTCTAGGTCCTAGGTTTCATTATTAATCTCAGTATGCACGATTCATAACTCAAAAAAAAAAATTTATGAAATCGAGATTTTTGGGGCATTATGCAAAGTGTCAATCAATTTCTTTTTGAATTGAATCAAATTGATAGGTCTTAACCAAACTAAGGCGGAGAGGATACGTGGAAAAATAAGGTAATGACATATGTTTAGCTGACGTGTTAATAAGATGCAAATGACGTGGCAGCTGACTAGGATTTTGGATTATATGGCTACTGATGTGGTGGATGATGTGACACTAACGTGTTTCTCCTTCATGTGACTAAATAGCGTCATTTTTCCTAGAAGCTAAATGATATTGTTTAGATCTTCATCTTCCTCCAAACAACTGCAGCTATTGTTTCATAGTCTAGTGGCTTTGGGTGGCGTGAGTGCCCTTAGAGAGGCTTCTAAAGATGATTTTTGCACCATAGTAATCTGATCAAGAAGAGTAACAATTCGGTATACAAAAATTATTTTTATAGTAGATTTAGAAACTTAGAATACAAAACCAAAATGTTAAGAGAAAGAATAAAGAAGGATCTAGAATTTTGACTCCTTTTGTTACAAAGGAGGCTCTGATACCACGTAGAAATAAAGAATAAAGAAAAATGTAGAAATGTTCTATGTATTTTTTGTGTATCTTATATGATGTACATCCACCTATTTAGGTGACTCTAACTAAAGAAACAAGTTAGGTAAATCATGCATAAAATTAATGTACATGATTTTAGGAGAAAATAAAGGCTAATTATAATGAATAATTCACTAAAATAAGATTACCTTAATATTTTCAAAGGGTATTAAAGCAAATTGTGAGGTTTTGAGCTCAATTCTCCAATGCTTTTGTCAAATTGGTATGCATTTTGTAGTGGTTGATTGGTTTAATGAATTTGAGGAATTCGAAGTATTTTTGGATGATGTGTTGTATAACGTTGTCATTGATGTCCTTTAAAGAGTTAGAGGAACTCCAATAGATTTTGGAAAGCAGGTTACTATTAGGATGTTGATGGTTTCTATGATGAAATAATTGAGAGTGGAATGAAGCCTAATATGGTATCATATCTTGGACTCTTATTTAGAAGTTGCAATGTGGGAGAATTGCATAAGACCTTGCACAATCTTGACCGGAGATCTTCCAAAGGGCTATTGTTCAATAACAACACCATATTTACTTTACATGGCTGCATCTCTAAATCCATGAAGGCTAAATAAACCTGCAACTAGTTATGGCTTGATAAATCTTAATTTTTGTGAAATAACACAATTAACTAATCATAGGTATAGTAACTCCCAATAGTTGTTGTTCATATCTTTTTTTAACTCTATTTTAGGTCTCAAACTTGAATTGCAAGTAATAATTTAAGGAGATATTATAAATTTGTTGGGAATTAATTCAAAATTGTAGAGTTGTCAGATTTCCTTTTGAATAGGTCTTTAGTTTGTTTTTAATTTTATCTTATAAGTTAGATTTATTAGCTGAAATCTTTATTTAATAATTGTTGAGTTTTTTGCATTTTGCCTATCTAAGGCAACCAAGTTCATTATTCAATATATATAATAAAATAACTTTAGCGTTATGTATTCTTTAATCTTATAAATGTTCTTCTTTTTTTTTTTAAATCTACGTGTTATCAGAGCTCTCAAAGATCTTGAGGGACCTATGAGTGATTAAGAGATAATCTAACCAAAGCTTCCTTTCTTTCCATGGCTTCCTTCAACACATCATCTCTTTCATCCATGGTTTTCAATGGTGAAAAGGGGTTGTCAAAATGAAAGCTCATTTGAGAGGTCTTGGTTTGTGGTAGTGGGTTAAAGGTGAAAGATATGTACCTTCTCTAGGCAATAATCGTACACTCAATCAAATTAGAACTTATGAAGATGAAGAATATAAAGCCCCATGAGATTTGTCTCAAATACATGTTGTTGTATTTGAGTCGATTTTCATAAGATTTATGGCTTGTGAAACAACTAAGGAAGCATGGGATGTATTAAAGAAGCTATATCAAGGGAATGTTGTGACAAGGCGAATGCAATTCTTAAATCTCAAAAGAGATTTTAAAATTCATAGAATGAATGAAAAGGAGACAATTCAAGAGTTCTCAGATAAGCTCATGGTGGTGGTAAATAAAATCAGACTTATAGGAGAAGAGCTACCTGATAGAAGGATTGTAGAGAAAATCTTGATAAGTTTACCTGAAAGGTTTGAGGCAAAAAATTCATCTCTTGAACACTTTAGGGACATCAACCAAATGACATTGCCAGAACTGATTAATACTTTACAAGCTCAAGAGCAAAGGAAGGCAATGAAAAAAAAAGAAAGTGAAAAGATAGTGGAGAGAGCATATCTAGCAAAGGTTCCGTCATCAAAGAAGAAAGGAAACATTCCTTAATGTGGACATTATGTGTTGGGTCCCGATTCCTTTTTCCTTATTAATAGCTTGTTTAAATTTTATTTTGAGGTTTAGTTTGCTAAATTTCTTTGGGTTAGAGTTTAATTAGCTCGATATTGGTTTGGGAATAAATTGTTTTAAATTGATGGAAATTAGAAGTCTTATTGGAGAATTTCATTTAAGTTAGAGTGTAGTGAGTAGTTAGTGTATTAGATGAATAATAAATGAATGAGGGCATTTTGGGAAGTTTACTTGAATTGTTGAAGTCAAAGGCTAATAAGGAGGGGCAACTTAGTCTTTTTAGCTTTATTAAAAGAAGAAAGAAGGAAACAAAGCTTGATGGTTGTATGAGAGAAGGAGAGAAACGAAAATTTTAAGAAAATGAGAGGTTAGTGAAACGACGTAGTTTTAGGCTTAGGTTTTAAGTTAAGAAACAAGAATTACGTAAGTCTTTTGAAAGAAGACTTACGAAACTACAAAGAAAAAGAGAGGGAGAGAGCTTTCGGTGAAGAAGAAGAAGAAAAAGAGGTTAGGGCTTTGACTTTTCTTGCTTTAAAGATGATTTTAAGAGTTCTTTAAGAAGGAAAAAGGAAAGGGAAGGATTAAGCTTCCATTAGAAGCAAGAAGCAAATTCGTGGGTATCTTTAAGGTAAGGAAATTTCGAAATTCTTTGGATCTTATAGAGAGGTTTTGGTTTTAATAGCTTTAGGAAAGTTATGGATAAGGTTATATAGGCTCAAATTCATGCTTTCATTTCCTAAGAATTGTCAATTTCGACATCTCATGTTATATGGGATTTTTGTGCTTGATGAAGGTCAAGAGAGGCAATTGGAGTTAGAGGAAAGGGAAATTGACCAAGCTCAAAGCTAAAGGAATTAAGGTGGGTGACATTTTAATAATTGAGTAAATAAGCTACTTAATTGTTTTTAAATAAATGTCATTAAATGCTTTCCTATGACTTTTCAATTTTGAATGGATTATTATTTTTGATGGTTTGAACTTGTATAAGATGTCTTTTGTATGTAAAGACATTGTGGAAATATGTGTGAAATTGTTTGTCAAGTGAAAAAGATTCGAATAGGTGATTCCGGAAAAATGCCATTTTGGGCAATTATGTGCCATTATGTGAAAGTGAATTTTGTAAGGGATTGTTGTGGCAAATATTTATAAATTGTGTGAATTATGTGATATGCATGCTTTCTTTGGGTTTGTGGTGGTCCCTTAAGAGTCAGGTGCACATGTCTAAATATAGGCTTCTCCCACCTGCCCGCTAGTGGCATTGGAGCTCCTCACGGACTCCCATAAGTTCACGGCTACACATGGCCGCTTTGCGAGAATGTGTAGTACGTTCCGTTTCGGATCCACCCGAACCATTTTCTCTGTGCCTATGTGATACTCTGATTTGTGAGTAGTTTGATGTGATGAATTTGTGAAGAGTTTTGATAAATTGGAAATGTTTTTATCAATGTGAAATTTGCTTGAAAAAAAATTAATAAATAAAGAATGCTTTTGCTTATTTCTTAATTATTAAGTTGTTACCCACTGAGTCGTCAAGCTCACACCCCCATTTTCCCTTCCTTAGGCGACGACCGAGAAACCGAGTTACTGCATCGGGATTGAGGCATTACTCCGAAGCATTTTACTTTGAAGTCATATTTTAGAAAACAAAGCTTTAGATAGCATTTTGGACAATTGATGTTTTTGTATTTTTTCCTTTGATACTTTCGATGTATTCGGGCTAAAATTCCCTCTAAAGCTTTGTAATAACTTTTAACTTGCAAGTAAATACAAGAGTGTTGGATTTTAATGTAATGTGTGTAATTTGCATATGTTTCATAAACATATAATAACGTATAGTTTGTAGTGATTAAAAGAGTAAGTTGTGATTGCTGCCTTTGGAGTTGAGATCATGGCATTATTTGGTTTGGTAGTTGGATGATTGAGGAAGAATTGTGGAGATTGAAGTGGTTTTGTGCATGTAATGGAGTTTGGATTGAAAAATTGAATTTTTTGCTAGTTGAGTTTTAGGGGAGGTGCTGTCAAATTTTTGTAAAATTTTGACAGAAATTTTGCGCTCTTAATGTTTGAATTGGATTGGGAGGTCTTCTTGAATATTTTATAACATGTTTAGAGCTTTCCAATGGTATATAATTTGTCACTTTTGCACTTAGGATGATGAAGTTATAAGGTTTGAAAGTTTGCTGCTACTGTTGATAAGGGTTATGTCTGTGTAGTACCTTTGGAAGGGTTTTTCACCTCTTTAGAGCCTTCATTGATTTTTGCATTCTTCATAGAAAATATAGATTATCTTTTTTTATTTCTTTTGATGTATAATATGCAATTTTTGGAGTTAGGAATAACAAGTTATAAAGTTGGGAAAGATTCAGTTACTGTTCATATGGGTAATTTTACTGTTCCATTGGTCATTATATGAACAGTACCTGTGAATGAGTTTTTACGTCTCTTAATGACTGAATTGATTTTTTCTCCCTTCGTTAGATTTGTAAAGCATCTTTTCATCTTTCCATTAAGGTAAAATGTGACTTTTTTAGGCTATTGTGTTAAAAGATATTATTTTTCAAACTTCTGGCTTTGTGTAGGAAAATTTCATTTTTGGCAGAATTTTTGAAGTGACTTTTGACCCCCTTAATGACCAAAACAGTTTTTAAATCCTTCATAGAAGTTGTAGAGCTTCCTTTTATCTTTTTATTCATACCAAATTTGTAAAATTTGGAGTTCTAGGTAAAAGTTATGAATTTTTGAATTCCTGTATTTTTTTTAAAAAAGGAAAATCGGAGCAGAGTCATTTCGCGATCGTGAACAGATCGCAAGCTGTTCATGATCGCGAGCTGGCCCTCTTCTCAAAGGCTCGCACTTGCGAGCTGACCTTTTTAGTTTAGGCTTCGCGATCACGAGCCGACCCTTTTGTTCGACGACTCGCGATCGCGAGCTGGCCCTCTTCTCCAAGGCTCGCACTCGCTAGCCGTCGTGACTTCGAGCCGACCCTTTTTGGTTTAGGCTTCGTGATCGCGAGCCATTGCGATCGCGAGCTGGACCTTTTGTTTGGCGACTCGCGATCGCGAGTCGTCGCGTCTTCTTCTTTTATTTTATTTTCTTATTTTCTTATTTTCAAATTCAACCTCCTCTCACTCTTTTGCTTGTAACTTTTTCATTTGACCTCCGATTTACTCGAATTTTGAACCATTGGTTTAAAAAGAAAATTACCTTTTTATGGAAACTCTAGAGCCTTCGGGATTAAGTTGAAAATTATGGATTGAAGCAAAGAGAGTCAATTATGTGGAGATATTGCATTTAATTCCGTATTTGGGTGATTTCTCGATTGATAGAGATCCGATTGAGGAGATTTTTGTTGCTAATTAATCTAGAGACATGAAATTTCATTTTATCTTAGGAATTGGATTTAATTGTGGGCCCTAAGTAGATCAATTTTATTAAGGAAGATTAGGGTGACTTTATCAAGATC
>JANIHZ010000007.1:43955004-43965596 GCA_027478365.1 Erythroxylum rufum
TGGTGTATTTTTATTTCAATAAAATATTTTATTTTTACTTATTCTTATAAGTTTTATTTCTTATTTATTATATACCGATTTTATAGCGGTTTATTACCGATTGAACCTCTAAACCTTAAACCTTTCTTTCGACTGGTTCGATGTCCGGTCCGGTTTTTAAAATATTGATTATAACCCTAAAGTTGTAAATTGGGATTATATTGAAGGTCTATGAAAAAAATAGGATTTGTTATAAAAAAAAGTTCAATAAATAAATAAGAAGTGTAAATGTATGAATCCATATCGTTAGTATATATGGCGAGCTTTGTCCGCATGTCACACAGTGAGTAATTAACTTATAAAGATATCATTACTTACAAATTAAGCTTATATTATTTCTATCTAGTCTGTGACTAATGGAATGAGTTGAACCAATTAAATTGCGACTACTACATCATATTTTTGTAATTACTTAAGATATTTTATCTCGTAAAAACCAGCATTAATAATAGATGAAAACATGCTTGTCATTATTTTTATTCTACTTTATAGGTATTTCAGTGCTCAAAAAGCTGCAATAGACCCGAGACACGGAAATAAGAGAAAGTCCCCTAATTTTACAAGGAAAAGAAAATCTAATGCAAGACTAACTAAAAACTCAATGGTTATTTACCAGATGACGAAACTGCAAATCTAGAAGACAACCTAGCCAACTAGCTAGTGCTTTACTAGAGATGTTTTTGCTTTCTATTCACTTGCTGTGAACCTAAAGACCATAATCTGCTCATAAGTCTCTCCAGGACGCACAATCTGGGAAGGAAAATTGGGTTGATTAACAGAGTCAGGAAAACCTTGAGTCTCCAAGCAAAGCGCAGCATGTCTTGGATAAACACTACCATGTTTTCCCTTTACGCCATCAAACATATTGCTGGTATAGAACTGTAATCCAGGTTGATTAGTCCAGAGCTCAAGTGTCCTTCCTTTGACATTTTCATGAACCTCTGCTGCCTTCTTGTACTCACCAGAGCATCCTTCTAGCACATAATTGATGTCATATCCACCAGGCAGTTCATTGATCCTGCATGAGATTTTGTGGGGTTCTAGAAAATCATATGGTGTGCCCTTTACTGGCACAATTTTTCCTGTTGGAATGAGTTCATTATTCACTGGAGTGATTTCTCTTCCATAGATTTTCAAAATGTGAGACAAAATGTCACCACTTTTGTGGCCACCAAGATTCCAATAAGTGTGGAGAGCCAAATTCACTGGAGTAGCCTTGTCATGTGGGGTAGCTGTCATTTTTACTCTTAGCTTGTTAGTCCCAACGAGCATATACGTTACAGAGACTGAGAGCTTACCAGGAAAACCTGCACACAATTATTTACAACTGTTCAGAATCTCCCATTTTATTTCTGTAACAGATGGGAACATTGGGAAACCTGTGATTGTACATACACACCTTCCTCTCCATCAAAACTCTCATAGGTGAATGTTATATGGCTATCTGGTTCGTATTCCTGGACTTTCCAAATAACCTCACTGAACCCTTTTGCTCCACCTGATCATATAAAAAAAAAGAAAAAAAGAAAATAAAACATACCTGTCATTCCTATTAAGGATTCCATTAAAAATTAATAGATAGGAAGACAGGATGGAAATGTACCATGTAGCATATTCTTCCCGTCATTGGGTGGCAGCTTGTAAAGTTTCCCGTCCAGTTTGAACTGAGCCTTTCCGATTCTATTGGCTACACGTCCAACAATGGCTCCAAAATAGGTAGTATCATTCTGCGAAATATATTCCAACTGTGATTAGTAGAGGACTCGCTGAGTTTAATATACATTATACAGAAGTTGGATGCTTGGTTCGAGGGTAAACATAAGATAAATTGCACCTTATACTCGTCCACTGTATCATACCCAAGAATGATGTCATCTATGTTCCCTGAAATACATTTAACAGTCTATCAATGAAAATTGAAAGTACTGAAAGGAACATTCATGTTTGATTACCAATAATATAAACACGAGACTAACAATTCTGTGAAGGAGACCAGGAAATGAAGAGAAAGGGCCGGTACCATTTTTATCAGGGACTTTGAAAGACATCATAGTTGCGCCATAGTTGGTGACTTTCATAGACATCTGCCCCCTCGTCAATTCATAAGTCCCAATTTCATCATCACACCCAGCAGAGCCATTGAATCTGGCAACCACTAAAGCCAGCAAAAGAAGGCAACGGAAAGAAAGTTTGTTGGTCATTGTAGATTAATGTTGTAGGAATGAAAACGGTACAATGCCACTAATCAAACATATGTATATATAATGAAGAGGATTTTAACAAGAATAACTGAAGATAAGATACGGATAGTTATTAAGAGAGAAAAATCAGAGAGATATTATTATACAGATAAGGACGTTTAGTAGTTTATCTTGCCTTGTGACTTGGTAAATCTTATATCCTAGAAAGGATAGAAGTTTGTTCTGTAAAGGAAACTAAACAATAAATATGTTTAGTTTTATCGTATAGGTTATGCAATGTATGCCTTTTGGTCCATAAACAAAAACAACAATAATTATTATATTCTGTATATAAATATCTATGGTCGCAATCACTAAAAGCTAAAACTGATAAAAACTTACCCAAACTACCTATTGATTTGGCCTCCAATTGTGTAAGGAACGGAACTAGTAGAGGTTTGGAGTATGAGCTTTGTAGAAATTATTTTCAATCGGCCTGGCCTATCCATATAAAAATTATTCAAAAATGTTAGTCATAAATAAACTTAACCAATAAGTTATCACGTACTGTACAAAATGCTATAATTATTTCATACTAGTACGAAATTAGAGTTTCATTTGTAAATCTGAAGTCATCTTTTAACAAATATTGTTAATAATTAATATTCATAACTTTTAATAAAACGGTTAGTTTTCAATAATTAAAGTTATCATTTTATATTAATTATTTAGTAACCTTAATCACCCCATTTATTATTAATCCAATTTTCTTTTGAGACTTAATAATTTAGTCTTGAAAATTATAATTCCGTATATTTGAGTTTGTAAGTTTCCAAATTTAATGAGTTTGGAAACGGAAATTTCAAAGATAGAAATACGAATTATTGTTCATATGACTTGGAGCAAATTTTAGTGTGATTAACGTTATTGCAATTGAAATCAATCGAATTTTGAATTATATTTACGTTGTAAATATGTTTTTCAAATAATTATATCTTGATATACGATATTTTTGTTAAAAAATAAGAACAACTACGTTTGAGTTTCATAACGATAGAGAAGTGAATGTTAACTTTCTTCACCTGCAAGTTAAAGATGGGAAGACAAAAAATTGATTAAAAATGCTGTATGTCATCTTAAACCAGCAGTAGGATGGAATCATGGAGTGTCCCGATCAGTATTAGCAACCTTGATGAAAACATCCTCCAGCTAGCGTGGTGTCGGACAAGCCCCAAGCAAAGACTGGGAATTTACTTTTAGCAATCTCAACTGCATCAAAAACATCTGCAATTCTGACCTCGTGTTTTGGGATCTGGAACTTCTGTGTTCCTGAGGTATGGTAACTCTTAACAACATTAGGAGAGAGCTGTTGAACCATGTTTGCAACTTCCACCTCATGTTCCGCGGATGTTGTCATGGTCAATACATAAGATCCTCCGTACCTGGCCTTGAGCTAAATGGAACAGCCATTTTTTATTTTTTACTTTTTTGTAAAAGCTGAAAAGCCATTTTGCAGCTCAACAAGTTGAGGTACTTAATTATCAACACAAGATAAGGAAATTAAGAGTGGAAAAAACAAGCATTAGGCGTATGTATGTATTGCATGCATGGGTTACCTCTTTAGGGTTTCCTATGCACTGTAGGCTTCCATCAACAAAAATTCCGAGTCGATCACAAAGGGCCTCTGCCTCTTCCATTGAATGTGCTGAAAACAGGCAGGGTAATGCAATTATAACTTGGGAAGAATTTGACAACTGAAGTATAAAACCACACAAAGAAAGGGATCGTACTTGTGAGAATAATTGCTCGGTCTTTCTTTGCGCGCTTCACTACATTCCATAAGTTGGTCCTTGAAGCTGGATCTAATCCAGTACTAGGTTCATCCATGTAAACGACCTTCAAATTTTTCCACAGAAAAACATTTTACAAATACACCTTTATTAGATAGCTGTCATGAAACAAAAGGAAAAATGTATAGAAGAGATTGATATACTTTGGGATCCCCAATCAGCGAAATGGCAACACTTAGCCTCCTCTTCATGCCTCCACTGTATTTCCCAACGACTTTGTCAGCAACTCCTCCATTATATAGATTCAAACTCTTTAGAGATTCTTCTACGGCCTATTGAAGGAATTCACAAAATAGGAATATGAAGATCATAAGTCATCCAATCAAGCAGGTAAGCGCACTATAATCAGTATTACTTGCCACTGAACTACTCTATTCTTCAAGAATCGTTTCAGCTGTTGTTATTGAGCAAATCGATGCAGCACATCATATTTTAGATCTTTTCGTACTCTTTTTCCTTCTCTCTATGGGAATTTAAATGCATCTCCGGGATTATGTGGTTCTTTTTAACTCAGTTTACAACTCACCAAAATATATTTAAGAACTAAAATTAGGAAACTAACCTAGGGAAGAGACATGTAATATTCCTCCACAATTGTGTCTTGATTAAAGAATGCAAATGGTTTTTTTTTTTGAAAATTGAAACTAACGGATGCTAAACTATAGCAATATACAAAAGTGAGTAAAAACCAAGTCACCCCCTAACTATTTACAGTAACTAACACGCCTCCATATGGAGGATCACCTAGGGGACTACCCAAAACTAGAATGAAAAACCAAAAGGTATCCTATCTATGATCAAATATGCCATCTCGCTCACATACTTAGGGTCAACTGATGCTCCACTCTTCTTTCCATTATGCTTGCTCGCATCCGCTAACTGATATTTTTCGATTGCTTCATGCTTGTGCACTCTGGTATTCCTTTCTTTCTATAGCTGATAGATAGATTGAGTGAAGGCGGCTTTAAACAATATGACATTGTGATAGGAACCAGAAAAATAGGAGAGTAGAAATAACTGATAATGGAATTTTATTGATAAATTTGAGAGAAAGAATCTTAAACTCTCAAGTCAGTCCGTATGGAGAGGACTAAACTTCAAAACAAAAAGGATTAATTTCTCAAGATGCCGAATTAAATCTAACTATCAGGTATTTATACTGATAGGTTCCTAACATAATGCATAACTAATTCCTAAAGACATGGGATAAGATAAATAAGCAGTAGCTAAAATAAAGGTGATGTCAAGTTGGCGTTGGAGTCTCTTGCGCAGAAGTCAAGTTGGTGTTGGAGTCTTGGTTACATGCTATTCTAGATGTCCTTCTAGAATAAGTCTTAAGAGGTGGTATCGTATCAGTGCATCCCTCGTGAAAATTTTCCTTGTCCTCAAGGAGAAAAGAAGGAAACTGGTCCTTAATAAGATCATAGCTTTCCCAACTAGCTTCTTCCAAAGGACGGGCAGCCCATTGAACTAGTAGTTCTAAGTGGGAATGACCTGTTATTCGCACCCATCTATGAGCTAGAATTTTTTCAGGTTGCAGCACTAGCTCCCAGTCATCATTAATAGGAAGTGGTGCTGGAGGGGTTGATGCAGCTTGCCCAAATGCTGGTCGTAACAAGGATACGTGGAAAATGGGATGTACCTTGGAAGTTGTGGGTAATTCCAACTCATATGTTACTTGCCCCACACGTCGAATAACCTTGTAGGGACCGAAAAATCTTGGAGACAGTTTTTCGTTTCTTTTACTGGCTAGGGACTTTTGAAGGTATGGTTGGAGACGAAGAAAAACATCATCACCAGCCTGAAAACTGAGTTCACGTCTCTGAGTATCAGCTTGTTGCTTCATTCTAGTTTGGGCCTTCAAGAGGTGTTCCTTGAGGGGTTTAAGCATGTCGTCTCGAGCAAGAAGCTGTTGTTCCAGTTCTACGATTCTAGTTTCACCATGCACAAAAGGAGAAATAGTGGGAGGATCTCTGCCATAGACTATCTTAAAATGTGTGGTACCCGTGGAAGGATGAAATCCAATATTAAAGGAAAATTCTGCCCATGCGAGGGAACGACTCTAAGAATGCGGCTGCTCCAAAGCAAAGCACCTCAAATAGGCTTCAAGGCAGCGATTGACAACTTCGGTCTATCCGTCGGTTTGGGGATGATAGAAAGAGCTCATACTGAGTTTGGTACCATTGAGTATAAACAGTTCCTGCCAAAAAGCACTCAAAAAGACCGTGTCTCTATCAGAAATAATGGACCTAGGAATGCTGTGAAGGCGAACAATTTCCTTGCAAAATTTTTCAGCAACCACCTTTACAGTATACGGGTGAGAGATGGGAATAAAATGAACATACTTACTGAGGCGATCAACCACTACTAGGATTGTGTCATAGCTGCCAGATTTTGGTAAACCAGATATGAAGTCCATTGAGATGTCCTCCCATATTTTGTCGGGTATAGGCAGTGGTTGCAAGAGGCCCGCAGGTGCTAGGGCTTGATATTTTGCTTGTTGACAGACTAAGCAATTCTGCACATAAGCCTTTACGTCCTTTTTCATTTATGGCCAGAAGAAGGATGTTGTTAATCTTTTTAATGTCTTCAAGTATCCCCCATGACCTGCTGCCATCGTGTCATGAGCTTCAGAAAGTAGCTTATGACATATGGGGTGATTCAAGGGAACCACTAGGCGCTCCTTAAAGTGCAGCTTGTGATCCACCATTTGAAAATCAAATTGAGATGATGGGTTTTGATTTATGTTGTCAATTATATCCCTCGTGTAAGGGTCAGCCAATAGTGCCTCATACCAGTGAGAAAATTAGGTGGAATTGGAATCGTGAGAGCTAGGAGATCAGCATGTTGAGTATGCCTAGATAAGGAATCAACTCCTTTATTTTCCTTTCCAGCCTTATAGATGATGGTGAAGTCGAATGGCAGTAACTTCATTAGGAGGCACTGTTGATCATTGGTCGTTAAGCGTTGACTGAGGAGGTATTTGAGGCTGTTGTGATCAGTCCTTACAAAAAAATGATGTCCTAAAAGGTAATGTTTCCATTTTTGCAGTGATAACACCAAGGCAAGCAACTCGTGATCATAAGTAGATTTAAATCTGTTGGAGAATGAGAGACCCTTACTGTAATATGCAATTGGATGTTCAGCTTAGAGTAGAATTGCTCTAATCCCTTCAAAAGAAGCATCACATTCAACCATAAAGGATTCGGTGAAATTAGGAAGTTGGAGGACTGGTACTGTAGTAAGGGCTTGTTTGAGTCTAGAAAATGCCTCTGTTGCTGCAGAAGTCCATTGAAAAGCATCTTTCTTGGTGAGGTCACTGAGGGGTCGTGCCAACAACCCATAATTCCGAACAAAACATCCGTAGTAACCTGTCAAGCCCAAAAAACCACGGAGTTCCTTCACATTGAGAGGTGCTGGCCATTCTATCACAACTTGAATCTTTTCTTGGTCCACCTCAACACCCTTGGCCGAAACCATGTGTCCCAAGAAAGTAATACGTTGTTGGCCAAAAAGACATTTAGATGGTTTGGCATAATACTGTTGTTCTTGCAGCATTCTTAGTGTGAGTTGCAAATGCTACAGATGATGTTCCAACGAAGGGCTGTAGATTAGAATATCATCGAAGAATACAATGATGAACTTTCTTAAATAAGGACGGAAAAGTTCATTCATTGCGGATTGGAAGGTTGAAGGGGCATTGGTGAGGCCGAAAGGCATAACAACAAATTCGTAGTGGCCTGAATGGGTTCTAAAGGTTGTTTTGGGGATATCAGCTGGGTTGACTCTTATTTGGTGGTAACCGGAGCGAAGGTCAATCTTTGAAAAAATGGTGGCACCGTATAACTCATCAAGAAGCTCGTCAACATTTGGTATTAGGTATTTATCAGGGGTTGTAATCTGGTTGAGCCTTCGATAATCGACGCACATCTGCCAAGAATTATCTTTCTTTTTAACAAGAAGAACTGGGCTGGAAAAAGGGCTGGTGCTGGGTTGAATAAACCCATATTTGAGTAATTCAACAACTTGTGGTTCGATTTTGGCTTTTTGGAAATAAGGATAGCGATATGGCCGGATATTTGGTGGTTTAGCATCAAGGAGGAGAGGGATAGAGTGATAGTGCTGTTGATATGGTGGAAGATTGGTAGGTTCTTCAAACACATTTTCAAATTTCTCCAGTACCTTCTGAACTGGAGCAGGGATGGTATTTTCTGAATGTACTTCCTTCCTGGACAAATACTGAAAACTAGCTCCTGAATTTGGCTTGGGTGGCAACCCTTGAAGCTTGTATTTTTTTCCATTCAAGTAAAAGATTAGGAACATCTTGTTCCAGTTTTCCTGCATTGTATTAAGAGAAGCCAACCATTTGATACCTAAAACAATATCTGCTCCACCAAGTGAGAAAGGGTAGTAATCCTGGGTAATAGTAAGACCAGGTAATTGAATAGAAATATTATGGGCGATACGGTTACAACAGATGATATCTCCATTACCGATTTGTACACCAAAGGAAGATACACTTTTTACCGGTAATTTCTACTCTTCCATAATCTTTTCAGACACAAAATTGTGGGTGGAGCCGCTGTCTACTAGAATCAGCACCTTGCGGCCTCCTAGCACTCCTTATAGCTTCATCGTTGTGCTAGTTAGGTTACCCAAGATCGCGTGGAGGAATATCTCGGCGTACTCCCCTGTTTTGTTGTCAATGGCGTCAACACTATTCTCGACCAGATCTGCTGCAGGTGCGTCATCGTCGTCAGCCATATCCATAAGGGTGAGTGTCGCAGCCTTGCACCGATGGCCTGGGGAGAATTTTTGTTACACCTGAAGAACAATCCCTTGGAAATGTGCTATTGTCTTTCCTGGTCCCAAGGTCGAGGCATTGCGGGTCGTGAAGAAGAGGCAGCTGCTGGTAGGCGTTAGGTCAGTTGGGTGGTAGGCTGAGTGGGGACACGAGAGAGAGGGACTATGGAGGAATGGCGCCTGTTTTGAGTGACCCACTGTTTTGTTTTATTTCCACGATTCAGATTTGCCTTTTGCTCAAATTCTAAAGCCAAGCTCATTGCCCTATACATGGATCTGGGTTTATGAATTCTTACATCAGCTTTTAAATCATCTCGTAGTCATTAAGAAAAATACCCAAAAGATAATGTTCTGGCCAATTTTTTACTCTTGCCGATCTTTTAGCAAATTCTTGGCGGTATTCTTGTACTATCCCCAATTGACAGATAACACAAAGATGTTCATTAGGGTTTTGAAATTCAGCGGGACCATATTGCTCTTGAAGTGCGTTCACTAGCTCCTCCCAATATAAAATGGTTCTCTCGGAATTAATCCAAGCGAATAAATCAAGAGCGTCACCTTCCAAATACATAGCCGCCACGTCAACCTTCAATTCATCAGGTGTTTGGTAATACCTGAAATATTTCTCAGCCTTCAAAATCCATCCACGTGGATCTCCTCCATCGAATATAGGGAAATCAATTTTGGTAAAGGGAATTTTATGAGGGCCACGACTCTCCTATGATTGTTCTCGTTCTTCATCATCTTCCTTCCAATGATTTCTACCGCGATTGCTATCTTCACCCAAATCTAGACCTTTCCCCTTGTTACGATTTGCCTTAAGTGCTGCTACTTCGGCTGCCAAGGTGTCGACTACGTCCAACCTTGCTGCCAGGGCTGAAAGTTGCTGTGATACTACCTCCATTGACGGTCCAGGTATATTGGTATGTGTTCCAGGGTTTGCGGATGTGGAACGTGTAGTGACCATGGAAGTTTAACCTGCTCTAATACCAATGATAGGAACTAAAATAATAGGAGAGTAGAAATAACTGAGAATGGAATTTTATTGATAAATTAGAGAGAAAGAATCTTAAACTCTCAAGTCAGTCCCTATGGAGAGGACTAAACTAAAAAAAAAAGGATTAATTTCTCAAGATGCCGAATTAAATCTAGCTATCAGGTATTTATGCTGATAGGTTCCTAACAAAATGCATAACTAATTCCTAAAGACATGGGATTAGATAAATAAGCAGTAGCTAAAATAAAGGCAATGTCAAGTTGGCGTTAGAGTCTCTTGTGCAGAACTCAAGTTGGTGTTGGAGTCTTGGTTACGTGCTATTCTAGATGTCCTTCTGGAATAAGTCTTAAGAGGTGGTATCGCATCACATTGGCTTACTATTTTGAGTCTGATTGACATACCATTATAGCATTCCTTGCCAATCAAATAGTGATGTCTCGACTCCCACCATATATTGGATCCTACTCGAAACCAATTTGGAGTACTCACACGTAAAGAATAGGTGATTACGATCTTCATCTGCTATATAACATAGCACACTGCAACATCCCACTACCATAAGGCAAATACCCGGATACCCGAAGGACATTCGAGTACATACCTTATGATAATGGTATGTTGGAGCAAAACAAATCCGATATACACATGGCAATCTAACTAACACATGGCATCATCTAGCATACTCGAAAATCACTAATTTTAAAAACCATTCATTCCGTTCAT
>JANIHZ010000007.1:44038726-44054962 GCA_027478365.1 Erythroxylum rufum
TTCCCTACGGGTCAGAAGGGGAAAAGCAAAACTGTGTAGGTACGAGGCCCTAGAGGCCGAGGCCCAAAGCGGACAATATCTGCAAGCAGGTGGGCGCGAGGCCCGAGAGGCCGAGGCCCTGTAGATGCGAGACCCGAGAGGCCGAGGTCTTACAGTTAAGATGTTTAAACCCCCAAATCTGTATACTGCAACAAAATAAGTCAGGTTGCAAGAGAATTATTTAGGCTATGTTTGGTTGGGTGATTATTAATGGAATGGAATGAAATGTAATATTATTCTATCATTTGAGAAGAGAGCTTATTATGGAATGGAATGAAATAGAATAGAAAGGGAGGGTTTTACATTACATCTCATTCTATCCTAAACAGTAAAAACAAATTACCTCCAATTTGGGAGATTTAGGATAAAATGTAAAATGATAAACAACATTTCACTATATTATATTATGAACATTTATTCCAAACAACATTTCACTATATTACATTATGAACTTTTTCATCCATCCTAAACAACAATTTCCTAATATTACATCCATTTAAATTTTATTTCATTCCATTCCATTCCATTATAAACTTTACATCCAACCAAACATATCCTTAGAGGCTAGCAAATCCATATTTACCTACAAGCCTCTTATCCAATCTAAACCCTGGAATTCGACTCCTAATGCACCCTATATTCCCTCAAAACCTTACCAGAATAATGTGGCTACCAATACTAAGATCGAATCCTCCCAAACCAATTCAAAACAAAATCCTGCACCTCCAAAGAGAAACCATAGAGCTTGTTACAGGTGTGGAGATAGATATTTTCTAGGTCACTAATGCACTTAAAAGAAGCTTATGGAAATTCAAACAATTGAAGACTCAGGTCGGCAAGAAAAGGAGGAGTGCCAGGATGTTGCTGACTTAGATTTACAAGATCAACCTACTGAAACAGAGCAAATCTCACTATCCCTTAATGTCGTGGATGGAGGGCTAGGTGACAATACACTTAAGCTTAAGGGGAAGCTTAGTGGGAAATCAATCATGATCCTTATTGACAATGGCAACACCCACAACTTTGTGGATTTCCAGCTAGCTAAGGAACTCAAAGTTCAATTAGCCAATGCTGGACCCCGCTTTCGGAGCCCAACATTCGGAGTCATAAGACGGTCGAAACTCATTGCAAATATTTTTTTAACAATAAACGCATATGTGGAAAATCGATAATCAAACGACCCGATTTATTTAAAACCAATTCAGTCACAAAAGATGTAAATATTATTGAATGCATCAGAGTTTCAGTAATCACTTGGGCCCATTACAAAACAAAATGTTTGTTTTCATAATATCTTTACACTTTAAAAAACCCACCCCTTTGGCTTATTACAAGATACAAAATACAAAATACAATTAAATGCTTAAGCTTAATATGATTTCTAAATACCAAAAGTTTCTGAACTAACTTAATTACAAAAATCTCTATTCTTGGTGTTTGCCAAACTTTGCAAGGATCAATGCTGTTATGCTTTTTCATCACCTGCGGAGTGGAAGGCAATGAGGTGAGCTGCGAAGCTCAATGGATTATATATTTATAGCCATTGGCAACGAGCCATAGAATTTAAGCACACGCATATATATGTATATCAAAGTGTGTGTGTATATATATATATATATATCTCTCAATTAATCTAGCAATTCTAGCACAAAGTTCATAATTCAAAAATGTCATCACATAGGACATCCATCAAAACATGACACTCAATTATGTATTATACTTGACAAATCGAATATGCAATGCACAACTAATTGGCTCGAGAGTTCCATGGAAACAGAATGGAGAAACCGAAGTTTACCCCATAAACAGAATGAGTCCAATTTCGGAGCTCGTATGCCACAAGTTGGCAGCCGGGAGAAGGCTCTTGTCAACGTGCATGTGGCAAACAGAATGGTTCCACTCTCGCCCAAATAGAAGCACATAATCATGCTCAAAATCATTTTATCAACTGCTCAAATCATTTCATCATACTTTCATACTTTTTATGGTCTTTCCTTTCTTTTCATTTATACAAAAATGTCGTGACATATTTCAAGGCATAACATGATCAAAATCACAATTCAATTATATCAAAATGTCATACATCTTTTAATGCATAACGTAAAACACATCATAGTAATTCATAATTTAGCAATTCTAGCATATACATACACATAGGCAAAATGCTCATTTACATAATAACTATAAACATATTATCCACCTAATTTTGCTTGCAAAATCTAAGTCAAGGTTGTCTTTCCTTTTGCTCTTGGGTAGGATTCTCTTAATTCCCTAAAACAAACTAAGTCTCATTCAATAGGAATCCAATAGAAAATTCCACAATGCAAAATCACTAAAATTGATTCTAGAATACTTAAACCCAAATATTTTCTAAACTCCATGAACTAAAATCCTTTTAAAAATCCAAAAGATTCAAAATGATCTTACTTTCATTCTTCACCAAATAAAGGGATCTTTGGCTCAAATGGAAGCTCCTTTCTTCCTCTTCTTTTTTCTCTTCTTGAACAGCTTCAATATCTTTCTTAAAGACTAAGAAGAATTAAACCCTAGCTCAACTCTCTTCTTTTCTCTCAAACCACACCACAAGTCATAAATCATCTCATTTGAAGATTTAAAAATCAAGATATCATCAAAATACTGAAGTATGTTTAGTAGAATAACACTAGTTCATATTATTTAAGAGCACACTCACTGTACCCGTCCCACTTTTTTCACTCAATATTTCTCAATTTATCTCAGATGGCTATGATTTTTTTTGGAGATGTAGAGAGTGTCTTAGGAGTCCAGTGGTTCAAGAATCAAGTCATTTGGGCGTCTAGAGAAGAAGTTATGGCTAAAGAATCAAATCTGGTTTTGTCCTCAATCATATTGAACCTGTCTTAAGACAATTGGCATAACTGTAATTAGGGATATTGGGTTAAGAATATCTTTGGACTAATTCAAAGAGGACTTTGAGATCTAAAACTTTAAAGAGGACCTTGAGGTTAGATTTTATCACCTAGAGGGTCAAAATGGAATAGAAGAAAGGCCAGGTGAAAAAGTAGAAGAAGCAAAAAGTAGAAGAAGTAAAACATAAAAGAAGCAAAACATAGAAGATATGATGTCATCACAGACCATATGAAATCATCATAGAAGAAGAAAATAATAGAAGAAGAGAAACATAGAAAAAGGAAAAAGCAGAAGAAGCAAAACATAGAAGATATGACGTCATCATTTATAGACGAAGTGATGTCATTAGATGATATATGATTGGAAAAATTGCCATAACATTACCTATAGATATCGTATTTGTGACTTATTCATATGGTTCGAAAGAGAACTTCAAGATCTACAACTTTTATGAAGATCTCAAATACAAATTTTATCATTTGAGGTGCCAAAAATAGGAACAGGCAATATGACATCATTTATAGACAAAGTGACATCATTAGACGATATAGGATTGGGAAAATTGCCATAAATTTCCCTAAAAATATTAGATTAAGGTGTTCTTTGGATGTTTGGAAAGAGAGCTTCAAGAGATACAGCTTTTATGAAGACCTCAAAGATAAATTCTATCTTCTAAAGGGTTTAAAGTTGAATAGAAGATAGGCTAGGTGAAAAAGCAGAAGAAGCAAAACATAGAAGATATGACGCCATCATAGACCTTGTGACATCATCAGAAGAAGCAAAAAGAAAAAGAAGCAAAACATAGAAGAAGTAAAAAGAAAAAGAAGCAAAACATAGGAGATATGACATAATCACAGACCATGTGACGTCATCACAAAAGAAGCAAAAAGTAAAAGAAGCAAAATATAGAAGAAACAAAAAGCAGAAGAAGAAAAACATAGATAATATGACGTCATCATAGATCATATGATGTCATCACAGAAGAAGCAAAAAGTAGAAGAAGCAAAACATAAAAGATACAACTTCACTCTTGAACATCTTCCCTCACGAGGACCATAACTTTCATCAGATGTCCAAAAATTTCATAGTATATACCATTGGAAAGATAAAAGAAAGCCCTACAACTTTATAGATGACAACTATATCTAAATCTATCTAGATCAATCCATAATATCCCCTGAATTCAGAACACGAATTTTACATTCATCCACCAATGTACTACAACCAGTTCTCAACATCATGACAAATTTTGAGATTCTTAAAGACATAATTTAAATTTGATGTCTTCATAAGAAATGTAGCCATATGTTTCTAGTTCAATTAAAATTAAGAAACATCTTGTTTAGATAACTAAAAAAGAGTTATGGCTAAAAGACTGAAGCATACGCAATGAACATTTTCTAGATTAACTACCCATTTTGTTTCAAAAATCTTTCCTTAACATAACTCATAACAAAATCACCTTTTCTACTTCATTTACTCCTCATTGTCAACTCCATTTCAAATGAATATCATCCACAAAGAAAATTATAATCCATGACTAATCATGAACACCAATAACAGAACATACACATATATACATATTCTTCATTAATTTACTACACAAATATTGCTTTCATTTTACTGCTAACTTTCACCTTAATTCTTCCTATTTCAAAATCTTTTATCCAGACAAAAAAAAACCATAGAAAATCTAAAATCTATCCACATCTCTCATTCCCTACTTTACTCTTATCTATAAATTCTTGGTTCAAAAACTTTCATTCATTTGTTCTTTACATGTGATTAATCACCAAAATTTCTCATTCAATAGTTCTAATCTTCTACAAAAAGTTTGAGGTCTAATAGAATCTGCTAGGAGCGCTCTTATGCAATGAAATGAGGTTTGTTTAGCTAAGAATAAAGGGGTCTTGGGATTATCTCACTAAAATGATGAACATAGTTATGATGGCAAAAGGACTCTCGCATTCATTGATTGATAAGCAATCCCTTTGGTGCAAATGGGTTCATGTCATATTCATAAAGGCAAGAAGCAAGTGGAATGTTAAAATCAGAGCTACTTCCATATCCATTTAGAGAAATATCCTTAAAATAAGAGATGAATTAAGGCAAGGATTTGTCATTGTGATTGGGAATGGTAAACTTTCCAGTTTTAGATTGACAACTGGTTGTCTTGTGGCCCTCTAATTAACCTATAAGGGATGGACTACCTTAGAAATGTTCTTGACTAGAACATCGCAGTTGAGGAGGCTGTAAGGGATAGAAAAATATTTACTCAAAAAGTAGTCCCTATTTTTATATTACTTGAATTTCCTTAAACTAACCTACAAAACTATTTGGAAGCACTTCAGTAATGGGATTTTTTCCAGCAAATCTTGTAGGAGTTTCTTGCAGAAGAACCATACCATAATTCTCTTGACCAAGGTTGTTTAGATCAAGCATTTCCATCCTCGAGATATGTTTATATTATGGCATGCTCTAAAGGAAAGACTACTAATAATAAACAAATTAAAGTTCTTTCTTTATATTCCTAACTGATGGATCCTATGTCAGATGGTTGAGGAAAGTCATGAACATTTATTCATCCAATGTGAGTTTGTTAATACCAACTGGAAGGAAGTCCTACATAACTGTTGTATAATGAATACTCCTAATTGTTGGAACTCTTTCAAGGTTTAGTGTGGTTAGTTTGCACTTTTTGATGATCCTCTTAAGTTGTGATTTTGTATAGCTCTCTCCTTCATGGTAAGGGCTACCTAAAAGGAGAGGAACTTTCAAATTGATTTGGAATAGAAGCTCGTCTATGCAACAATTTTAGAACAATTTTTTTGTATCAATCAAAAGATATCTCAGGCTATATATGCTAAATTTTTTAAACCAAGAGTATTGGATTAGAGTGTGGAACATTTAACCCTTACCATGCCTAGGTAGTTAGCTAATTTCTCTTTAATGTAACTCATATTGCCTAACAAATATGTAATACTCTTTATAGCTTACTTGTACCTCTTATTTTACCTGTAATGGCCCAATTTATTACAATTCCTTAAAAAAATAATTACAAATAAAAGAATCCAGAAATCACACCTAGAAACAAAAGAAAATACAAAGAAAAGAATCAAGACATCACACCTAGAAACCAAAAAATAATTTAGCTACTTATAATAGAAAACTAAATCAAACATAAACATGCAGAAAACTAATAGAAAATAAAGATTTCATAAATTTAAATCTCCCTTATATTCGATTGACTCTTGGTGCCATGTTTATATTGGATGTGGCCTTCTATTAGATCTCCTTTGAAGTTAACTTTGTGTTTGTCATGTCTTTAAACCTTTATTTTCGCCTCTCTGAGTTCCTTATGTCTGGAATTTGATACAAAACTTGTCTCTTTCAATTTATCTTTGCTTGTTTCTTTTTATATTAAATTTTAGGGTTTTAAGAGATATAAGTTTTGATACACTGGTGTATGAGAGGCTATGTATATTTGAAAACTCTAGAATTTGTGATTTTGCATTGACTTTGAGGCTTCCATTGGAAAGTCCAACCATGTATCTCTTATTTGCTTTAAAACTTTATTTTATATTGTATTTTCATCAAAGTTCTTCTCTTTTTGGTCCATGAAGGCAATTATAACCTATAAATACACTTGGAGCAAAGTAAGTAACAAATTTACAAAATATTAAGCAAAATACATAAAATATGAGTGCATAATTATAGTTAAATTTTCAGCTATCAGAGTGGATAACGAAGTTCCAATTTAGGGTATCAAATGCTTTGAAAAAATAAATCCTCATTAAGCAACTTTTGATGAACTTCTTGCAGTGATAATGTAACAACCCAAACTACCGCCCACAAATATTGTCCGCTTTGGGTTGCCTCGCAGGCCAAGCGCCTTACTGTTTTGCTCTTCCCACCCTTGGGAAGATGCATCTAAAGGGAAGAGGTATCCATATCCTTATAAGGCATATTTCGTTCCCCTCTCCAACTGATGTGAGATCCCATCATCCATCCCCTTTAGGGTAGAGCTCTTTTTAAGGCCCAACATCCTACGCTAGCACATTGGGTCGGGACTCGGCTCTAATACCACTTGTAATAGCCCAGCGTTTTAGGCTCCAAGCTCCTCACGGTTTTGCTCTTCCCACCCTTGGGAAGACGTAGTGGGCAATATCTGTGAGCGAGTAGTCTGGGCTGTTGCAAATGGTATCAGAGACAGGTTTCTAAGCCTTGTGCCAGCTAGGCTACGCCCTAAAAAGTGCCAGGCCCTAAGGAGGTGGAGAGCGTGAGATCCCACATTGGTTGGAGAGGACCCACCCATATATATTTTCCGTTTTGGGCTTTAAGCACCTCACGGTTTTGTTCGTCCCGAACTTAGGAAGACGCATCTTTCTAAGGGTGGGAAGAGTAAAACCGTGAGGGGTTTGGAGTCCAAAGGGGACAATATCTGTGGGAGGGTCCTTTGGGCTATTACGAGTGGTATCAGAGCTGGTTCCCAACCCGATGTGTCAGTGTAGGATGCTGGGCCCTAAAGAGGGCTGGGCCCTAAAGGGGGGTGGATGATGGGATCCCACATTAGCTAGAAAGGATAACAAAGTATGCGTTATAAGGGTATGGATACCTCTCCCCCTTAAACGGGTCTTCCTAAGGATGAAAAGAGCAAAAATGTGAGAGATTTGGCCCGAGGGGTAACCCAAAACGGACAATATCTTTGGGCAGGTGGTCTAGGCTATTACAAATGATATCAGACCGGTTCATGAACCCTTGTGCCAGCTAGGCTGGGCCCTAAAGAGGGTTGGCCCCTAAGGGGGTGGAGAGTGTGAGATCCCACATCGGTTGGAGAGGAGAACGAAGTACACCTTATAAGGATATGGATATCTCTCCCCCATAAGACACATTTTTCCAGAGGTGGGAAGAACAAAATGATGAGGGGTTTGGCCCAAAGGGCAACCCAAAGAAGACAATATCTATTGGGGGAGTCTGGGATGTTACAAGTGGTATTAGAGCTGGTTCTCGACCTGATGTGCAAGAGTCGGATGCTGGGTCCTAAAGAGGGTTAGGCCCTAAGGGGGTTGGATGATAAGATCCAACATAGTCTGGAGAGGGGAACGAAGTACGCCTTATAAGGTTATGGATACCTCTCCCCCTCAAATGCGACTTCCCAAGGGTGAGAAGAGCAAAACTTTGAGGGGCTTGGAGACCAAAGCGGACAATATTTGTGGAAGGGTCATCTGGGGCTATTACAAATGGTATTAGAGCCAGTTCCTGACTTGATATGACAGCATAGGACACTGGGCCCAAAGGGGGATAGATGATGAGATCCCATATTAGCTGGAGAGAGGAACGAAGTAAGACTTATAAGGGTATGGATACCTTTCCACCATAGATGCATCTTCCCAAGGGTAGGAAGAGCAAAACCATGAGGGACTTGGAGCCCAAAGTGGACAATTTCTGTGGGAGGGTGATCTGGGATATTGTAAATGGTATCAGAGCCGGTTCCTGAGCCCTTGTGCCCGCTAGGCTGGGCCTTAAGGGGGTGGAGAGTGTGAGATCCCACATCAGTTGGAGAGGAGAACGAAGTACGCCTTATAAGGGTACGGATACCTCTCCCTTACAAGACACGTTTTCCCAAGGGTGGGAAGAGCAAAACCGTGAGGGGTTTGACCCGAGGGGAAAACCAAAGCAGACAATATTTGTAGGGGGTGGTGGTCTGGGTGTTATAGTTAATCCTTGACAGGTTTTAATCTTAAGGCTAGGAACTTGGAAATGATATTTTAGAGGAGTTTACATCATGATATATGTCTAAAATCATAGAAGGAAGAGAGGTCAGGGATTTTATGGATAAGATAAATGAAGGTTTTATCCATTTGGTATTGGAATTTTATAAGGTTTGAAACTAAATAAAGCATTTCTAATTTCCTAGTTGGTAACTAGCTTTATTATTTGGGAATTTATTATTTTCTTTAAAATGGTGAGATGAATATTAAGAGGAAGGAAAGTGAGTTAAAAGAACCCAATTTAGATCTTAGGAAAGTAGTGAATGGTTGTAAGATACGTATTTTGATAAATGCTTAATTGATTATGAAATTATTCCATAACACGTAGTGACTAATGACATGAAATTGCTCAAGATACTCACATTGACTCATATGTAATTTTAGGCACAATTCGGAAGCAAAGAAGTTAAAGTGAGTCAAAAGCAAGATATTTGGGCCATTTTTTGAAGAATAATATTCACTTGTATTTATGAAATAAGAAGAACAAAATTAGAGCAGTAGAGGACATGATAAAGCATAAAACCTATGGAAGAGAGCTACTGGAAATCAACTTGTACGTGTATAGAAATTGTATGCAAGAATGTTAGACTTAAAAAGGAAGAACAACATGAAGCAAAATGTAGGTGCGTAGTGGACAGATAGAAGCAAACATGAAACAACAACAGTAACAAGGAAAAAAATGACAGTCGCATGATAGAAGCAAATGGTTTGCGTTTCATGTTGTTGCGGAAACATAAGCAATATTTGCATAAGCGCAGACGATGTGAGTAAACATAGAGAACGTCTGCATTTCATACAGATGTTCAATAGGTGCATAGGTTTTTAATAAGTGACAGTAGGGTGAGCTAGAAACAAATTAGAAAAATAGAGAAGAATAACACTAAAGTAGAAAAGGAGTAAGGTGAGAGTGTCAACTAAAGAGGTTTTTTTGGGCTGAATCAAATGGGAACTTCGGGAGCTTTGGGAGAGCACGAAGATGGAGGCAAGCTCTTCACAATAAGCAGACCCATAGAGGGGTAGCTTCCTAATGCCAATTCGGAGGCGACATCGACACCAATGACCTAGTTAAGCACTCTTTCTTTGTTTTTGTTGTTTCTTTCTCTCTTCAGAAATTAATTGTGTTATCCTATGTTAATTGATTTGTGTTTTATGTATGGATAATCTTATTCTAGTTATTGTTCAATTATTTGTGTATGAATCCATTGGGTATTATGAAAAGATGATTTGAATGTGTTCATTTGATCGTTTATATACAAACCCATTACAGGAATTTCGACATAATTCATAATTGTTATATTTGAAATTCAAGTGTAGCGACTAATATTTGTAATCATTAGGGATAACATAACCTATGTTAAATGACGCATCATATGTGCTTGTTTCTTTTATTATTTGATTTTCCTAATTTGTAATGCTACTACCTAGTTGAATCTAGAGATCGTATCCTAGGTTATTTGGTAGTTAGTTAACGATCGTATCTCGATCAAACACTACCGAAGGGAAAACTCGGGTTAATTATTAACCCATGATTAATAGTTTCTAGAAAAGGTTTGAGAATAACAAATCATTGAAAAAATGTTTAAATAGGGTGTTTTGATTAGGTTACTTTTATTTTATTTTCTTATTTCTAAAACCAAAATCCCCCTAACCCTAAACACCAATTAATTTCATTTCAACAACTCTACACATACTCTTTGTAGGATCGACCTAGACTCACCACTGCTATAGTAGTAGTTTACATTATTTTGACTAACGTTACGATGCACTGTCAATTTTGGCACCATTTTCAGGAAGTGCGGTGTTTTAGTTTTTGTTTGTGATTTTGATTGGTGTTATATATATATCTATTCGTAATTAGTTTGTTTTGCATTTATTTCTTGATTTTTTCATTTTCCTTTTTTGGTTAGTGTTTGTGTGTAAAAACATTGACATGGATAGAAGTAATTTCTTTTATAACTTTTATTATGAATGCTAATACTTTGCAATTTTTGCATAATACTCTACAATTCTAGTAGGATGGAGGACAATTTCTGTAAAATACATGGTCTAACGGCCAAGATTTAGATAGCCAACACAACTCAGGTATATTTATAGAAGAATTGCTTAATATTATAACTACTAGCAATCTTCAAATTCAACAGAATATATAGCAATTCCAACATAATATACAGCAGATGTTTTAGCAAGGTATACAACAAATCAGATAGGAAACTCTACAATTCCCGTAAGATGCATTACCTTGATAGGGAGATATCACTTATATGGAATCACAAAGCGAAGAAGAGCAGTTATATCAACCTGAGGTGTACCCAATAGATGTTAGCGAGAACAATTACAGAGTGATGAGGAGCTTGAGAATTTTGAGAGCAACAATCAAGGAATTGCTCGTGTCGAAGAATTTAAGGAGGATCTTGAAGTAGAATATGATACATCATTTGACTAGGAGGTAAGTGAAGTAAATCACTTATTAATATAGAAATCACGTATAATAAGTAAAATAGACAAGAAGGGGGGTTGAATTGTGTCAAATCATTCAGAATATTAATCTTTAAAAACTGCTTGATTTTCTTGACAAATTTATATGATTACAAAACAATTCACTTAATTTGGTAAGTAATGTAATAGCAAAAATCAATATCTCTTCTTCTAATAACAAGAAAATTAAAAACATAAGAGTTAGAGAATATGACGCCTCGATTTATCCTAGTTCATCCTTAACCTTGGGCTACGTCCAGTTCTTAGGGTACGTCTGAGATTTCACTATAACCTTCAATGTTACAAGTATTATTTCTACACTTCCAGAGCCTCTTCAGGTCTTTTTCACAAAGCATTCTTTATCTGCTTCCTTAACCTCTTCAGGCTCTGGCCCTTCTTTTCACTAGAAACGATATTGTTTGAGTTTCATGTTACAGATGCATTTGCTCTCTTTTTCTCACTTGACCTTTTACAATCAGGATTCTTTTCTCTATTTGTATTGTATCATTTTTTTGTGTCGTAGAGTAAAAGTAAAAAGTAAATTTTTTTACAGCTATACCTACTATTTATAGCCTAAATCTTCAACGGTCTTCTTAAGAATTCTGCTTGTCGAATCTTCTAAAAATGGTTATTAGTTGAGTCTTGTAACTAACTCCAACTAACTGACGTTTTAGTAAATTCTTCAATTTACAACGTCTTACATAGATTCATATGCTTCGTCTGGTGTCTCTTATGCTTCGTCTGGTGTCTTAGACTAAGAACTTTCACACTTCGTCTGATTCTTCTTATTCAGCTTTTACTAACGTATCGTCTTGATTTGATGATTTGTGCTACATACATTTATCTGCGCACTTAACAAATTCATCAAAACAGTTCACACACTTCTATGATTATTGTTGTTTGACTTTCATCAAAATTAATAGAAGAAGTGAAGTCTTCTTGACTTAACAATCTCCCCCTTTTTTATGATAACAAATAATCATAATATTAGAAGATAAAAATAATATTAAGATGAATAAAGCAAGATATATAATGATAAACAAAAAAAATTCTAATTCTAATTCTCCTTTCTACTCTTCTCCCCCTATTTGTTATTAATCCAAGAGATAGTTCATTTTAGATGTTTCAAAATTTCAAATTACATTTGTTGAATATTAGTGCAGATCGTCTTGAGGTCTTCTGCTATAGAAACACGTAGAAGTGTTATTTCCTCATGAAGATCACCTACTGCATCACCTAGTTCATCAACCGTAGTATTAATTTCCTCAATGTTTTTAGCTAAGGCTTCCTAAACTTTCATCTACTTGTGACTAGCTTCAGTCCATTTGATGAAATTCTTTAAGAGCTCCGAATTAACACTGACATCTTGTAGTATTTCACTAAGTGGATGAATGTGTTCAAAGACAGATCGTTTTCTAATTGAGGGTAATTTGTAAATCGGTTACCTTAGAAGGTGTAAAATAATTTTAACTCAAGGAATGAAACCTAAGGGTTTGAATTGAATGAGTAAATGCACAAAGGTTTCTAAGTTAAAATCGATACCTTCAATTGTGATACTTTATACCTTCCTTTTGATATTATGCCAATTACCTTGAAGCTTTCATCTTTGGTAGATGCTCCAAAATTACTTCCTGATTCCCTTGATATATGATGTGATACATAGATGCCTACAGGTTGAGTTGCATGCCATACATCATCTATGTTCTTCACTGCCACTTGAATCTCTTCTTCTGTGAGGCCATCTTCTTGTCTTTCAAGAAACTTCTTCTTCTTTCCTTTTTCTTTGCTGATTACCAGTGCTGGACGTCTAGGTTGTACATCTGGTACAATCTTGATTATCATTCCACTTGTCACTGGATAGATTGTATAAGGATCTTTCGTAATCTTAAATGGATATGGTTTTGCCTTTTCATCCCGTAGAATACTATATAGTCTTTGTTCTTCAGGGCTTAGTGTTGGGCCCCATTTTCGAAGCCCAACAATCATTCCGAAGTCAAAAAGCATCACCCTATAGAGTTATTTCAATTAGCCCTTATTAATCATCATCAGTTCATCTTCATTCTCATAACATCCCAAAAATTTCCTCACAATTTGTTCAATGGCGTGCCCATACAAATTACTCACCATAATCAAACTCATTTCTTATGACTTCCTAGCATAATTTGGGAAACCTCAATTCGGAATCTCAATTTGACTTCTTTAAAACACTTGTAGATCTTAGTTTCTAGTTTATTTTGAAAGAAGAACCATCTCATTCAGAGCTTTATAGCTTAAGATATGCTCAGAATACTGAAGCATGCTCAGCGAAATATCCAATTCATACTCTTCTATTCGATACCCTTACATTGATTCGATCAATATTTTTCAAATTAATCTCAAAATCCATAAATTTTCATGTAGAGATAGAGCAATGTCTTAGGAATCCAATTCTTTAAAAATTAGGTCATTTGGAGGTCGGACGACAAAGTTATGACCAAAAGAGTGTGAGGTGTTCAAGTTTGAAGGGGGCTTACGAGTCGCGATCGTGCATTTGCATAATAGCGACCTGCGCGGGCGTGGCTGCAAAGTCGCGATCGCGCAAATGATTTTCTTCTCTGACCTGTTTTAGTAAAAAAGACATAACTTTCATTACAAATATCAGATTAAGGTCATTTGAATACTGTTTTAAAGAAGACCTCTAGACCTATAACTTCCATGAAGACCTTAAAAACAAATTCTGCATCTATAAAGGTCAAATTTTCAATCAAAGGGGCTGTCCCGAAATTCCACCCTATGCAACATCCAAACTTCTAATAATCATATCTTTCAACTCCAATGTCCAAAAATCACATACTTTATATCGTTGGAAATTTATAAAGACGAGCTACAACTCCATGTAGACAACTTTGTCTAATTCAATCTAAATTGATATAGTTTTTCCTTGGAAATCAGAGTACACATTTTACCCTCATGAAAAACTTGAAATATTGCACTATACAAACTTGGAACATCATGAGCATAACCATTCAACTACCAATTGGAATTCATCCAACTCTCAACCTCAATTCATTTGACTCTTCATATTCAACAATATCTCATAATTCTTAACATTCCTATCTTTCTTTTCCATAGTATCTCACTTATATATATATAACAATAGTTCATGTTTAAGATTCATCAACTCAAATGGATAGCTTCTCCAAATATATATATATCATTTCAACCCAACCTCATCCATACACAAATTCACATTTCAAATCTATACACAAATCCATATTTCATTAACATCATAAATAAGAGTTTTACAAACTTCAATGGGATTTTCAAGACACATTACATCATCAATATCACCATCCATTATACAAAGCATGCAAAACCCAATAATTCTCGCAATACATTTGAAGCCTTGTTTTACATCAATTATTCCAAAACAAAACAAAACATGCAAATGCGGAGTAATGCCTTGGCTCTCACTCTGTTTATTGCTCATCACTTAAGATGGGACATAAATGGGGGTGAGCTTAAAAAACTCGTGGGTAACAAGTTTATAACAAATAACAAGCAAAACTGTTTAAAAAGTTCTTTATCATAGAAAATTCTTATTGAGTCATAAAACATATGTTTCGCAAAATTCTTGTCATGAAATCAAAATCACAAGCAACACAATTTATGCATTTTTCAACTTATTTGTAAATCATAAACATATAAGCACATCAGAATGGTTTGGGTAGTTTGTAACAGAACGTACTAACACATTTCCCATATAGGTCCTGTGTAGTTGTGAACGTAATGAACTAACACAATCCCACAAAGTGGTTTTGTGTAGTCGTAAGGGAGTCCATGAAGGAGCTCCATGCCACTAACGAGCAGGTGGGAGAAGCCTGTAGATAAGTGCACTTGACAAAACAGAACAGAACGGACCAAACCAAACCTACATAACATGTAATTCATGACTTGAAAACATATTGCCCAAATGGCAAAATTTCGGAAACTTGTTTTTCATGAACATGCAATTTTTCGAAAAGCCCTTTCATGCAACAATTCACAATTCATCATCAAAATTTCATACACCATAACATGTAGCAATTTCTCAATCAATCAAAAGAAATAAAAGCAATATTTAATGAAGTAATTGAAATCATTTTACTCTCTTGATTCAAAAGAAAACATTTATGGCTCATTACTCAAATTATAAACATGAAACTCACCTTATTTCCTTGCTTAAAACTTGTTCAAAAAGCCTCTACTCATGCTCCTTTTTGCCTCTCTTACTTTCCTTCACAATGGAAAAATTTGCAAATCAATAGAAGTTCAAATTGGACAACCCATAATACATAATCACAAAATTGATCTTAGAAAGTTTAAACTCATACATTTCTTAAGCTTCATGAACCAAAATCTTTCTAAAAAGCCAACAATCAAACATACTCTTACCTTGATCCTTCACCAAATGAAGGGTTTCTTGGCTTGAATGGAAGCTCTCATCATCCTCTTTCTTTTTCCTTCTTGAATAAACTTCAAAATCCATCTTGAAAACAAAGAAAAATCAAAACCTAGCTTTTCTTCTTTCTTTTCTCCCAAAACTGACACTCTTTCCTTGTTTCTCTCTTAATTTCGTTTCTTCTCTTCTTCTCCCTTGCAATTCACATTTTCCTCCTTCTTAAACATAAGACCACACCTTTAATTTACAATCTTGCCATTAATAAGTGAAAATGACCAATTTACCCTTACATGTAAGCCTTGTAACTTAAATGGCTTAAGTGGTCTTCCCAAAAAGCCCTCATATATGCATGCTCTTGCTACTTAATTTGACCAAACCATATTTTAAAATCCAACCAACATTAACATAATAATAAACTCCAAAAAAAATAATTAATCTAGCAAAACCTCAAAATTATTTAAATCATACTTAACTCCTTCCAAAAATCAAAACATTTTTCTAATCATACAATTGAAGGAATTTTGTTGGGCCCCGATGCCTTTTTAAGCATGTTTAAATTATTTTAAGATTTTAGTTTGCTAATTTTAAATTGGTTGGAATAAATTGAGGATTTTATTGCTTATGTTAGAATTATTAAATGAA
>JANIHZ010000007.1:44074933-44088018 GCA_027478365.1 Erythroxylum rufum
TATATATACAAAAGATAGATTTCAGTATAGCATTGATATAAGGTTATAAAAAATCCCATAAAACACTACTCTCATTGTCAAGTGACCATTTCTTTAAAACTTGGACTGCCAATTTGTTCAAGTGTTTAACCATGCATCTCTTGCATATAGCCACTGGATGTTTTAGAGCATATTGAAAAACTGCATGAAAGAGGGGCTGAAATTTTCGGACATTAGCTATATGTTTATAAAGCTGAGACATATGCAATGTGTTGCGAATCTTTAAAACCCTTTGGAAGCTCAAGACGGTAACGTATACCCAATCATTTACTACAAATTCTTCTTCAGATCTTTTCTTATCAGTCAACTGCTTCATCTTATTTTGTGCCTGATGAATATAAAATTTAATCAGCTGAAGAGCATCTTTCCAATCCTTCAAGGTCTGATCCACCATCAATGGTTTAGAGTAACCTATCACGTATGACACATGCATAGGAGGAGCAAATCCATACAAAACTTGGTGAGCATTGAATATTAGAGTGAAATATGGTGTCGTACCATCATTCTCCCAAGAACAACTACTTACTGCATTAGTGAGGACAATCGTCAAAGTACAACGCCAGGTAAGTTCCTAAAGTTCTATTGAGTAGTTACCTTTGACCATAATCTGAGAATGATAACCAGTAGATAGAGCCAACGATGGTAGCTGAATTGTAATTCCTTGTACCATTAAAATTTTTTCCCAAAAACTTAATCTCAATCATCAACAATTGTAACTGAAATGTCTCATAACTTGGTCACATAATTAAAGAAATTAGCCACTTTAGATGCCAAATAAGGATAAGACAAAAGCATGAAGTAACCTTAATTAATCAACATATCCACTAAAGTCAAAATCACTGCAAATCGCTCATATTGAGGCAAACCCTTAATAAAATTCATACTCAAATCAAACATAACAGAAAGTGGCCACAGGTGCCCAAGACTTACAACTATCTCATATTTATTCCTTTTATGAGCATCATATCTGTGAACGAACTCTTGACATGTCCCGACATCTTTCTCTAATAAAAATACATACGAAGTTGCTTCTAATTTCCCAAGTAACTTGACTGACCTGCCTCTACATTGTTATGAAATAAAGAGATGATTTATGTTCTCAATTCACCATTATCTCCCACAACCAGTCTACCTTTCCAACAAAGAAAATGATTGCACCAATTTTAAAATTAATAATGCAACTCACCTTTTTGCATTTTTCTATAATATCAGCATCTGAAACTACTCTTTTGTTTTTTTATCTCGGTAATTTCCTGCAACAAGGAGCTATGAATTTGAGAAATCATCATTGTATATAATTTTCCATAGTCAATTCTTGACAATCCATCAATAATTGTGTTGTCTAACTTCAAAATCTCGAGCAACTTAGGCAACCAAGTTTACTGGAATATAGTAATGATCTTTTACTTAAATAAATACTAGAGACTTTTGCGGTCAGTTTGTACCATAATGCTCATATTAATCAAATAATGAGACCTGTGTTAGATGGCTACTGGAAGTCTCTCCATTAAGGACATCCCACATCGAAAAGGAAGGAAGGCTTAAGCAGAGTTTTTTCCTATAAATAAGCACCAAGAGGAAGGTTTAAGCATCCAAGCAAAGAATTCAGAGCAATACAAGCTCAACGAAAGGAGAGAAAAATAGAGGGAGATATATCTTCAATTAAGTTTTCAATCAAAAGTTATTCGTAATTCGATTTAGTTGATATTTTATCAGCAATATTCCAAGATTTAGGTCTTGAGATTATTGTGGATCATAGTTTTGTGCCCAATAATTTAGGACAGTGTTACTCTATTTGTGAGATATTTCTCCACTCTCTTTTTGTATTTCCAGGAGTTTAATCTCTTGAGTATCTTGATGTATTGTCTCTAGTTTTATCTAGAGAGACTTTGATGTACCCATTATTTTAAATAGTGAAGATATTTTAGACTACGTTTAAAATTCAGCGTGCCTTTTTGTGGTTTTCTCCATTTGGTAATTTCTTCACAAGTTTACAAAAGCGAAAGGGATTTTATTCTGCTATGTTGGTGTGTCTACTTCCCACCAAATTGGTATTAGAGAATCACGGCAGAAGTGTAGTGGGGCCATAACCTACAAGTCCCAGGTTACTAAGTCGGTCTTCCTTTGTAAGCGATGGAAGTCAACACAAGTAGAATGATCAGTCTGAACGGAGGCATCTTCCAAGTATGGAAGGAGAAGATGGAAGATCTCCTTTATGTAAAGAGATACCATAAACCAGTATTAGGTACCATAAAACCCGACACAAATCCAACACCGAGTGGAATCTATTACATAAATAAACAAGTCTGCGTATTCATCAGAAACTGGGTAGATGATAATGTCCGAAATCATATATCCGGCGAGAAGGAATTAGACAAGTTATAGACCAAACTCGAGAGCTTTATGCTTGAAAGTTCAGTAACAACAAAATATTCCTAATTACACAACTCACGGAACTAAAATACTGAGATGGAACACCAATGATTGATCACTTGAATACTTATCAAGAGATCATTAATTAGATGGCCATCATGAGGCCCACTTCTAATGATGAACTGCTCGAATTATGAATTTTGGGATCCTTATCAAGCTCCTAGGAGACGTTTAGGACAACGCTCTTCAACTCAATCCCTGAAGGTGTAGTCTCAATGGAAATGGTTAAAAGTAACCTTTTGGAGGAAGAGTCCAGAAGAAAGACTCAAGTTTTATTTCCCGAGTCCAATGTCTTAATCACGGAGATAAGGAGGAGAAGCAAAAGTAGAGATCCAAGTCAGAGAGACAAATCCAATAGTAGGCTCAACAGATCTGCCAACATTAAATGCTTCTGCTATAGTGAAAAAAGCCACATGCAAAAGAACTGTCGAGAGCACAAAAGAGAAGGCAAGAGGAATCAGGAACCAGATGCCAGCAGTTAGAATTAGATTACCATCACCAAGGATCAACTTGTGGTCTGTGATTAGGAGATTAGTATTCTATAAGAAGAAAAGAGTTGGGTAATTAATAGTGGTGCCTCAACTCATGCAACTGTTCAACGGACACTATTTACATTTTATACACCTGGAGATTATGGGCGTGTGAAGATAGGAAATAATGGCTTCATACAAGCCATTGGCATTAGAGACATTTGCTTAGAGACTATTAATTGCACAAGATTAGTACTAAAAAATCTCAAACATATTCTAGATATCAGATTTAGTACAATCTTTGTGGGAAAGCTTGAAGATGAAGGGTTTTGCAACACATTTCATAATGGTGTATTCAAACTTTCCAAAGGTGCTATGATTGTAGCCAAGAAAGCACGAGACGTTCTACATGATGCAAGCCAACACTCCCAGTAGTAGTATCAATGCTATGGAAGATGAAGATGCAACCAAGTTGTAGCATAAAACACTCAGTCACATGAGTGAGAAGGGCTTAGTATTGTGTCAAGAGTACGTGTCTCAAAAAGTGTGCTCATTGCTTAGCAAGAAAGCAGAATTGGGTTGCTTTCAAGAGTTCACGTCCCTTCAAAAAACTAAATGTACTTGATTTGGTACATTTTAATGTATGCGGTTCGATGAAGACAGTCACTTAGTATGGCTCTCTACTTCATGACTTTGGTGATCACTCAAGGAAGATCTTGGCTTACACCTTGAAGTTGAAAGATCAGGTGTTAGAGATCTTCAAACAATTTCAAGCTTTAGTCGAAAGAGAGATAGGGAAGAAGTTGAAATGCATCTGAACTGATAACGATTCGAGAGTATTCTAGCCCATTTAATTAGTATTGTCAAGAGCAAGGCATTTGGCTTCAAAAGACACCACTAAAGATGACACACTTTAATAGTTTGGCAGAAAGGATGAATAGAACACTGGTAAGAAGAGTCAGATGTTTGTTATCACAAGCAAAGCTACCAAAACAATTTTGGGGTGAGGCATTGAATACAACGGTGCATGTGGTGAATCTCTCATCCTCTGTTCCATTGCAGTTTGATGTGGTTGATAGGGTCTAGTCAGGGAAAGATGTCAGACATGATCATCTTTGTGTCTTTGGATGTAGGGCATTTATGCATATTCCCAAAGACAAGAGATCCAAGCTTGATGTTAACACCAAACAGTGCATCTTTATGGGTTATGGCCTTGATCAGTTTGGTTACAGACCTTATGATCCGGTCAGCAAAAAGCTTATCCGAAATTGCAATGTTGTGTTCACGGAATCCATCAAGGATAGGCAAAAGGTAAAAGATGCAACACCCAAAGATAACGGTGATGTGCTTAATTTGGATCTAGTTAGCAAGGTACCAGCACAAGAGAATGCTAAGGAGAATACTCAATAAGATGTAAGTGATGAGGATTTTCCCTTACCATTAGAGGTAGATGATGGTAATGATGACCAAGCACAGGAAGCAAAGGATCCTGCTTCATTCAGAAGTTCTGATAGAGACAAAATACCTTTTACTCGATACTTTCTAAATGAGTATGTGTTACTCACTGATGGGGGGAACCTGAGAGTTATGAAGAAACAATGGAAGATGAACACAAACAACAGTGTGTTGAAGCCATGGAAGAAGAAATGAAGTCACTCTCTGAGAATCACACTTTTGACCTAATGAAGCTCCCCAAAGGAAAAAAGGTTTTGAAGAATTGATGGGTGTTTAGGGTAAAACATGAAGAAAACTCGTCACAACCACGATACAAAGCCAGGATGGTGGTCAAGGGATTTAGTTAGAGAAGGGGTATCGATTTCGATGAAATATTCTCACCAATGATGAAGATGTCATCTATTCGAGTTATCCTAGGCTTAACAACTAGTCTTGATCTAGAAGTCGAGCAGATAGATATGAAGATTTCCTTCCTTTATGGTGATTTAGAGGAAGAGATCTATATGGAGCAACCAGAGGATTTCAAGGTCAAGGGAAAAGAAGATTGTGTGTGTAGGCTAAAGAGGAGTCTTTATGGCTTAAAGCAAACATCAAGGTAATGGTACAAGAAGTTTGAGTCAGTTATGGGGGAGCAAGGTTATAAAAAAATAAACTTCTGACCATTGTTTTTTCATACAGAAATTCTCTGAAGATGATTTCATTATTTTAATTCTTTATGATGATGATATGCTGATTGTTGGCAAAAATATCACCAAAATTGACATGTTAAAGAAGCAGTTGAGCCAGTCTTTTGCTATGAAAGACTTAGGGCTAGGAAAGTAGATCCTTAGTATAAGGAGCACTTGGGACAAAAGTACAGGGAGGATATACTTGTCTCAAGAGAAGTACATTCAAAAGGTGCTTTAAAGATTTAACATGGAAAATGCTAAAGTGGTTAATTCCCTTCTTGTAGCCTACTTTAAGTTAAGCAGTAAACACAGTCCTACAAAAGTTGAGTTAAGAGACATGCAGAATATTCCTTACTCCTCAGCAGTATCAAGTTTGATGTATGTCGTGGTATGCATAAGGCCAAATATTGAGTTGTAGTTAACATAGTCAGTAGATTTCTCTCAAGTTTGATGTATGTCTTGAATTCCGAACTATTAGCACTTGAGAAGATCCACACAGATGAAAATGGTGTTGATATATTAACGAAGGCATTACCAGGAGATAAGCTTGAAGTCTGCAAGTTGATTGCAAGGATGGCAAGTCCTTCCAACTGATATGGAAAAGGAGGATTCTCCCCTTTATGATGATGATCGTAAATGTCAGGAGGGGAGATTTATTGGAAGTCCCTCCATTAAGGACATAGCACATCAAAAAGGGAGGAAAGCTTAAGTAGAGTTGTTTTTCTATAAATAAGCACCAAAAAGGAAGGTTTAAGCATCCAAGTAAAGTATTTAGAGCAATACAAGCTCGATGAAAGGAGAGAAAAATAGAAAGACATAAATTTTCAATTAAGCTTTCAATTGAAGGTTATCCGTTATCCGATTTACTTAATATTTTATCAGCAATATTCCATGACTCAGTTTTTGAGATTATTATGGATCATAGTTTTGTGCTTGATAATTTGGCATGGTATTACTCTATTTGTGAGATATTTCTCCACTCTCTTTTTATTTCCAAGAGTTTAATCTCTTGAGTATCTTGTTATATTATCTTTAGTTTTATCTAGAAAGATTTTGTTGTATCCATTAGTTTAAATAGTGAAGATATTTTGGACTATAGTTAAAATTTAGTGCGCCTTGCTTTGATTTTACTATGGAATTTATGTGATTTTCTCCACTTAGTGATTTCTTCATAAGTTTACAAAAAGCGAGAGAAATTTTATTATACTACATCAGTGTGTCTACCTCCAATAAATGGCTACCACCAAACCCAATATTTTCTTCTCATAAGTTGGCACATGCCTGTGTGTCCAACACAAATTCACTCAAATAAAAGTAAAAATTAAATTCATTGAACTTTGGAAGGTAATAGGAGTATTAGTTCAATCACAAGGTATGACCAAAATTTCATAATGCCTTTCATGAATCTTAAAGATAGTCTTTTAAATATCTCCAAATATAGGAACTTGGAGATAACCAACCATGTGTCTAATTTGAAAATTAACTTAATAATCCAACTCATCCACTAACTCTTTTACCCAGGAAACTGAAAATTTGTTCTTCATAATGCACCTATTTAAAGCCTTATAATTATTATTTCAAGAGTTGTCTTGGTTTTTTTTTCTTTTTCACCAAAATTATAAGTAATGAAAAGCATCAATCACTCTCCTGAATAATTCCTTATTCCAACATACCTTTAATCAATTCTTTTATAACTTTTTTTTAACACCCCCACATATCCATATGGCCTTAGACTAATTATCTCAATACCTTCCTTTAATATGATCCAATGATCATGTTTCCTTCCTAATGGTAGACCTACCGCTTCAGCAAAGATATCCTTCTATTCCTCCATCAATATGTCAATAGCCCCCTTCGCTTCCATTCCCTCTTTATTAATCACTAATGCCTAATTCCCAGCACTGATAATGAAACTGAAGTGATTCCTCCCATTGACTCTATAACAAAAATTGCCCATAATATTTGTATCATTCAACATCTCCCTTATTCGCCTAAACTGACAACATTTCACTGCTCTGACAACTCAGTAATTCAATTCTTTACCCCTTCCATTCAAATATCATAATACCATTTTCATCGTTACAGACCACATCATCCAAAGCAAAGGGCAATTGAACCCATAACCATGTCATTTCCCCTAACTTTTATCACTAAAGCATTAGTACTAAATGAACTTTCAATCAGCACCCAACTCACATTCTTATACTCCCGTTAGCTTCATACCTCCACCTATTGTGACCACAACAGGGTCAGTTTCTTCTAGCAACTCCTATGCCTTCTTAATCAAAATATGAAATTATGGGTGAGACCCCATCAATCAAAATACGTACTAATTTACTATTAAAGACTCATAATACAAAGTGTATCACCAAGCCCAAACGAAAGGCGGATTGGAAATACCTCTTTCTTTGTGGGATTACAATCCTAATAGGTGCATTCGACGTGGGGAGAAAGGTGTGTGACATATTTTGAAATTTCTGATACAACAGAAAATCCAGCACGCCCCAATTAAAATAATTGTAAGGTCACACGTACACGACGACAATAATGACAAAGTGCGGAAGAAGGGTGAATTCCCATATAAACAGCCCGAAATCGTGCCAGAAACCACACACAGTACAGAATTTAGTGTACAGCAACATGGCGAAAATTCAAAAACCTATGATGTAAATACAAACATAACTCATCCAACCAGGACAGTGACACGCTAGAAACCATATTCCCACTTGTACAAACATAAACTTACACCAACGCAACGGAAAGAAACTGCCATGAAATCGGAGCTCCTTATTCCGACTCGTTACCCAATGCTTGGATATATTTATCTTCTCCACTCCACCTGAGTTTCTTTCACTGTAAAGTTAAAACAGCAAAAATTGTCAATTTGCATCTGATGACCCAGTAAATAGATGTATATTTCTTCCAAGATAATGACATTAGCAAGTGAGTAAACATTGAAGGGCCTAGATCTAGTTGAACATCAAAAAATGAAGATGACAAGGTTGAAAATAGAAAAAGTCCAACTCTCAACTAGGTTAAGCCAAGCTAATCTAAGAAAAACTACATTAAATAAATATATTTAATGATTGAAAATGGTTTGTTAACCAAAAACTGAGCAAGTCAAGCACAATTGAAGAATTTCCATCAGAAACAAGGATCACTAATTTTAACCATAAATCTGTGTATTACCATTTCCATCTCTTGAAGATAATAGTGACCTGTCACCTTTATTCCCTAATTTGGTTGCTGAATTAGCTGCCCTCTGTGTCCTTGGTGACTGAGAACTAACTTTTCCATTAGCTGAAGATGGTAGAGAATGGCGGCGAGTAATGCTGTTTTTCTCAGCCCCATTTTGACTAATCCGTGGGGAGCTTTGTGCTCTCAGCTTTGCCTTTGCAGATTCAGTTGCTGCCATATAGCTTGGGATTGAAGGACTGCAATGTGACCCATTCTCTGCACGTTCTTGTTTTGGTTGACTAGAACCTTTTCTTCCAGATTTGTTGTTGTCATAACTAACTGGGTCCTCCTGGAGACCTGACTCTCCATTTGTCAGAGGACTATTCTCATCTATAACACCTGTCTCTGTTGCAGTCTTTGACTCGACAAACACTTCATCACTATGCAGTAATTCTGATGCCTCATTCAATTCTCCAGGTTCTGGAGTTGCTGATACATCTGGCAAATCAGTAGTGTTCAAAGTTGGCTTGTTTTCTACAAAATCTGGCTGTTTGCAGGTTGCCATGATTGTTTCTTTCATTGTCTTTTCAACTGAATTATTAATGCTCTGTCCCAACACATTATCACCAGCAATGCCCAATGCCTTGTCTGGGATTTGCTTTGGCTTCTCAGCTTCAACCTCTGACTGAACATAGTTTTCTATGGTTGGACTGTGAACCCTTCTCAGGTTCCGTTTTACTTTTTCAAGCTCACTTTGTGGATTTTCCTGCACTGCTTCAGCTGGCTGTGTTGAAACTCTCCTGAAGTTGCGTTTAGGTTTCTCAAATTCAACAGTGGCAAGTACAGAGGTATTGTCAACATTTGCAGCAGGAACCCTCCTAACACTGCGCTTTGGCCTACCAGTTTCAGAATCCAACAATTGCCCATTAGCATGCTTTCGCTGACTTTTTGTCTGAGGAACTTTCTTTGGATGGGGAACTGGTTTCCAGAAATTGGTTTCTGACCAGCGCCCTAACCAGCTTGGGACTGAATTTGGTTCTGAAGGGTCATAATACAGCCGCAAGGGCATAACAGTAGGTGATGATACAAGAAGCTGGAGGAACAAAGCAGAAAGATGGAAACTGTTGTAATTCAAATGTTCTACTTCTTAATTGATGATATGACTTGTAGGAACCAGATATATCTCTACCAGAGGTTTATATTTATATCCAATATATGATGACGAAAGATTACAGAACCCAGTTATGTTGCATACACTAACAAGTGTGGGTAGAAATTGTTTCTCTTAAACTTTGACATCTATTGTGCTGCTATGAGATGCATAAGTAGAAATAATTGTTATTAGTACATGAAACCAAAACATGACAAGTTAAGGCTCCTCTTGATTTATATTTTCAAATCGTCTTTCTCCAAGTTTAGATTTCTACATAAAAATTCATCAACAATTTTGCTGCGATCATTCACCAAAACCATGTTTTAGAGCATGCAACAACTTCTCTTTAAAAAGGCCGTTTTTTCATCAATACTTCAGTAGCTTACCTTGTGAATGAAAACATTCCCTGACATCTTTGATATCCGGATAGACATACCAACTCCATTAGATGCCGCTAATTTTTCATCCTGAAAAAAGAACACATGAAAGGGAAAGCCAATTGGCAGGTAAAATGGAAGCTGTTAACTTGTTTTGTTTGTAATCAAAGACCAGAAAACCAATGATCAATAGAAGTATTTGTCTCAAATGCAAAACTTGTCATTTGTGAGGCTTTGACCATGTTGCCTAAATTTCTAAGCTTACAGGTTAATGGCTTCTCCTTTGCCTGTCTTGCCTCTCTTCTTTGATATTAGCAGGTAAAACTTGAGGACTACTCTCCTTGCTGATAAGTAATTGGTAATTAGTGCAGTTCTATGAGAAATTACCAGGGGTTTCACATGGCTGCACTTCCTATGAATTTCCTGTCCAAAATCAGAGGTCCTAACTTTTATTCCTCGAGCAAGTGCCTGCAACTTAACAATTCCCAGCATGCAGCACAAGGTTGCAACGGCTTGTCTCCTAACTAGATGGCCACGGATAAGTGCCTGCAGCCTGATTATGCCTTTAAGAGCTCTGAATGCCCGACGAGCCTTCACATAATCAACTTACATCAGTGTAGTTCCTCCAAAGAATAATAATTATATAGCTTAACATTAAGAAAAAGTCTTACTGTCTGAGGCACTTTCAGCACATGCATGCAGCTTTGGCATAAGATATTCAATGAACATTAAAAGATTACTATTAATAGAAGATATACCAAGTAACCCCTAAATGCAGCTTGTACCAGTGTTGCAGCATTCTCTTGCTCTAGATTTTCAGGATTGGAAAGCTCATCATGAGGTACAGATTCGTGTTTTCCTGGTGACAAAATTCCCCTGTCATGTGATAAATTTGTATTTTCCTTGTTCTGTGGCTCTAAGCATATTTCAGCTCTATCATTGTCATTGGCGGTTGCTTGTGAGACCACAGGAGGAATTAAAGATAGATTACCCTCCAATAACTTTGCAGCAACCACATCTTTTTCACTTCCAAACTTCTACAGAAATCAAATTATTAAAAATCAGGATATATATAATGGTAATTCTCATATCTCAAGGTAGGAAGTCAACTGTCAAGTAGGCAACTGTTGGTGCCAAAAAGGGTAAAATAATAAAGGAAGAGATGAGATGGGGCACAGTAACATTAGAAGTTCTAGCTGTATTGTAGCCGGTGGAACTAGAATGTCTTCGGAAGGAAACCTCTATTACCTCAAGAGGAACAGTAACTCCCGAGGACAAGTATACAACTAACAACTAACTATCCTAAAAACTATAACCTCACAAAGAAATTTCCAAAATGTTCCACGTATGCTGCATGAACAAAAAGCTTGCCATGAGTACAATCACAACCTCCTCTGAAATATATCAGTTTCCTATAATCATAAGAACTGACATTCTTGCATAGATGAGTAAAAAAGAACATGCAGGCCTTTGTTGCAAAACATAACACTTAGTATTACCTCCCTCCCTTTTGCAGTATTAGATTTGGAAGACTTCTTTCCAAAAAGGACAGTCTTGATCCATTTTCCTGGTGATTTTCCCATATCTCAAGAAGAAGAAGGAACAATGACCAGAAAAACTTGAAAACCAGAGCCTGCGTTATTCAACAATTTAGCAGTTATAACTTAGGACCATGACGCCCAAACACCACAGAATTCAGATCAAGAAGATTTCAGTCCAAATATCCAAGCCTTTAACAGCTATTTCCTCATCCAAATTATGGGACGACAGCATAAATTACAATGTACATTGCCCGAAAAAGATGCAGCAAGTTTTAAAGGGCATGACTCATAGGCATTATGGGCACCAAATAACAGCCATCGCAGAAAATAATCAAGCAATCACGTGAAATACAAGAAAAAATCCAGTAATGAACAATCCAATAAATTGGAAATTCCGTAGCGACTCCCAAATCCAAATGTTTTCCAATGTCAATTACAGCAAAGCTAAATCTTTCCAGAAAAAGCTCAATCGAAAGTCATTGCAATTAACAAATAACAAAGGCCAAAAGAAGCATCATTTTGACATCCCTAGAAGCAAAGATCTGGCACAAATAGCTACAGGTAAACGAGAAATAAACAGCTGCAAACAAAAACAAAATGCAAGTTTGAAGAAGCAAAATGACGATCGACTTTCACCAGATCTGCTACTTTACCTCACAATCGCTGTACCTATAAGCCCCAAATCTAACATTCCTAAAAACGAAAAACACAAGATATCAATGTGCAACTATGAGATAAGAAATTTATAAGAGAAATAAATAACTTGATATAGACACATTCTGTATGATGTAAAGATAGAGAGAGAGAGTAAGTACCATGAGTAAGCAACCGAGCTGTGAGCGAGCTTAGAAATGAAGTATATGCGATCTGCTTGCTTCAACTTTGCCGCTTTCCTCTTGAAAACTCTTGCCAGGCTAAGGATAATAAATTAAACCGTTAGCATCTCCTATGCTAGCGCTCGTTGTAGTTTTCTACATCTGAGCTTATTCACCGTTGGATTGGAACATCCGGAACTGTGATGGAAATGTGCCGTGCTGTCGTACATGGAATGGGCTCCAGGGGATAGTTATCCTATATTAAAGTAGTTACGAGTGCAGTAACTTGAAAAACAATTGTGGGCTTCTTTGTTCTGACGCATTATTAAAATTACGTCGACGCCCTCACATCTTTAAGTTTTCCCTACGCGTTACTTGCAGGGCGTGTGTGCACAAACCGTTGATTGATTTGGCAGCGAGGGGCGAAGCAAACTGATGAGTAGTGGCGCGTGGACGTTACGGCCATCTAGGGTGGTGGAAGAAGGGAGGCGGATGGTAGATGGGTGGCACTCCGAGAGGAAATGGCAGAGAAATTAGAGGTTGTATTCATGACTCGTGTCAATGCGTGAAGTGCCTCTATCGGGCCGGTTGTGGCGCCGGTGGTAGTGAAAGTGGGGGCCGTTGGGTTGGTATTCCTTTTAATTTAAAAATTGTGTGTAATCGGGATATAACATTTAAAATAAATCCAAAATGCTTTAATTTGTTTGAATCGGCAGATTGTAATGAACAAATGATTACACGTCCTAATCACTTTTTTGAGATTACATGAACAAGTAAATTTAGGGGCGGTTGATTTGTACGAGGGAATGATAATAAGAATGGAAAATAAGACGAAGCGGAAATTAAGACGAAATGGAAACTAAGACGATAATAATAATATTAGAAAGTGATGAACCATTTTGGTAAGGCTGAAGAAAACTAAGACGAAGCAGCGGAAGCCAAAATGAGACGAAGCAG
>JANIHZ010000007.1:44125333-44138466 GCA_027478365.1 Erythroxylum rufum
GTGTTTGCAACGGATGTCGGTGTTTGTTTCAGTTTGATGATTTCGTTCGCTTTGTATTCGTTTCAGTTCGATTCGAAATCGATTCAGAATTCTGACTTTCGATTCTGTTTGCTTCGTTTCCGTTTCCGTTTTCCGGTTGGGATCCGATTCTTGCGGATCGGGTCTCAACATAGATGGTATCAGAGCAAGAGAATGAATGGATGTTTGTTATGGTTTTGTTAACAGGTTGGGTTCCGGTAACAGGACCCAACAGAGTTAGATAAAGATTTTTACACTGGTAAATATCCAAAAACATATTACACTTTAGACAAAAAAAAGGAAATTTTTTTGTGAATGGTTGAAAAATCTAAAGTTTCCCGATGTTTAAGTTTCAAACTTGCCAAAGTATGTGGACATGAGGAAGTACAAATTATTTGGGAAGAAAAGTGATGATTGCCATGTTTTTATGTAAAGGCTCATTCTAATTGCATTTCGGGAGATGCTACCTAATAAGTTTGGGATGCTATCACGTAATTAATCTATTTTTCAAAAGCTTAACATCATCTGAAATAAAGTTGGTTGAAATGGAAAAGGTAGAAAGGAAAATTCTAGGAATCTTGTGCAAATTAGAAGAGATATTCCCACAAAGTTTCTTTGATTGTATGGAGCATCTACTAGTGCATTTAGCACAGGAGACAAAACTTGTTGGTCCACTTCAATATCGATGGATGTATCCATTTGAGAGGTAATTATAGGTTTATATTTAAATTGGGCTTATAGTATGTTTTAATCATAAAATTGTAATAACCTTATTTACTAATATAGGTATTTGCATCACTTGAAGAAAAATTTCAAAAATAAGGCTAGAATTGAAGGTTTCATAAGTAATGCTTATTTAGTGGAGGAAGTAAGTACATTTTATTCACATTATTTTAAGCCGCATGTGCAGACAAGAGAAAGAAAAGTTTCTCGTAATGATGACGGGGGACGAACGGGTAATGTTGATGGTAACTTATCCACTTTCACATATCCTGGATAAACATATAGATGATAAACAAGAAGAATGTTAACAAAGGAAGAAATAGAAGGTGCCCATGGTTACATTTTATTGAACTGTTAAGAGGTTTAACCTTTCATACAATAACCTGAAGTTGATTTTGAAATTGATTACTTGGGTTTTTGAAGTTAGTGTCGTTCATAACTAAAATACATAATATTTCTTTTAGATTATACGAGGAATGGCTATATGAGCTAAAGCCCAAAATACCATCAGTTGATATCAATAAAAAGTTGAAATACACTTTCCTCGATGGTCAAGAAATATGTAAGTTTTTACTTACAATTATTGAAATGATTGAAATATCATATTAAAGTGTTCAAGTGACATTAGACTATTTAACATAATAATTTATTTTTATGTAGGCCTTAGAAAATCCAATAAAGAACAAGTTCATATGTGATCTTGCGAAAGGACCTTTGCGAACTATTAAATCGTATCTAGTGTATTTCATTAATGGATATAAATTTCATACAAAATATCGTGGTCATAGGATGACAATAGTAAATAGTGGGGTTTGCATGTAGGAAGAATTGATGGATTGCTAAGGTAAAATTACTAACATACTTGAAATTAAGTACCCTGCATTGCTAATAAAGCGGGTGTGATATTTAAGTGTGATTGGTTTGATACAACTTCTAATGTCAGTACAAAAATGCTTAGCCGATACAATCTAGTTGAAATTAACTAGTGAAGAAGATTAAAACAATTTGAACCTTTCGTGTTGGCGATGCAGACAATCCAGGTCTATTATGTCCCTTTTCCCAGCTTACGACGAGATAAGTTATATTAGTTGGCCTTTTGCAAAGTTAAACCTATAGGTATTTTTGAAATACATGGAAAAGGATAAAATAAGAGAATTGAAAGTGAAACATTTCAGGAAAAGCCTTATGAACTAAATACATGTGTAACATATGACGAGAATGAACCTTTGAACGCTCCAAATAATGAATATGTTGAAATTTCATCTAGAGAAGATCAGGACGACGAGATATCTGAAAAGGAAACTGAATTTGATTCTAATTCTTCATAAAAAGAAGATAATGATGATTTTGATTTACAATTAAGTGACCATGATAGCGATTAATTTGTGTTTGTAATATAATATTATAAAAATAAATCTATTATTGCATCAACAATATATTTTTATATTCACAACCATCAATTCCTTTACAAAGAATTTATTCATTATTATATATTTCACTTATATTGTTCTATTACTAGAATATGCAACAAAATCCATATTTCTAGTTAAAATTATGACATATAAGAGAAAACAGGAAATGTTGTGGCCAAGGTTTAGGTTACCACCTTCTGTGTAATATACCACTTCTATAGAGTATATGGCCGAACATCCAGGGGATATTCGAGGACATACCCTATGAGAGTGACACTTTCGAATAGTCATATTAACTTATTATGGCATCACACATAACACAAGTATTTAAAATGATCAAATCTCCTCATTTCATTCGTAAAATAAACTTACTTACACTGTACCATTACAATTCATACCCATGTATTTACATTATTTAACATTTGAGATTTTACATACAAAATGTTAACATGAAATGAGAAGCTAAACAAACACATCCTAACTAGACTCCTTAGATATTAGTTGACCAGACCTTTGAGCCATTCTTGTTCTCAAAATGACAGTACTAGAATTCTACTTGGTAGCCTTAGAAACTAGAACTTCCTTAGTCAACGTTACAATTTTGATGAGTTTGCGAACTCAGTGAGCGAACTATCATTGATTTGCTCACTCCAATCAGAACACAAAATCAAGTATATAACCAATTTCAAGAAGTTTAACACATCATCCAGTATCAAATCCCACATCAGATTTTGTCATATTTCCTCAAGTACAAGTACAACATGTATACAAACATTTCATAACACTATTCCAGAACAATCCATTAATTCATCTCAATCATTCATATGATACATGTAAAATTATATATATGCAAATGCACATGTGACTCCATTTTCATTTTACTTTGTTGTGATCAAGCACCTATTTACTGTCCCGTATCCATTGTGGATACTGGGCTTATTTCATTTACTGTCCTATATTCGTTGTAGATATCGGGCTCATTATTAACTGAGCCTGTGGCTCTTTGTACACAATTCCTGAGCTTAAAGCTCTTTTTCATGTTGGTCACTCCGGTCACAACTCCTTTATTTGATCATGACATATTAATGTAATGGAATGCATCAATTCATATAATATGCTATCAATACTTTTCATTCAATGTGTTCATGATATTTATCACATTCTTCGGACATGAGTCCGGCATTCAACATTCTGTTGAGTATACATTCCATATTACACATACAATTTGAAAATACTTCCATATACTGTCCCAAGTATGAAACTCCTCAGGCCAACAATGTCCGAAATCATAGCAATCATATAAGTAACCGTTCAATAACTAAAAGTTAACCAAAAACAATTTAATCATAGTAAGAAACATCTAGGTTAACTTATAGTATGCTCCAGATAAGATATTGCCTTGATGATCCGGCAATGTTGGATGCTAGTGATCGACTTGTGCGTCTGAAGTCATGCAATACACATATAATTCATATATTACTAAGTTGTTCAATCAAGTGAATATTCAATCGTGCAAATGTATATGTGTCATGTTTAATGTACGCTCAATTGACTTTCTAGGTATGTATCCTTATTCCCAAATCTTGACCATTCAAACATCATAACTTGTATATAACTAGTTGCAATTAAGTTTATACCTTAAGTAAAATTGATTACTCTAAATTCATCATTCATACATTTACTAACCCTTTTCTAGCAATATATTCACACAATTTTTTCACAATTCTTATTCATTTATACCTAATACACATTACTCATATCCTTTGGATCATATTTGCATTCATAAGAACACCTTTATACCTTTAACAACTCATAATTTCCATTGATATCAAGATAATCCATTCCTTAAGTTATAACATCAATTAAGAACCTAAACTATCAAACCCTTAACCAATTAATCAAGCAACTATCTAAGTTCATTTCAAGCCCCAATCAAATCCAAATGCACCAAAGTATAGTGACTTATCCTCATGTGGTTCAACAATTACCCAAAACATAAAATTTTCATTTCAAAGCATTGCCCACAATCATGGGGGACCTTCCAATGATCGTGGAATGAGTGCCCCGAATTGCACTATCTAATTTCCCTTAATTTTCCATATTCTAACATCTTCATACCAAATTCAAAACACCTTCATAACAGTCCATTAATTATACCTCAATTATACCTTAATTATACTTTAATTCCTCATCAAATTCATCTCCATTTACAACTCAAAATCATTTAATTTACAGATCATAAACTATTTATCTTTCATGCATACAAAAAAAAAAATAGAAACTTTTATTCACTTAATCTCATCATATATATAGTCCTAGTTTTATTTTTTGAAATTCAAGAACACTTCACTAGCACCTTTCTTTAGAAATTCACCTTCATTTAAACTTCAAATCTCAATCTAAATCATCCATATAGCAACCTAAAATCTACGGTTCTCATGCATAAAAAATAAAACAGAAAAGTATCCAATTCATGTATCATTTTCTAGCACACTTCATCATAAACATCATATATAATCCATCCTAATTCAATCATCATAAACTTTGTATTACAACATGCCAAAAAGCTCAATACTTTACTTACTTGTTAGCTCAAGTTCCACCTTAATTCATTAAGTCTACTCATGCAAGATCATCTTAAATACAAGGTGGGAATTGGATGGGTTTTCAGCAAGGATAAAAGACAATAGCAAAAACTACAGTGTTCTAGTTCTATAACTATGTTTGTGAAGGGTAAAAGCATGAATTTTTGGTGGCAATTGGATACAAACTTAAGAAAAACACAGGGATGTGAGGGTATGGTGTTTCGGTGGTGAGAGGAAAGGAAAGAAGAATTAACCCAACAGAAACTATCCCTGCAGTAGCTTAACTCACTAGGTGTTAGGTGTCACCATTTCATAGTGACATTTGTCACCTATGCATGCATTCCATTTGTCCCATATATAAGCTGCCAAATGTCACCAATATCCTAGGCTATTTGTCACTCAATCACTGCTACCATTTGTCACTTAATTTCCTATGCCAAATGTCACTTAATTATACTGCCATATGTAACTTATTTCATAGGCTTAGTCATCCTAAATTTTCATGTGTCAATTTGACATTTTTCCCAAAATAAATACAAATTTTAATTCATCAAATTTTCAATTGTAACAATTAATTCCAAATATACTAATTATAATCCACCAAACTAAAATTTAAGACATAAGCAATACACAATTCACATCATAATCATTTTAAACCTTTCATACCCTAAAATATGTAAATTGAGTGCACATACAACCTTGGCAATGTTTACTAAATCATGATTCATGTGTGTAAGTGAATATTATGCATGCGAATGAAATGCATTTCATAAATTCTCAAATGATATAACTCAATAGTCTAAGATTCTAACCCTCAGTAAGTTCTGAAACCCAGGCTATTACATTCTGCCTAAGCCAGTGTAGCTCCAGGTGAAGCATCATCTTCTACAGATCCACCTACTGCACATCTAGATGAGACATCGTCGTCCCGACCTGCAATCCCTATATAGTCACCTTCTGTACCTGATGCTACACCATCCTGCCATACTACACCAACCACCTTTTCTCCTTCATCCACCACCCCTATTCCAACAGAGCTATCAGGGGTAAAAGTTGTAGATCAAGGAGGCAGCCTCTAGAGCTAAGGGAGTTGATGGAAGAACTTACACCACAATTGTCAACAATTTGTAAGTGAAAATACATGCATGATAAAACCATAGGTTTATACTAAAGTTATAGGTTTTAATTTGAAAATAATTTAAATTGGTTATATATGAGGTTGGTTCCGTTTGGAACGTGCTCAAGAAACATGATAGACAAATTCAAGGAGAAGATTGATCTTGAGGGTTATATATGGAAGAATAACTCTCAGGAAACAAAAGATTTTTATTATCAGGAGCTTGAGGTACAAAAATATATTCTTTTATATTTTTATATAAATAATTTTTTACATTAATTAGATAAATATTGTAAGTTATAAGTACTTATAGTATGTTTTTCATTTTTTTAGAAAGCATTTTTTTAATTCCAAATTTGACGAGGTAATTTATAAAGTATGAGAGAGGCGAGCTCGTATACGTTATAGAGACTTTCTTGGTGCGATTCACAAGGCTGGTGTATGACCTTCTTATATATTTAAGAAATATGGAGTCGTTGGTAGCAGTATTGGACATCATCCAAAGCAATGTCCATTTCATAGCACAATTCTACAAACAAATATGGAGGACCGAAGGGAGAGAGTCTCCCCATACCCACTGGAGGATCTATTATCCACCAAGCGCATACAGAGAAACTTGTAAGTATTTACATTTTACACTTATATTCTTTTTTTTTTACTTTGATGTAAGAAACTTGATTTCAATTTAATTTTATTTGTGAATTTTGTAATGAAAATATATGTGTATTATGGAAAATCATAATGTTATAAATGTTTGGTGCTATATATGACTATGTTGTTGAGTATGTCTGGTGCCATATATGGTTGTATTATTTAGTTACTTTTTTTGTTCAACATGGGGTAAATATCATTAAAATAGAGGAAACTCTGTCGAAATTTTTTAAAATTATAGTTCACTTATAAGATTTTATTATGATACAGGAAAATTCTATGGGCAGGAAGCCTACACCACGCCAGCTCTTTTTGTACACTCATACCAAGAAGCATGATGGTGTGACCTTCATCAACACCAGATGTAGAGAACTTAATGTATGTCAAATTTATGCTTTAATATTAATTCTTAATAATTATCAATTATTAACATAAACATTGCTTCCTGATAGGACCAAATACAAGAAAGCATTCAACGACAGTCTTAGTACTCTCAAATTGTTGATGAGAGTCAGACATATCTCGATGTAGTGGGTGGTAGGAATCGTCGGGGAAAGATTTTCGGCTTAGGATCTTTTGCGAACACATGCTATTTGCGATCCTTCACATCCAGTACAACTTCATCTAGTAGGCGGTCTGTATCTAATGAGATGGTCTTTAGCTTTAGAGCACAGTACCGGCACTGGCAACTCAATTGCAACAGTCAATGTAGTACATAGCCTAACTTCATAATGAGGTGGATGAGTTAAAGGGGAAAGGCAGCACCACATCGCAGCAGTCAGAGTAGCTGCTTTCACCAGCTGCATAATTTAGTCATTTTGTATGAATTATTATCTGGTGAGCTTAGGTGATGAAGGGGCTGCTCAAAATAATATACAATCAGATATTTGGAGAAGAATTTGGGCTCTTAATGTGTCTCCCAAAGTGCGTGATTTTATGTGGCAAGCTTGTAAGGATGTCCTTCCCACCAAGTTTAATCTTTTAAGGAGAGGAATTGATGTGAATCCAAATTGTTTTTTCTGCTCATCTCCTAAGAATGGTGATCATGTGTTGGGTCATTGTCATAGAGCATCAATGTGTTGGGGTATTGTCGGATTTAATGAATGTCACTTTTATTGATTTGTTTATGCAAATTTAGGCTTCCCATGGCCAAGAAAGAGCTGAGTTCGTTGTCTATATAACATGGATTTTATGGCGATTAAGGAATGATTTTTGTTGGTCTGCAAAATTTATCTAGCCGAACCAGATTGTACATCTTGCTGCTGACCAGCTTGATGAATGGAGGTCCCTCTCTAGCTTGCGTGATTCTGCAGGTGTTGGAAATGGAAGCAGCGCTGGTACTTCTAGCCTCCCTGTTTGCATTAATCTTGAAAGCTTGAGTTGGCAAGCTTTTTGTGATGGAGCCTTGTTTCAAGTTAAAGCTGCAAGAGGTAGTGGAGTGGTGTTTGAAGATGGTGAAGGGAGGTTTCTTCAAGCTTTATCATGCCATAGTATGGGTTGTAAATCTCTGATAACAGCTGAAGCTTTGGCGTTAAGAACGGCGTTGCAATTCGTCATAGACGACTACCAATCAAGTGGTTATATTTTTATTGATTGTCAATTTTTATTTTTTGCACTTAATTCTCAGTTTTTAGACCTTTTAGATTTTGGTATTATTGTGTTGGATTGTAAGAAATTGTTAGTGATAAGATCGGATATCCAAGTTAGATGGATATGCTGCATTATGAATGGCGCTGCTCACTCTTTTGCTAGAGCATCCATTCGATTTTCACCACTTTGTATTTAGGGAACTATTCTAGATGTTCTTCACTCTCATTATCATTAATACAAGTGTGGTATCTTCTACTTTCAAAAAATAAAATTTTAATTATTAATTAAGGTAATTTTTACTTTATATTATCAATTAATTTACTCTTTAGACAAAAGATAGCTGTAGAAATTAATTGTCAATCATAAGAGTATCAATCAAAATTAAATATACAAATTAAATGCAAGAAAATATTAAAAAATAATATCCCTAAATTTACGACGGAATAACAACACTTGTCAGTAAATTTAGTGGTAAACTTACCGACGAAAGTGTATATTCCATCGATACATTACCAACTTAATACAAGATGTCATCGTTAACGTTTCTGATAGTTCTCCTAAATATTTACTGTCACTAACTTTGCGACTAAAATTTCAAATTCTGTTGGTAAATTTACTGACAAAAGTGTCATATTTTGAAGCCAAATTTAGCGATAAACACATACACTTCCATCGTTACTGATAGAATTTATAATTTTCATTGCTAAATATTACCTACGGCTGTTTCTCCGACACCTCTATTTGTCAGTAATTCCGTCACTAAATCCATTTTCCAACGGAAATCCTTCATTTTCTGTTGATAATTTCCGTCGCGAAACCTCATTTTTCTCGCAGTGAAAGTTTTCTTGACAAGTTTCAGATTTGAATACTTCTTCTCAAGTTGATGTGCTTGGTTGGCAATATCACGCAACCTCTCATAGAAGTCTGCAATAGTATTGCTTTCATCCATCTTAAGCTCTTCAAATTTAGCGGCTAAGATCTAAAGTTTCAAAGCTATCACATATTTTGATCCCTCATGTATTGTTTGCAGAGTGTCCCATGCTTCTTTTACCAATTCACAGGCTGATATCAAAACGAAGCTACCTTCATCTACTGCGCTAAAGATAGCGTGCATTGCTTGAAAATTTCCAAGCACTCCCTCTTCTTGAGCTTTTGTCCATTCAGATGGATCTTCAGGTACTGCTCCTCCCATTTCATCAGTCGCCATTGGATGTGTCTAGCCATACAAAACTGAATTTCATGTTTTGGTTTCTTATGCTTGAATAAATACCCTCATCCATGATTTCCAAGTAAGATAATTTAAATCATTTGGCAATGGTGGTCTGGTGATTGATGCCCCTTCTATTGTAGCCATAATTGTGAAACACCGATCTACACCAACTTGACGTATTAAGTTCTGATTAGGTGAACCAAGCTCTGGTACCAATTGAAAGTTTTGAAGAATGTAGTTTTGCAAAAATTCTGTTATGTCTCAGTTGGTTTGAATTGTTTCTGTCGGTTGCTTGATACACAACAACTGTGTTACCTATTATTAATTTTCTAGAAAAATGTAAACATAAAAATTAAACAAGAAATAAACAAATCAATAACTAGGATTTGGTAATGCAGTCTGGCAAACCTTAGCTACATCTGTGGGGCCCTCACCCAGCTTAATCACTTTCAACGAAGAACAATAATTTTACACAGGGCTTTACTGAGCTGATACCACTCACCCATTGATACTATTCGCTCGTTCTCACAGCCCCTAAAAGTATTTCACTCCCAACAATACGACCACCTTGTGCTGGCCTCAATAGATGATTTTTGCAATAATGATTGATAATAAAGATGATAATAAGACAAATCATGTGATTGAATCTAAAGTAATATAAACAAGGAAAACACTTGAGATAAAAACATTTCCCTAAATTTGTAGCTTCATCAACCCGAAACCATGGGAAGTTGTCTAACAAGAATTCTGCTGTGAACCTTCAAAATAATCACTGAAGCATCCTATGCATAGCAGCCACAAAACTCATCAAATGAACAAGTGTTTCATCACCGAATCTCACAAAAATACAGATGCAACCACACCCATATGCTTGATGTTTTTTATTTAAAAACAAGAATTGGACAGTTCAAAAATTCACACACCCAGTAGTGAAAAATGCAGCTGCCAAAGATGGATCAAATCAACAAAACATTCAGCTAGCAAACATAGCTACAATCACCAAAATAGACTACAAAAAATAGCTCCAAAATTACCTAAAAACTTTGCACGTTAATCTCCAAAATCACCTAAAAAATTTGCACGTTATCTTTATTAAGATATGATAATTTTATCCCAAATAAATCCTATCTTCACTAGAATTTTATCCTTCATGCAATCTTATCTTCAAGAATTTTATACATGGCAGATCACTTATCATAATGTTATTCTGACGTGTATCCAATTACAAATAATGCTCAAAATTAATTAATAAGATGTCTTAACAAAAACAAAAACATAAAAAACCTGAAAATCACAACAAAAACTGAAACTGAAAATAAAAATAAAAAAGTAAAAATCACAATAAAAGAATATATAAATAGAACCAAATGCGTCGAAGTTATTATAATACTCGGATAAAATTTTTAGGAGTTTTTAGAAGCTCTCAGAACCATTGAACTAAGCAGCTTTTAAAACTATGCATGAATACCGAGCCAATGACTAGATTCTCGCGGGAAACAAAAAGGGTCCTTCTTTAATTCCAATAGAAAGGCACGCAAACGTCGAACATCTATAAATATTGTAACGGTGCCTATGCTATATTAAATGTTACTTGTGGAAGAACAACGGCTGATGCAAGCTCTTCTGTTTTGTTTTCCCCACAATTTAACTTTGACCAATTTGATTGAGTCAGGCCAAGCTTTTCCTGATTACAAGTTCTTTTCAGTAAATGATCACGTGATTTTCAAATGCTTATAATTCAAGCTAGAGACTTAAGCTACTACCATATTAAATGGTTAAAAGGTCCTTGATTTTATTCATTCTTTATACTTTGTTAATGGACATAAGTTGGATATGACGTGGTCTTATCTCGTCCGGTAAGTTAATCAGTTGACCTTAAGCCAAGTGGTTAACTTAAAAGAGCTTGTTGCTAAACGATATAAAGCCTTAGGAGTTAGGACGGTCTCAGGTGTTGGAGTTTCTAATCAATATGTGGTTAGGCAAAGAATAACAAAGAGTTTGTTAACTAGAACAGCCAAAAGATAATATGAGAAGGTGAAATATTCAATAGAATCAATACCACTTGATGCTTTACACTTTTAACCGTTCATGGGACAATAAATATATACCAAATTAGCCTAATTTTGACTCTAATCGAATCATTACCGTGATCAATTGGTGGTCGGACTTGATTGGGTCTATCCATATCATTCCATTCTAACAACCTTGCTTTTAACAATTAAACTCCCCGACTGAAAAAAAAACTAATATTTTCATTTTCTGGATATATGGATTTGATTCATTAGAAAACGTGTAGCCGCGACAAAATTTCTTTTTCGAATGTATATCTGAAAAGAGTCAACACTCTATATTAAGAAACTTTCAAACAACATGATATAAACACTAGCAAACAGACAATGCGCAAATGCGCAGTGATAATTCGGAGATGCATGATGCCCAATTATTTTTTAAATTAAAGAGTATGTATTTATAGGTTTTGTTACGAATGATTACTGTTAAAGTTAAAATTTTTAGGGGAAAATTAGAAGTGTATGATTTTGGACAAAATTTTGTAAGCAAAAAGAAGGAAAAAAAATAAGAGTTGAATATTTAAATTGGATTAATAAAAGTATAAAGAAAAAATTAATAATCCAAAAAAATAAGTAAAATTTGAAAATATATGATGCTGAATTAATTTTAGGAATTAACGGTTCCAATTTCACTTTAACTTGCATGTTATTAATTATTCACTATATGTGCATGTTATGTCACAACATGCTATTATTAATTATTAATTAATTAGGTATTATATAGTAAGTGCGAATATGATGGTTGTTATGGGCATAGTATCCACTGGTTCGTTCAAATGAACTGAAACATTGATACCGAGTATTAGTCGATTCAAAGAGTAGGAATTGAGTTCATCTTAGCTTTGCTTAGGCTGTTTTTTTTTTCTAACAAATCTCTGTCCAAATGATGAAGCAGACTTGGTTTATCCTTGTATTAAACACAAGATTGGAAACATAAACAAAACTTGGCACGTTGTCCTTGTTTCAATCATTTGCTCTGTTTCTATTTCCTCATGCCTATATGTCTTTTGTATATGTACTAGAGGATACAATCTCAGCAAATTAAAGACTTATGATCACAAATAAGTCGTGATGGTGACTTGTGGATCTAAAACAAAACTTGTTCTCCTAGGCAGGGTATAAAATATTCCTTAATTATCATATAAATACAGTAGTAAACTTGGTAAACGTCAACTATTTTAGATTTAACCAAATTATCATTTAAACACGGTAGTAAACTTGGTAAATGTCAACTACTTTAGATTTAATCAAGAGGAAATAGACAGGAGGTTGGGTCAGCAAATTGAAGACTGTTGAAATTGGAAGCACAATTATATTTAGTACATATTTGTGCTTTCTCCTATTGATTATCTTAGATTTTCTGTATGGAGTTTTAGCTTTTCGTTCCATGCAACAGGTACAGATATAGCCTCTTCTTCTTTTCGTTTTATTTTTGTTTGATTTAAGCCTTAGATGGATATTTTTTATATCTCCAAACCTTTAATTGAATGACAATTCAGTCCTAAACAATCTTAAAGCATTTAGTTTAAATTAATATTTAATTATATATTTAGATTTGGTAGCACCATACACCTTTAAAATAATTTATGATTTTAGTTATAAAAAAACCATTGTTATTACTCAAATGTTAAAAAGGAAAAGGATTAAATTTCAAAGTAAAAGTTTGAAAAAACACTAAACTATTCTCGATTTTTATTATCCATAAGTCGAGATCTTTGTTCTAGCTCCTTTTAACATTTTAGAGACCACACCATATTA
>JANIHZ010000007.1:44254928-44267591 GCA_027478365.1 Erythroxylum rufum
AAAAATTATAAAATAAAAAATCATCAAATTTTATAAAGTGCTTCAAAAACTTGAATACAATTAAATTTTATGTGTAATGAGATATATATGAATATATAGTTTTGTGATACATAGTGTTATTAAATAAATATTATAATATATTTGATAAATTAATAAAAGGCTAAAATATTGAACATAATTTATAAAAAGAAACAGAGAGAAACTAAATTTAGAATAGTAATACAACGTGAAGTTATATTTGGCTAAACTTGGATAGGACTTTCATTTTTAGGTATCAAACGTTACACGGTCAAGGGATAGTCTAGTTTTGACCATTGCCGTGACAATCGGTCTTTGGAATGCACTTCGAACTGGTAAGAGCCAACGTTCGCGCAGTCAATGAACTGCTGCCACCACCACCTGGTCCAATCATAAGCATCCCAAACTTAGGACACATGTGAAAACTCAGTGACAGGAGACAGATATAGTTTTTCTTCTTATCCCGTAGATGACTCATCCCCGTGTTTGTGCGCCTACACGAGGGTGTGACGTGGCTGAAGAATCCCATCAGATAGATCTCAATAATGGTTTCTGTCCTTAGACGGGTCCTAAGCATCTCTTTCTTCGACGCCGTAATGTTTGAGGATCTAATCATAAATGTTCAGGATCTCTTGCCTGCCTGTTTAAAGGGTTTAATGCTCCGTCTCTGTTGTTTCTGTCCACAACCACAACAGAAAAAGACGAAACAAAAGGGAAAAGCTAGTAAAAGAAAGTAGCTTTTTAACTGTCAAAACCCTAAAATTACACATTGGAGGTTTCAGTGAAGAGCTTATATACAGGAGGTTTGAAGGGGCATTTAGGCGTGTTATTCCATTCACGGAGAAACCATGTACAGGGTTCTGACTTGCAGAGAAGTGAGAGCTAGAGCTCCCCAAAAGGCTCTGACTTGGTTTGCTTCATTCAATCTTTCAAGGTACTTTCTTTATTACGATCCTTTATCGAGTTGTGGTATTGTTTGCTTATTATCTTTTGGGGATGATTGTGAGGTTTGTTTGGATTTTGAGGCCGAATAGATGGTGCTATTTCTTCATTAACCTGGGTGATTTTCATAAAGGAGGGATCTTGATTTTGGAAATGTCTATAACTTTTTTTGTGGCCTTGATTGGTTTGTATAGTGTTCTGATTCGGTGACAAAAGTTGTGGCTATTTTCTTCCATAGAGCCGAACTGCTTGTATCGCTCGGCTGTCTGTCTTCTGTAAAATTGATATTTCAGTTTCTCTCTTTGTAGGAGGTCAGCTCATTCTTTGCCTTTTGCAACTGTAGAAGTTGACGAAATATCAGGTTCTCAACCTGCTAAAGTGCACAACTTGGGTCAGTAACATTAGTTCTTCCAAACAATACATATGTCTATGTATTTTCATGAGAAGAATTTCCTTAAAATTTTCCTCTCTCTTCTTTGAATCCCAAATTTACTATGAAAATATGGTTCCTAGTCGAACAGAAAACAACGATAGAACTCCTTTTGTTTTACAATATTCTTTCTTTGGAAAATATAGTTGAATTTTCTTTATGTGATAAACTGAAGCTTAAATTTTGAGTCTCTAACTGGTTTAGATTTTATGAACCATCCCTAATGTTGAGATCTCCAATCAAAAGATATTGGAAGTTTGAGCATAGAATGTTATTGACTTCAGTGCAGGGCAAATGGGAAGGAGCTTCAAAGTGGAACACAATTGTGGATCCTTTAAATGGAGAGCCATTCATTAGAATCGCTGATGTTGATGAAACAGGAATTCAGGTAGGTTTATGAATATGCTGTAGAATACCATCTTCACTTTGTTTTCAAGTTTGACTTAACTTTTTGTGATAGTCCAAATTAGGTTGTGTTTAAACTGAATTTTGTACTCAGGACAGTATCAATATGTCATCTCCTTTTAATATGGAAACTATTTCAGATAATTTCTTATGCCAATGGTCATCTTAGCTGAACTTCACTAATTGCTGTCACAAAAGTTTAAATATTCCAGAATTTCGTATGTCAGTATGTGTGCATTTCTGCTAAAGTTTTATTACTGTTGGACTAATTATGCAGCCATTTGTCGAGAGCTTATCCAAGTGCCCGAAGCATGGACTACACAATCCTTTTAAATCACCGGAGAGGTTTTTGTTGCTTTCTATCTTTCCTATCAAACTTTGATGCTTTATGTATTCTTTTTTCTCTGTATCTTATTGCTTCTAGTCTCGCCTTCTTAAAATGGTAAAGTGATATCGACTACAATGATTAGTCTTCGGCTATCTTTTTTAACATACTGAAAGTGAAAGAAATAATCTTCTGCAGATATCTTTTGTTTGGAGACATATCTGCTAAGGCAGCCCACATGCTTGGTTTGCCAAAGGTAATTTATTCTATTTGGAAGAATGAGAACTTTCTTTTCCTTTTCCATTTAATTAAGATAAACTTATCTTATGTTCTTATTACGTTATCAAAGTGTTGATTCTGTAATAATTGCAATTTCAATGGATTTTCAGGTTTCTGAGTTCTTTGCTAGGTTAATACAAAGGGTCTCTCCGAAGAGTTATCAGCAAGCACTTGCTGAAGTTCAAGTTACCCAAAAGTTCTTTGAAAATTTTTCTGGTGATCAGGTAGATCAGGATAACTACCATTAAATGTTTCAACTTCTCTTTTGGCCCATCTCAAAAGAAACTAAGAACGTCAAATTGGCTTCAATTTTATCAAATTAATGAATAATTGTGGCATTGCTTATCTCATTTTGAACTTATTCTTCTGAATGTAGTTATGATTTCTCGCTTCTCTATTGATGGACCACATGACTTGACTTGACAATAAACATTAATGGATTTGATGTTAACAAGAGAACTATTGGAAATTATTCTCTCTTTAGTAGTTGCTAGACAAAGTAATTCGCAAATTTTGTTTAATTTCTTTTTTCATATTTCCTTCCATATCTGACAGGTCCGGTTCCTGGCAAGGTCTTTTGCTGTACCTGGAAATCATCTTGGTCAGCAAAGTCATGGTTTTCGATGGCCTTATGGTCCTGTAAGTGTTTTGTTTTTGGTGTTTCAATAGATAATTGACATCAGGTGCTTGGATTGTGCCTATGAAATAATGACGAGCAAAGAAGACTGTTTCGATGTGTAAGATTGGTCACCCTAAAATTACCTTATGAGGGAGCAACCTGTGGCCTGCATTTCCATGTTGCATAAGAATGATTATTTAAAAAAAAAAATTGCAGCACTGTTGATATGGTGATATAATGGTAATAAAGATATAATAGATTTCATTTGTAACATTTCTTATCTTTAGAAGAACTTAGCTTTCCCAACCTTTATATACTTAGAAGAACTTGTATGCAGGTTGCAATTATTACTCCTTTCAATTTCCCGCTGGAGATTCCGGTACTTCAATTGATGGGTGCATTATATATGGGAAACAAACCCACTGTTAAAGTTGATAGCAAGGTCAGTTTGTGGGACTTATTGGGGAATCTTCAGGGTTTCAAAATTATGGTCTTGACTCTTGACACTATGCTATATTTAATATCTCCTCCAGAGTATATATTTAATATCTCGTCCAGAGTATATTCATGAGCATTTAGAAGATGGGTTTCAATTATATAGGTGGAGGAGAGTCAAATGATTTTTTTCTCCTAAAAGCCAAAAACATAATTTATAATGTAATTGAGATAGAAAGATGAGCATTTAGTTCGTGGCCAAGCCACTGTAAGCTTTGAGTGCAGGCTAATATACACCCTGAACCCCGCCTTTTTCTTATTTTTCTGATTACTTCATCCATTTTTCTGGTTCAGTTATGAGAAAAACTGTTTTAGCCACTGGAGGTACATTTCAATGTACTTGGCTATCAGTGCATCTCTCCCTATACATATTGTAACTTGTTGGCAGCATGTGCTGCAGGTTTGCATTGTTATGGAGCAAATGATGCGGCTACTTCATTATTGTGGATTACCTGTGGAAGATGTTGATTTCATAAATTCTGATGGGAAGACTATGAACAAACTTTTATTGGAGGTTGGCCTTTCAGGAGATAACGTTTTTATTTATCATTTGCACTTAAGGCTGTGAATTTTTTCGAAGATTTACCTTCACTTGCCGTCAAATTATTGTACCTCTGCGCTAAACTGAACTCTTGAAGCATATATTTACACTTTTTTAGCTATTAGCCCAATGATTTCTAGTGAAGTTAATATTTGGCCAAATTTAGGTCTTGTTATGATGCAACATATGTGATGCATTTCTGGTATATAATGTAAAAACTCCTTGTCTACTGATTGGGCTATATCATGACATAAACAGGTGAATGACAGTAGGGTGGAAATGTTTAATAGTTGTTCGCAATTGTGCTGGTACTAATAATTATCAACGGATTCATTTGAAACTACCATCGGTTTTAGCAAATGCTTATTTGTGTTAGTGATGATAATCACTAATGAAATGAAAATTCTGAGTAGTTTTCCTGCTACCTTCCAGGCAAAACCACGGATGACCCTCTTTACCGGTAGTTCGAGAGTTGCAGAAAAGCTAGCTGTTGATTTGAAAGGTCGTGTTAAGTTAGAAGATGCAGGATTTGACTGGAAGGTTCTTGGACCTGATGTTAATGAGGTATTTCTGTTACCTGTTTAATGATTGATGGTTCATTTGCATTGTATCAGCGATCAAGACAATTGTTAAGGTGAATTTCCTATTGCTTTGTGAATATCAGGTGGATTATGTTGCATGGGTTTGTGACCAGGATGCATATGCATGTAGTGGCCAGAAGTGTTCTGCACAATCAATACTTTTCATGCACGAGGTTAGCTGTATCATATATACTATAAACTTTTCATGCACGAGTTTAGCTGTATTACGTGGTTTAGTATATATCCTATTAGCTTTTAACGTAAGGATAGCTTTATAATGAATACTTTTTGGTCAATTGAATAACAGGAAAAAGCTAAATGCTAATCAACTAAGCTATTTTCTCTCTCTTTAATGAGCATTTATTGTATTGCAGAACTGGTCCAGTACTTCCCTTATATCTAAACTGAAAGATCTTGCAGAGAGAAGAAAGTTGGGAGATTTAACTGTTGGCCCTGTTCTCACTGTAAGTCTGGAGGGTAGCACTGGATTCTATTGCTTTGTGGCTCTTGTATAAATCCTTTTTCACAATCACAATTTTCTAATTATCTAGTCAATTTTCAAAATTGCATCTTTCATAATATAGTTGAAAAATGTTAACTTGCTTTTGTTCTGGACACTGTAGCTTACGACTGATGCAATGCTAGACCACATGGGTAAATTGCTTCAGATATCTGGAGCAAAGCTACTTTTTGGTGGCAAACCTCTGGAAAATCATTCCATTCCATCAATATATGGTGCTTTAAAGCCAACTGCTGTATATATTCCTCTTGAAGAAATTGTGAAGGATGACAATTTTGAGCTTGTAACTAAAGAAATATTTGGACCATTTCAGGTATAAAAGATTCCATAATTCTTGTTCTCTTATGTATTCCTAACGAAAATGCCTACTTTCTTTTGATAAGAGTTCTCTGTTCTAAATACACCAGTCCACAACCTTCATCGATGGAAGATTGTTAGGAAGATTATATCAAGGTCATAATTATGTAGTTGGAACATGGAAAGACAGTGCAGATGAGGACTGCAGAGACCAAATTGATGTCCTGTGTTAATTTTGACTATGGACCTAAATTTGTAAAGAGCAAAATCTGTCACTTTTAAGTTTTATGGGAGACAATGGCCTTATTGAATTTATTCATTTCAGATTATTATGCGAGACAATGGCCTTATGGTTACTTTGTGAATCTGCCATTTTGTTGGGTTTGTTTATATTATTGAATTGATTCATTTCAGATTATAACGGAGTACAAGAAAGATCAACTTCCGATGGTCTTGGATGTTCTTGAGAGGATGCACGCTCATTTAACCGCAGCTGTGGTTTCAAATGATCCTCTATTTTTGCAGGCAAGTCGTAATTCTTCGACCTGTGGGTAGTTTTATTTGCATATTCTTTTACTAACTTCAAGCTAATACAATGGTAAAATATTGGAAGAATGTGAAACACAAGTCAGGTATTCTTTGATTATTGACCTCAAATCACTCGAATCATTTAGCTCGTTCAGTTTGCTTGAGTTTGAGTAAAAGCATTCAGATTTTAGCTGTATTGCCTTCGAGGGGATTGACACAGGATCGAGTGGCTTTTTAACAGTGTTTCCCTAAACTTGAGGAGTTTCTGAGAAGTTTATTTATTACAAGAGTTTGCAGGAAGTGGTTGGCAAATCAGTAAATGGAACTACATATGCTGGATTGAGAGCGAGAACAACTGGAGCTCCACAGAACCATTGGTATGAAGAAATCAGATGTCAAATTTTCCTTAGCTTGAGAAAAGGTTAGAAAGGTGTAATGTTAACAATGGTGCTGTGAACAGGTTTGGACCCGCTGGAGACCCCAGAGGTGCAGGAATTGGAACCCCAGAAGCAATAAAACTTGTCTGGTCTTGCCATAGAGAAATCATTTATGATTTGGGGCCCATTCCGAAACACTGGGAAATTCCACCCTCAACCTGAGCTGAGGAGCCACGTTTGATCAACCCTCCGGAGCTTCCATCAAGAGTGACCACTACAAATGTTTCAGAATAAAAGCAGAATAGATCCTAGCCATCCAATTATGTAGTGATCACACTTGATATCCATCCTGTTCACTACTTCCAAAAGAATAAAATATCGTCCAACTTTTTTGGAACGATATGTTTTGTAGAAACTAAAATATCTTTTATCCTAGGTCTCCATATTTCCGTCACACGCTCAGCTAGCTCTATTTGAATGCGTTCGATTTCAAATTTGATAGCATACACCAGATTGATACAAGCATGAAAATATTCGTGCAGTGAAGAAAACGATGGATATCTCGATTGGGATAATTTATAATTAAATGTAAAACTTTTAGAATTTGGTCAAAGTTATAAAATCGTTCTTTTTCTTTTTTTCTTTTTATTTTTTGAGAGTGGGTTAGTTTGGAATAAATAAGGTTTTAGGTTTAAATTACCGAAAGACCGTTTCTAGATCTCTGCATAGTGATGAATTTTATATAATTTTGTTTGACAATGTTGTTATATTTATATTTTGAAAATGTAAAATAAATACATGAAACTTTAATTAAAACTTTCTTTACATTATCCAATAGTTAGGAAAATTAATAAAACTTGAATCAAATATAAATAAACATATGAATAATTTTAATAAATTAAAATTATTAAGGATTAAAAGACTAGTAATAATATTATGATATTTACTATAAAATATGGTAAAGTTAGTCTTATATTTACCCTTTGACTTTTCATTATTTACAAGAAGCAAAATTCTAAAATTATGCTTCTAATCAATTTTACTTATGCTTAATTTTTTGATAATTGAAAAACCTTCTACTAATTCATGTTTATTCAGCAATTATTATTATAAACAGTACACTAATTAATAATTAAAACTTTTCATTAAATGAAATTTAATATAAGTTGACATTATAAAATAAAATTTATTAATTTATCGAGATTAAATTTACAAGGTACATGCCGAATCAGACAAGAGGTAGGCCAGGAAAATTAACTTGGGTTTGACATCTCAAATTCGGGCTGACCCGTAACTAAAACTCTGGAGCCTGCCCGTTATAGTCGATTGAACCCGTACGTCGTCTTGAATTAGGGTTCCGCTTCCTCTCCTCGTTGAATAACGGTCAGTCGTGTTTCTCTCTCAACTCTTTCCCTCCCGCAGCTACTTCCAGTGAAACGCACGCCACCGCAACATCGTAAGCTTCTCTATTACGTTTTCTACTACTCTTCTTTTTTGTTTTTATTTTCTTTTATTGCACTATTTTTTTTGGCGTTTGGATTGTATTACCAAGTACGGAGTAGTTACCTACTGTTAGTTTGCTGGTTTTTACTTGTTTGGAACCTAAACACTTATTAGAGGAGTGGTTAGTTTCGCACGATGTTCTAACTTCAGTTTTTATTCCTATCAAATTTTAGTGATTTGAGATCGTTGATTGTAGCTTTTGCTCTGTATTTTGTTTGATACAATTTCTATTGCAATAATTTTTTTTTGGCACAATTGAAATGCAAAATCTTTGTTTTTTAAGGAGAACCATTACATTGTTATTTTTCATATATATATTTTTTGAAATCTTTGTTTTTTCATATAATTTGTTTGCTCCTTCTCTCAACTTTTATGTTTTGTTTTTGTTCTTTTGCAGATTTCAAGTTTTGCTTTACTGTTTTGGGATGTCTTTGCTTGAAGTGATTACTAATGCCCTGGCCAATAGGGAAAACACTGAAACTCATTCTGAATACCCCATAATTCTCAACTCGGATGATATTCTTCTGAATTTGAAGCCTAATGTTGAAAACGCAAATAGTGCAGCACTTGCCAACCCTGTTACTGGGTGGGAGCTGTATCAAACCGATTCTCTGCTTATTGAATTGTGTAAAAAGTTTCATGCAAAGTTAAAGAGAAGGCTTAAAGACACTAATAACTTCAACAAGGATGAGTTTGTGGGAATTTTGATTCAGTTTCTTGAGAAAGTTGCTGGAAAAGTTGGGATTTCTATAGGGGTTGATTGTTCTGATGACAGATATATTCAGGTATTAATTCAGAAAGTTGGACTTTTGATTGGTTGGGACGTGGCAGGTTTGGTTTTGGAAGCATGTTTGGATTTGGAGATATGGGATTTGGTGGAGACGTTGGTTATTAATAGAATTGTGAATCATTCCTCTTATTCAAATTTAATTATGACTCTTGCAGATAAAAACAGGTCTGATCTTCTATGTCTAAGTGTCCAACATGCTTCAGATCTTGGATTGTCTGAGTTGATCTCTGTTTTAAGGTATTTTCTTTGTCCATCAAAAGATTCTTTGAGTACTATGGTGAATGTGAGGAAGGAATGGGAAAGGCAGGCCTTGTTAGCTGTAGAAAAGGCTAGTGATAAGAGTCTCCCAGACAAGAAATCCCATGTAGCTAAGCAGGCTTCAATTCTGCTTATGATTGCACATGATGGATTCTCAGTGTCTGAACTTTGTTTGCATTATTTGATGGCATCCTCGAGCATTGATGATGTGGTATTATCATCTGCAATGGTCAAACTAAAGGGTAATGAGACGAAGAACCTGATTAGATACCTGGGAAAATGGTTGAAGAAGTATGAAATGTTCCCTCAGGCGGGTCCATGCCCAAAGGCTTCGACTATGCTGGATTTGAAGGCTTGTGATTGGGTACCTAAACTTGAAGATATTATCCGTTATCTTGGATTGGTGCTTGATGAGAACTTCTCTTCATTGGTTTTGAATCCAGAGTTTCACGAAGAGCTGGTATCTATTGAATCAACAGTTGCTTCTTTAGCTTCAGAAGCTAAACTCTGTTGTTTTGTTTCAAACATTATTCAGAATTTGAGAATTGAAGGCAAAGGTGAGCAAACCTAGGAAAACTGTTAGGTTTCTTGGTAATTTGTTCATGTCACTTCCATTGAATTTTGATTTGGACTCTCGTAATGGTGAATGTACTCTCTCAATCATGGGGTTATCTAATTCCTTTTCACCGACCTTTATACAATTCCAACAACAATCACGTCCTTGATTACTTTTTTGGTTTTCTGCTACCCAAACTGACTGTAATATGCTAGCAGTCTCTCACAACACTTCCACCGCTAGCCTACCTTTGAAGTTACGCTATGCCAAATCTCTGGAAGCTCTTGCAGTAATGACAGAATCCTGTGTCCTGAATCTTTGGCAAGTTAAAGCCTCTGCAGCGATTGATGTACGTGTCATACCATTCGGTGCAATTTATGATAATCAATTTCTTTTTGGACCCGGTTTCTTTCGGCCTATTAGATGATAAGCATGAAGTCACACAACCGCAGCAAGAAATTGTTAGCCATTCTGTACTGCATGTTGCAAGGTGCTTTATTTGAGTTTCATACATTTTGATTTTAAGGGAACAGGAATGGTTTATGCATAAATATGTTCTATATCTTTATCCAAAACCTCCTGAAAAATTTATGAAAAAGACTATTTGCAGGTGTTCACAGGAATATACATCTTTAAAAGGTCACATAATTGAATTAGATTAGTTCTGATATTGTAAACTTTTATTTGCATTGAGTGGTTTATGTCAAATAGCGTAATCAAAATGACCTGATGTGAAATACTATATTGTTGTACATCAAACAAATGCGTGTCATGACTGAAGAGGTTCCTTGCAATATTTATGAAAAATACAAGCCGGTTGCTAACCGGCAAAAGCTCGAACGATATTGAGAATCACAGTTTTGTCGTTTACCGTTTTTCTCCACTTCGTCTTCGGGTCTTCCCAGTAGTCTGTTCATTCAAGGCCCAGTACCTTGAACCTTTGAGCGTATTTCTTTCATTTTTTGAAGGAGTTTTAGTTTCTTCTTGTTAAATGATTTATTGTTTCATTAAACTAACATTTCTTGTTTCATTTTACTCTTATTATTTAGATAATGTAAATGAAAGTTCTTTTTTGTTATACATGAGAAAACATTGAAAACTCAATTTTGATCCTTAAATCCATAATTCATTGTTTGATCTCTTGAAATTTTTCTACAGAATCTAAGTGTAATTAACCTCGACTGTGTTTTTTTTTTTTCTTCCTGTTTTCATGATCAAGAACGGCTGTCTTTAAACAAATGGTCAAGAAATTTGCATATATCCCCTGAAAACAGCCTTGATCTGTGAACCAGACTCTAGAGTATGACCTTGAGCATGGAGACTTGGTGGATGTTGATTACAAATTCGTGGATTGCACACATACTACATCAGGTTATCTCGGAAAGTTAATGGAAAATCTACCATACCTTTATTTCAGAAACTCTTCTCAATCATTCAAAAGCTCTTTTACAAGAAAAAAGTTAAATATTGATGAATATGTAGATTTGTGCCAAAGTATATGCTTCCTTTGACGATGATTTTAGTAGTTTAGAGCGGCATTATATGCTATGCGTTATCGGTTCTTCTTGGATTGTTTTTCTACGTTTTTAAAATTATTATTATAAATTAAAAATTTTATTTATAAATATAATATTTTTACTATTTATAGTGTTTGTCAAAATAGAGACATATTAAACAACTTAACAAATAAAATCGTGACACATTCAACAACTTAACATATGTAAAAGATCAAAGAATATACATTCGAGTACCAAAAATAACAACTTAAACTGAACAAGTAGCTTTGTCATAATTATTTAAACTTGGTACAATCCGAGTTGAAGGTGGCATATGCGCCTACAAAATCAATCCAATCCATGCAGAAAGAAGCTCTCGTTATGTATATGCAGTTATTGGTCTTGGTCCAATGGAATTAACAACAACGCGTTGCAATACCAATAATCAAATACTTTAATCACAAGAAAAAAAATAAAATATTTTATCATATCCATGCTACTCATAATATCAAAGATCAAGGAGATTCAAAATAAATCTTCATTGTCTAATTTATTGCTATTTTTATAATATTAATAACTTCTTAATTATCTCATTTATAGATTCTATAGAATCTAAATATATTCCAAATAATTCATATATAAATTTTTCCAGAAATAAAAAGTCATGATATAATTATATGCGGAATAATTTCAATTTTCCAATTTAAAGTGTCCATTATACTTCCATACTGTATCTTTAGTGTTTTGACCATAGCTTTATCGGGTTTTCTTCGAGTCTTTTACCAGCTTCAACCTTAGAGTAAGGTAACTACCCTTGATGCTCCCTTAGCAAAGTCCAACACAACCTTAATTCGTTTACTACCTTAAGCATATACTAAAGATTTTAGGAGAAATATATAGTTTTAAAATGGAAATTCTAAACTGTTTCTGCAGAAACGAGAAATTTTTATTTCATAATAGAGGAGATTGCAAAGATGAGATACATAAAGAATACTTGATGCCCCGGTTACTACCATAGGGGCCTTATTTATACAAGCAGACTTGTTGTCCATATTCTAAACTTAACAAAAATTACATCATATCAACTTTTTGAGAAAGTAGGTTTTATCTTTATCGATAGTAGATTCTCTTTTTCCAGAGGAAATGGAGAGATTTCTGTGACTTTTAAAAGCAAAACCTCAAAAGCTCAAATCGAATAGTTCCTCATATGGTAGAGCGATCGACCTAGTTGCAATATTGCAATGTGATACTTAATGCTTGCTTGTCAATTCAATATAGATTTCTAGTTTTGGATCTTATAATTAAGGGTTAGAGGAAGAAGAGAAGTCCTAAGAGGTGTACCAAAGTCAGGTGGTAGAAACTTAAAAGGGATACGGTGGAAAAATTTAGAGATAGAGTAATATATGGAGAAGAATGAAAATTGGAAGGAGATGCTAATCAAATGTGGCATAAAGTAGCAAATTTTTTAAGGAATACAACTATAGAGACTTTTAAAGTTTTAACAGGGCTTGCTTATAAAGCTTTATTGGATAGTACCACAGAGGTGGAGGAACAAGTTAATAGAGAAAGTTATAAACTGACAAAGAAACAGGCAAAGTGAAGTGAATCACACGTTAGTATAGACTAAATGTTCAATATACAAAATGCACAAGAGGGGGGGGGGGGGGTGTTGAATTTTGTATTCTTATCGATGATCCCCTTTT
>JANIHZ010000007.1:44523885-44535280 GCA_027478365.1 Erythroxylum rufum
TTCATTTCATACATGTGCATTATAGAATACTTATGAGTGTGCAAATTGTGATATTGTGTGTATTATTTGTTATAGAGGAGCAATTGGAACGTCAACCTCCAAATGTTGCCGGATCTTCCAGGCGTTAGCTTCTGGAGAAACTTGTGAGTAACCTAGATGGTCTCAGTTAATTACTTGTTTGCCTAATTCATGTTTTGAATGATAAATAAATGTGATTTGATTGTGGATTTCGGACAGAAGGTCCGATGGTTGCGTAGTGTGGATTGAAATATAGAAGTGCTGCTTGAATGTGAAAGTAAAGACCTAAGTGCTTTATATTGTGATTGATTGTGGTATATGCATTCCGTTCATGAATGCATAATCAGATAATGACAGTTGTGACCAAAGTAACCATCGATTAGAGCTTAAAGCTCAACGAGTGAAACTGAGCCTCGAGCTCACAAGTGATTCAGAGCCTTAGGCTCAACATTTAATGAGCCCTATATGGGACTGTTCAGGAACTCGGTTACAACAACGTAATAATTAGAAAAGTGTCTCATAAGCATTTCATAGGCATCTTGTTAGGTATTTTTGATTGACTGAAATGCCAAAATTGTTTATGCGTAAGTGAAATAATTGTGTAAAGTGCACAATCGTGCAAAGTGCAAAGTTGTGAAATAATTGTTATATGACTTGATGTGTTGCATGAATTAAGTGAACCATCGATGATGGTTACCTCACTGAGTTCACAAAACTCATCAAAATTGCAATGTTGTCTTTTCAGGACCGAGAGATGACTCTAGCTATTGAGAAGCTCTACTGCCGTGTAGATTGTGATTTGACAAGAGAAGTCATGGCTCAAAGGTCAATCAGCTGGAATTTTGGATAGCTTAGCTAGATTTATTATATTTTCCTCTTTCATGTAGTACTTATGTATTAGGTTTTGATGATGTACATATAGAAAATATTGAAAGACACAATGTAAATATTCGGGTTTTGTGAAATGAAATGAGAAAAAAGGTTGGTTTTAAAAATATTGTGATTTTCTTATGATGCTTTATAAATGAATTATGATACTATGTAATATGAAGTGAATGTAGTGATCGAATGTAGCTCGCCCTTATCGTAGGATATGTGCCGGAATGACCTCCAGGCATCCCGGTGTGTACCCTACGGTAAGGGGATGCTACACAATGACTAACTATTAAACGACCTATGATAAAATAGATCATAAGTAGTATCAAAACATAGCAATCCTCATACAAGATAACTTTGATGACCTCAAGTCAAAGAATCACTTATACAATCATCACAATGAGAATTCTATAAACATACAAGTAATGCTCCAAATAGATTTCTCATATCGGGTCTATTCAGTAAACTTATTCTGTAGCAAGCACCCACACGTTTGTTTAAGTATCTCTATACTTTAGCTTATGAGATCGACTACTTCCTTCATAAGGAAAAACAAAACGTGTGCTAGTCTTTTTACGTTCTATTAATGTCCAATCTTAATAGAACAATGACTAGGAACATTTTAGGAATAATACATAAATGCAATATGAATCTCATAATTATAATCTCATTATAATTTCATTTGCAATGCATGATTATCCCATGAACTTTATCATATACATCTAAACATGAACAAAATAAAGAATGCCTTTAAATAATTTGTCACTAAACTACAACCAAATCGATTGGCTGTAGGGCATAAACCAACAGTTAATAAATATTCGTGTCATTTATTTTACTTAGAGTTGTAAGGCTCCTTTACTTTTAATCATATTTAAAATATTTTGTAATTATATAAAAATTGTAAATTTCTTGTTTCGTAGCCTACAATTGCATATCTTGATTATGATTTAAAATTTTTGAACTAAACATATCTTATCCTGTATCTTTTTCCCTAAAACGAAGGGTTTCAAATGCTTTGTAAGTTTATCTTGTCTTTTGATGCTTAAACACAATGCTATAGTTTATTAAATTCTAGATAACATTTTCATATAAGTAATTTCTAAAAAAAATCGCATAATTACAGTTACTATTTTTTTTGGGAAATCAGAAAAACTTTATACGAAAATGAATAGTTTATATACACAACTAGAGATTACCCAGAATCTCTCGCCTACAAAGGTTCTACCAAGGATAAAACCATAGGAACAACACAAAATAGAGAAAGAAAACCCCACACCCTCAATACGCGCCTCTTAAGCAGTCTAAGAAAACTAAGCTCAATACCCTACTACAAAAACTACCCAGCACCCAGGGAAAAAGCCACTCAATGATCAACAACAAGCCACACCAATCAGCGAACGTATACTATATACACAACCCTCAAACCACAACCAGAGAAGCACAAACCAACTAGCATGACCCCCAAGGAAGAGGACACCTGGGAGCTTGTTCAATATAACACAGAGATGGCCCTAAACCTGCAGTAATAACAATAGGAATACCAAAACAGAATATAAACATAATTACCTTCCCTCAGTGTTTAGGCTGAGCTGCTCCATAGATTGTAAGATCACCTGCGAGGTGACCCTCCCTATATCCGAGGCTTCATCACGAAAGGTGCGAAGGTTTCGTTCATACCAGAGGTTATACACAACAACAGAGAGGATAATGCAAAAAGTATGAAAGTCATGATTTGACACCGGGGAATACTGGGTAAACCATTGTAAATTTGACTGGAGGTTAGGAAAGTTTAAACTGGGAAGGTGGAAGTGATGGAGAGTATTGGCCCAAACCAATCGAGAGAACGCACAATGAAAGAAAATATGGTCAATAGTCTCAGAATCCAGAATACACAGGGAACAACGATTGGGGGTGTGGAGCAACTGGAGCTTATCCCTAGTCTGCAATTTGTTCAAGAAAGCCAACCATAATATAAAAGAACATCGAGGACTATTCCCCTTATGCCACACTAATGAATGCCAAGGCACTGTCTGACGGGTCGGTCTCAAGTGGTGATAGGCTGAAGCATTGGTATACTGCTTGGAAGAGCTAGCTAGCCATTCTATACTATCCTCACTAGAAGGATCTGGGTTATAAGGAATGGGAGATAGGGAACGAATAGGCTCCACATTAACATGATGCCACCTACATTCATTGTGCCCAATAACATCTGAAACTCTGGCATTTATGGGGAGCTCTAACCCATTAATCAATCGCGGAGTCGATAGAGCCAGCAAGATTCCACTAGGATGCCAAGGATCCCGCCAAAGAGAAGTAGAAATACCATTCCCAATTTTAAATCAAAATTGGTCCCTAAGCTGGTCTCTAACAAATAAAATCTTCTGCCAACTCCAAGAACGACTATTATTACTAGGAGAAATAGACCAGAAATTTTTCCGACGCAAGATGACAGTGTGAACCCACTTGACCCACAACGCTTCCCTATCAGTAAACAGAAACCAAATTCTTTTCCCAATTAACACTTTATTCTAGCTAGGCAAATGTTTAAAACCTATACCACCCTCTTTTTTAGGCCTACAAACATCATCCCAATTAACCCTCGCTGCTGCTCTTTTCTTGACCGAACCTGACCACAAGAAATTCCTAAGTTTTTTGTCAATTTCCTTAAGGATAGAGGAAGGGAGAATGAAGATACTAGACTAGTAAACCTGAAAGAAAGACAAGACTGAAATCACTAATTGTACTCGACCCACATAGGAGAGATATTTGTGAGTCCAGTTATTGACTAGGCAATCAATTTTATTCAACAAAGGAATACACTCCCTCCTAGACAACTGCCCCAATATCAGGGGTAGACCCAGATATCGAATGGGAAGGTGTCCTAGTTTAAGCCCAGATATACTTTCAAGTTGAGGAACCAAGAAGCTCAACTATGGGGAAACAAAAAACTAACTCTTATGCACATTCATGACCACACCAGAAACTCGAGAAAAAGCCCCTAAACAATCTAAGAGAATTTGAACCGAGACCAAATTGCTATGACAAAACAATAAGAGATCATCCGCGAAAAGGAGATGAGTGAGCTTAAGGGCTTGACAATGCCAATGATACTTAAAGGAGGGACTACCCCTAATAGAGACATTTAAACTTCTAGTAAACACCTCCATACAAATGATGAAGAGAAGAGGAGAGAGGGGGTCTCCTTGTCTCAACCCTGATTTCCCTGGGAGGAAATTTGTGGGGGCTCCATTGATAAGGATTGCTACAAGGTTACTATTATTACTATAAGGTTTTATGTCATAATCTTTGTTATTTGTATCAAACCATGATAGTTCAAACTTTTTGTCAAATTGATGTTTTCTCATCCTCCAAGTTAACTAAAACATAAAGGTTTATGAAAACATGGTCAAAGGAGACACAATATGAAAATCTAGTCCTTTTTTGGTCTACATAAATTATTGTACTATGGAAACAACATTTTCACTAAAAAGAATATCATCTCTTTACAACTGATGATCTCCATTTTAATTAGCAATGACTTGGTAAACAACATAAGATTAATGAGGAAACCAAAAGGAAATTAACATACTTAATAAACAAGAGAAAAGTTTAAATAGTTGGAACATAAATTACAATAATTCATATACGTATTTGCATGAAATTGATTTTACAAGCTAAAAAAAGAGGAGATCATAGGAAATATATATTGGAATAATTAGGTGGCTGGAGAAAGATTATAGCTTAACTAAGATTGAAAGAAATATGACACAAAATATTATTATAAGTGAAAAGGGGAGTTATAACACAAGCACTATCTAATTGTAAGTTACATATTAATATTTGTAACTTAGAACCTAAAGATTAGAATTCTTATAACCTCTATATTTGGATGTTTGAAATTGTTTTTGATATATAAAACACAAAATTATTGGGTATTTATATATGTATCAAAATAATTATAGCCGCACATTTCAATTTGTTATAATTATTACACATTCTAATATTTACTTTTGTATCATAAATTATTTATCTTATCTAGATATTTTGTGAATAATATCTAGATTCTTCTAGTGTGAATAATATCGAGATATTGTAGGTACTATCTAAATTCTTCTAATGATCTCTTACTTGAAGATTTGACAAGAACTACTCAATTTTCACACTACCTTGCCATTATCATGTTGCTTATGTTTTTATCAAATTGTATGAGGATCAACACTAAATAAACTTATCACTTTTTTGGAAATTAATAAACTTATCACTGTTGACTACTTTTGCCATAATGTTATATTGTTTTTGCTATGGACATTCTACATATCACTGTTGACTACTTTTGCCATAATGTTATATTGTTTTTGCTATGGACATTCTACATATCTATAGTTCCTTACAATGCTTTCTTACAAAAAAATTGAAATTGAACTCGTGTGTGCTTGGTTTTTGAGTGAAATACTAGATTATTTACTAAAAGCAAGGCTTTGGCTGTACAAAATAATGAAAATTTTTGTTATTTGTGAATGAGTTTTCTTGATACTAAATTCAACTGTGCTACTTCTTTACTGACTTATGTAGCTGCTACATTTTTGCATTTGTTTTTAACTGTTCTACTTTATAATTATAAGCGTACATAATCAATTATAGGTAATGTATTAAACTGAAGTAATTTCAAAGTATTGACCATATAAAAAAAGTAGTCACTAAAATTTTTAAACCTAGTTAAATAAGAAAATTAAATTAAATAAAAATATTATTTGTGAGAATGTAATTACTAACTAAAGAGGGATTTATGAACATGCTCTCTTCCTCCACCCTCTCTTCTTGCTTCTGATTATTGTTTCAAGAACCCTTTTTAATATTGATTTGCTTTCAGTTAAATAACCCAAGAATTTCGCTTGGAGCATTCATTTGCATGAGAATGTTTGAAATTGCTTAACACGATGTAATTGATCGATAAATTGAACAAGTACGGTTACCCCTTATTGGATAAAAGGAATAATTAAAAGAAAAGATTAATAAGACAAATATTAGAGCTTCAAGGTTCACTTATATGGAATTCCTATTACTAAATAAGATTGATTACTTAGGTTGAAATGATAATTAATATAAGGTATATATGTCCTCTATTGAGGCATATAATTATATCTAATTAGGTAACTATTGTATGTCAATGCATAATTTAACCTAATGAAAATCATTAAGCATAGTTAATCTATATGGTTTTCCTTAAAGTTTCAGATATTGTCATTCTTTAACACTAAAGTTTCTAATCTCCTAGTACACATTATACTTTATGTGTCAGTCCTTCGTATAATCCCCACGATTGAATCTATGGTGATCAAGGATAAACTCAACAATTAAGAATAAGAGAATAAATTCAACTAACCAATAATCAAATCATAAATTGGTAACCAAAAATTCATACAATCTACACCCCTAACACTAAGATTTCTAGCCATTAGATATAATAAAGATAAATACAAAAGAATAATATCAACATAAAGAAAAGAGTAAAAGAAAGAATTAATAGAAGTTGTCATTTGGCTTCTTCAATCTTGCTCTCGATCTTCCTTCAATGCCAAAATAAATAATGAAACAATATGAAACTTCTTAAGAATCTCTCTTAACTAGGATTGCAATGGGTCAAATCAGACTTGGGCCCCTTTTGGCCTGAGTCTAACTAAAAAGTTATTAGTTGGGCCTAGGATATATGGCCCAAGCATAAGCCCGATCGAGCATTAGGTCAATAGGGATAATATGTAGCATGAATATTTCGTATTTTATAAAATGATTTATAGATACTATGGACACTATCATTAATTATTTTAGATATTTTAATGAGCCCCTCTATGTAATTTTGAAATATACAATAAAAATACACATTATGAATTAGTAAACATGTTTATTAAAGGAAAAAGAATATATAAAAAATTTATAAAGTACTTTGTAATCCTAAAACTCATTTTCATTAAAAAAAAATTGTTTCATTTTATATATAAAAACTTGTTTTGCAACTCATTTAATTTTTAAAAAGAAGCTTAGTAGCCTTAAGTTTAATTCTTAAATATAGTCTTTAATCTTCTAAATTACTCATTTTTGTCAAACAATCTGAGCCCTAATAAGGAATCCATATTCATTTCATTTCATTATTAAATTACTATTGTTAAGTTCAATGTCTTGCTTTTAAAAAAAATAATTAAAATATATTTGCTTTATTTGAAAAAATGTTACTTTAAGCTATTATCTCTTTTTTTTTGAACCAATTGCTAATAGCTTATCTAAGTGTCAAAATAAAATAGTGCCTGCTCCATTTAACATATGAAAGAGTAATATCAATTCATGAATCTACTTATGTAATAAATATCATGGTTATTATCAAAATTATGTTATTTTCAACACTTTACTATTATAGTGCTATTATCATCTAAATGAAAAAGATACAAAAAGACATCAATTATAGCTGGAGACTTAAATTGAGTTAACGGGAAGATCTAACAATATAAAGTTTTCTTTTTTAACTGTATAAAATCATATAAGTAAATATTTTTATCTTAAATTCTAATAAACCAAAGCAATCACATAAGAAAAATAGTAAATTGAAGATTAAGGAAAACAAACCTACAGTTGAGGAAAAGGCTGAGTAATCATTATGATTAAGATTGTTAATAGTTTACACCACTTTATCTATATATAGAAACATTATTATGTTAATTATACTTAATTATTCAACAACTGTTTCAAATAAGTATTCAATATATTATAATTAACAATTAAACATACCTTCATCATTGAATATTCTTTCGAGAAATTTTTAATTTGGAAGACTGGTCTTCATAGCTGTATCAATTTAAAAAGGACTATATAAGATAATATAATATATGATTATTAAAATTAATAAGGTAAAAAACAATAATATATCATAAAGAATAAAGTTTACTACGAATATCTTCATCATCTACCAAATTTCAAGCTCATATAAGGTCTTTTATAATAGTAGGATGAAGTCAAACATCATGAGGACTAACTATTCGACTGTCAATACTAAAAGTAAACTCTGAAGCAATAGTAGATAATGGAATTACTATGAGGTCTCATCTAATTGCTTGCATGATAGTAGAAGCACTTCTATATGTATTTCACCATATCAATACATTAAATTGCACAATTTTAACTTTAGTCACAACTTCTGCCTCTAAATAGTTGTCCAGTTCTATCCTACGATAATTAACCATTGTTTTCTTTTATGAATTGTGTAAATGTAAGACTCACACTAATATTATGAATAATAAATGAAATTGAAGCTAAAGTTAATACTGAACTACTACGATTATGATCTTTTTCCAATATTAGTTGATAATCATTAAAAAATCATATTATAATTGTTTAATGATATCCACTTGTTCTTAAGCTTGATCACTTTATAACTTTTGATAATAAAAATATAGCCTCTCCATCTTATATCTTAGGTCTAGCACATAAATAACTGTTATAGTTTGTCCAATCATATACCAATAAAAATTAAGTTTCTTTATCAGCTACTCAACCATGACCCAAATCACCTCTTTGGAATCAAATATCCAACCAGGTAAAGCTCGCTTGATCTTAAACATATTGTTAAAGCTAATGTGTGAAGTTGGAAATTTTATTCATGAAAACTACTCAATAGTATTATAAAATATCTCTAACTTTGCACAAAGTTCGTTAGCCAACTCCTATTACCCTTCTATCAGTAAGCAAGCATATTGATAATCCCTTTTTCTTAGCCTGGTGAACACCTCAACATACTTGGTTGGTGACTCTAACATCTTAAATATTGAATTTCATCTAGTAAGAGAATCGAAAATTAACTTTTTATTGCATATAATGCATAGTTATTGTACAGTTTTGTCAAAATTTTGCACTTTTTTGACAAAACTAACTTTAGGTTTCGTCAAAATATTGTATGGAATGCATGTTATTTTGAATTGATACCACCACTTCCTTTATCACCTCCAACATGTCCTTCACAATCAAGTTCACAATATGTACAAAACAAAGCATATATAATAACCTTTCACCAATCAACAAGCTCTCCACTTGTAACTTATTCTTTAATTTTTCTATCACTGCATCATTTTTGCTACAATTATCGAGAGTTATAGTTAAGAGCTTATTATTGATGCTTTAATCCATTAATCATTCCACTAATATAGTTCTCAATATTTCATTTGTATGTAGCATCAATATATAAAAAAGTACCATTTAAAAATATGAACCACTAATGGACTATATAGAGTCTAATTATTGTCACAATTGTATGTCATCACTACCATATGACCCTTTTTTTTATTAATCATCCATATATTTGATGTGATAGCTACCTATCTGTGAGTACTCAATAATGTCTTCAATGTTTCTTTTTTATTATTGTAAATTTGGAAACATCTTTCTTCATAGTATCAAGTTGGTATCATGAAGGTTAGTTGGAGTGAAACAAGCAACATCTTGAATTTTTTGCTATCAATAATGAAGAGTAGTTATTTATCACTAATTATCATCTTAGGCTTTGCTATTAAAAACTTTTATTTTTTGCTATCATAACTTTTTGCAATCATTTCAGTCTTCCCTCTCATTAGGTTAAGGTTAAAAAATGTTTAACCTTATTATACCAAGATCTTTTTATTGTACAACTCCACATTTCTCTTCAAATGACATGTTCCACCTTTAGAACTCTTGGCCAACATCTTGTGACAATACTCACATTTATCCTTTTCAACTCCATCCTTGATCTTGTCTAGTTTAAGTGATTCCACACAATTTCGTTTTCAAATGATGTTGTTTCATATAGACACAGTGACTCTAATATCTAGGATGTGAAACAATGCCATTTGCCTAACAACAATGGCATCATTTGGCTTCTTATTTAAACATGAAATTTTTAACTCGGGCTAGGTTGGGCCAAAGGGCTTAAGCCTGATCTCAATATGAAATCTAAAAAAATTTAAAAAAATCCTAAGCCTGGTATGAAGCTTGGTCAAATTAAGTTGAAATTATTGAATTCAAGCTGGACCAGGCCACACTCAGCCTAGGCCATAATGCTACTCTCAGTCAACTAGAAGTCCCCTAAGTTAATTCTAATACATGTTGGTTGGGTCGGCTGCGCTAGGCCCAAGCCCATCTCTACACGTCCATGGCCCGTTCGGCCCATCAGAGGTCAGAGTCCCATGCAAACTCAAAGAGCTATGTAAACCTAGCATCTGCAGCATATATAAGGTACTATTTCCACCGGATTGAGGGAGGAGACTGTAACCCTAGCTGTTCTTCCATATTCTCATCTGCCAAAAACCTCTCACAAATACTGACTTGAGCGTCGGAGGGGCCTCCCGGGAATTAACTCCCGGCCCGCCGTTATCTGTTTTGCAGGTATCTCATAACTAGAATCGTACGGACCATGGATCAAAATAGCGACGTTCAACCTCAGCAGAATCCGGCTGAACCATATGTATTTACATATAGAGTTTAGATGAATTAAATTTGAAGAATCACTAATCCACATAAATTAGGTCTGGGAACTAGTGCTAGACTAGCATCATCATTAATGATAGTCTTATTTAGAAACTTTTATGCATCACGATTTAAGATGTATCTAGTACTTGACACATTGTATAACCAACACAGATTGTGTAATTTTTCACCTTGTAAATAAATGACAAGTAAATCTAGGATCAACTTTAGCATCGGTCTTGTTTTGTTTCTTTACTTCTTTGTGAAAGACAAGCACCTATTACCTCAATAAGTATAGCACCTATTATGATCTACTCCTCCAACTTCTCCACTTTTTGATATATTTGATTTAGAATTGACTCCTAAAGTTTTGTATAAAGTTATTTTCCATTTTTATCTTTTAAAGTTATTTTCCATTTTTATCTTTTACAATTAATCTCGTGATTAGTTCTTAACTTCATCACCTACAGGATAATAAACTAAACATTAAAAAACATAATAAAATCTATATAAAACATTAATATATATATATGCCAAATGCTAATTAAATTAAACCTAAATAACATGTAAAATATCATTATATCAAATTATCTCCCACCTAACTCATTGGTTGTCCTTAAGTAGATAAATCCTAACTATTAACTTAAACTAAAACAAACAAAAGTAAGAATAATTCCACTTTTACAGGTGTACATTGACATTTAGCAATATGCTACAAGCCTTTAAACCCTTAGGTGTCTCTAGTGGAAAAGTTATATTTTCATGAGGGTTTACTATAATGATTTTCACAAACATCAACCTGTGCACATTAGCTATCTTCATAATTAATCACACAAGATATACAAACTCAAGTCTCAACTGCATTGCAAAACATGAACATATAATACTTCTTAGGTAAGTCACTAGACAAATAAACAGAACAAACACTATTTTACCTCCTTTATTAAGCTCAAAATACTTCTATTTTATAATTTGCTCACAGGAAGTCACTCATTCACACAAGTCTTTGAAATTTAGG
>JANIHZ010000007.1:44537634-44549884 GCA_027478365.1 Erythroxylum rufum
TCAGTATTAACATGCAAAAGATCAATGGTTCCTTCTAAAACATGATCTCTAAGAAAATGATGTTTGATTTCTATATGTTTAGTCCTAGAATGATGCATATAAAATCCCCCCATACTTAGACCTTTGTACTCCTGGACAAAGCTTGTAAAAGTCAAAGAGACACAAGTGCAAAAGAAAATACTGACTATGTTTGAAAATGAGAGTAGAAAATCAGTTAAACCACTTTCTCAGAAATCAACCAAAGCAGACTACAAGAATGCTAAGAAAATAAACACTATAAGTATTTAATCCAAGAGATCGAGCAAAAGAGATTTCTCTCAAAGGAACGTGTTTAACTCTTAACTCACTTGTCTTAGGATAATTTCACTCTAAAATCTGCTTAGTCCATTATCTACCATAAGCTTGTTATAATTCTACCTCCCCACCACAAGAACTATAGTTTCAAAAATCAAGAGGACTTTCAGGGTTGTAATGTACTGAAGGCTAAATGAAATGGATCGAATAGAAGAAAAAGATGAGTAACATGCATCACAATTATTTTCCACATGAAACGAACATCAATGATGTGAAAGAAAATTGCTTTTCTTCCTTGGCATTTCTCAATAAATTTTCTCTTTTGAGAAAGTTTTCTGAACTTTTTCTATTTTTCCTTTCTTTTCTTTCTTGTCTTTTCTCAATAACTTTTCTCTCTTGAGAAAGCCTTCTGAACTTTTTCTTTCATTCCCTTTTAAGAAAGCCCCTTTCGCTTTTTTTTTTTAAAACTAGAGATCAAATATTTACATCAATTGTGGAAATATGCATGCACTCAAAAAGATGGCTCAAAGGAGCTAGCAATGGTTAAGTGTTTGGGGTTTGTGTTTGGGTAGGAAGGTTTTGAAAAGAATGCCTCTATTATATTAATAAAATTTTAGTTCATCAAGCTTTGATCAAGAATTAAAACAAGTTCTAAAGAGATATGAAATTAAGCATATATACACACAAATGAAAGAATTTAGTTATAATGTTAATTGTAATCTCATTTTGTTAATTTGGTAATCTTGAAGGCTCACCATATATAAATATTTTATCTTACTTTATTACATGCGTCTTACTTATCAAAAGGTATTGCAACTTTTTTTTAAATAAAAATCTCTTGATCTTTTAAACACACTTTAGGAGATATTTTGAAAGTTTTTAATTAAAATTTTATTAAACAAGTCAAATTTGAGCATTTTAAGTCTTTAAAGGGATTAATAGACCAATATAGGCTAGAGATCAACCAATATAAGTTAAAACTAGAGCAAGGCTAATTATCAATACATTGGTCAACAAGTTTAGTGATATGCTTAATCAATGTCTATCCAAGTGATACATTGGTCAGCCAATACACACATAGTGAATATTCTCCATTAAATGCATATTGGTCATCCATTATGACCTTGTGATCGACTAATGTGTTCAAACTAGTTATCAGTCAATCATTATGACCTAGTGATGACTAATGTGTTCAAACTAGTTGTCATAACAATTAGTTCTTAGATCTAACAGTTATTAACTGTCCCAAAATCCTATAAAAGAATTTTTTCATTGGTTCTTATATAAAAAAGCATCTAGGTATCTTTTACTCATATTTCTAAGCATTATTAAGCATTTAGGCATTCATTATCTAATATTCGAGTGAGTAAGTCTCTTTACTTTTATCGAAGTGATAAAGTTAGATATTTTGAGTTGTAAGTTTCTATTGGGGTTTTGTCTATTATAACTGGAGGTGTTCTAAGTGGCATTGAAGTTCCTCTTTATTGTTAAGGAAGATTATATAAGGATTCCTCTTTCCTAAGAAAAGATTATACAAAGGTTATTCTTATTGTAAAGAAAAGTTATAGTGGAAATCTAAGAAGAGTATTGAGAGTGGTTGTAAGTAAAGGTTGTTTGTTAAACCACCATAAAATTGGTTTGCATTTCTCTTCCCTTACCCTTTCACATTATTTCTTAAGTATGTTGTTAAAATTTATTATTTTATATCATATATTCATATATTTATAAATTATGCTTATAAATACATTAAATTAGTAAATATTTCAATAAAAATTATCAATACCTAATTTTGCCCCTTTTGGATGCGTTAGAGACTAATAAGTGGTATCATAATAGGTCTATTAAGCTAGTATTTGAAATAAAATCCTATAGTAAAGATCTAAATTGAACACTTAGGCACATTATAATCAAACCAAAAGGGACAAAATATTAATAGAGCACCCTTCTTTGATGGTAATGATTACCTATAATAAAAAACTATTGTGATTTTTTTTCTTAATGATAAAATTTCTTGAACTATAGGAAATAGTTTCGAATGTCCCCTTTATAACTATAAAATAGTAGAAAACCAAAAAGTCCCCAACTGACAAGAATGAGAAATTTAAGATAAGAGATTAATTTTCTTGAATAATAGGATACACTCACTGGTCGAGTTGTCAAAGTCCTCAAAATTAATTCCAATTCTCTAAACTCTTATAGTAATCATGAACTAGGTCGAATCCCATGAGAACTTAAAATTAGTTTTTAAATTTCAATTGTCCAAACCGAATGAGGGTATGCAATTAATTAAATAATTAACTAAATTTAATAAGGAACCAAAATAAATAAACTAAATATTAAAGTGAGAAATTCAATGTTACTTAACTCCGATTCAAGGGAAATATTTCATCTAAGGGAAATGGCCATAATAAGTCTCTCATTTTTCTAAATTAATTGGGTCAAACCCAACATTGAAACTAAACTTAGCATAAATTAATTAGGTATAATAGCATTCTATATCAATTAAATGAAAGCGATAAGCTTAGTGAAAAATACTAAACCTTAAATTAAATAATTGAGATAATTACAACTATTCAATTTAGTTTTCTTGTTTCTCATAAGTCAAATATGCAAATTCATAAATAACCTATTTGTCACTTATACCAATCAGTCATGACAAGTACGGATCACTTAATTTATGGATAACTATAGAATAATCAATATTAAATTAATTTATCATATTAATGATTATCAATATTAAATACATGATTTTTATTCCAGCACAAAAAAATGATGAAAAGATGAAAGATTTTGAGAAAATTACAATGAAAAGAAAATAGAATAATAGAGAAGTTGTTGGAAGTGCTTTTCCCTTCTATTCTTACTCGAAACCTAGCGTTCTTCTATCTTGTAAAGATTCATGTATAAAACAAATCCAAATTCCTATATAATAGGGATGGAAATAAGTTTCCTAATTGAATTTAAACTCTTGGAGTGAAATTGGCATTAGGCGTGATCTCATATTATCCACTACATTAATCTGTCCAATTTTTTTTCCAAAATTTGTGATTTTGACCAATAATGCTCCAATTTGATGCAATCTTCTCTTTTCATTTCCTAAAACAAAACAAATATTAATTTTTGTATTTAAGCACCAAAATGTAGCCAAAATAAAGGAGATAATTCCAATTAACGTAACCAAATAACATCTTATCAAATTCTTCCATATCAGACTTATGCTTGTCCTTAAGCATATAACAACTTCTCATCTTCCTTCATGTTATCGAGAAATGTCCCAAAAGCTAATTGAGATTACATGTTTAAGATAAATTTACAATTGAGAGAACAAGCACTCATAAGACACAATGTTAGAATGAAAACATAACATCTCATCAATTTCATTAAAATCAAATGAGACAAGACTTAACACCTATTCATATATTTCACTATGTACGCTCAAAGTATTTGGGGTTCATTAAGTTCTCAAATTAAAACAATCATATATCCGCTATTGAAAAGAAATGAACCTAATGCATAAATCAAAGGGATTTAATAAGGGTTATAATATGGGTTAGGTAAGGTATTACAAAAAGAAAAAAAATTTAGGTTAATAAATTGAAGAAAATCTTACAAACTTATCCACACAAGTTTTGATTCAGTTTTGTCGAAAACTCACTTGATTCAAATAGCATCCTTTTTAATCACCTCATCATTTTTTTCTTTTCTTTTTTTTTTCATTTTTTAAAACAAGAACATTAAAGAGGAGATTTCTCTTTTTTTATGCTTTCCCCCATTATAAAAAAAATGAAAAATCTAACAATGCAACTTGAATAAACTAATTTACTTCTCTTGGAAATAGTCAAAATCCCATTCATATAAGATTGATTCAATTTCTTCAATTTAGGAGCTTAAAATTATTAAGGATATTAAGTAAATTTGGCTTTTAACAAGTTTAGTATGTAAGAAAAGAAAGGTTAAGGCTCAAATCAGTTTTCTAAAGATAAAAAGTGAGGTAGACTTGCTTAAGTCAAAAAATGGTTACCCTAAGTGTCCTTATCATATTTATGCACAAATTCATTAAAAATGTAGTCTCATATGTATTCAAAATCAAATTCTAGCATAAACAAGCCATGTTTGATAACATATAACAAAAAAAAATGTATAAGCACAAATTTGATGAATGCTCTTAGGTTTAAAGTTCACATATGTGTCAAAATGCATTAAGTCTTGTACACTTTCATTCAACAAAACCAATAAGATACTTGAAGTAACTTAATGAAAACTGCTAATCATACTTGTCTCTCTTATGCATTAATTCTTAACCAAAAATGTATCCTAACTTAGGGATTATTTTTAAACAATAATAAGAAAATTATGAGGCTATCATGAGAAATAATCAATATGTGAATCATAGTATTTATGAGTTCAAGCACAAATCGCAAAGTTCATCAAGGTATATATTCTCGCTTCCCCCACATCTAAATCATACATTGTCCACAATATATGCACAAGATGCTCATATGTCACAAAAATAATCAACATAAAATAAAGCATATAGTAAATGAATCCTTTGAATTATGAGCATCTAAAACGAGATGTACTGTGGTGTCGATGGACATGGAGTTGTTAACCTCATTAATTAGAGAAGAGCATCACTACCTTTAGATTTGTTTAGATGATAAATCAAGGATTTAGAAGACATTGATATCCACACTCTAGAAGAATTAAAAGCGCCATAGTCCATTACAGATTCTTTTATTGAGTCGAATTGGCATATTATGTATCTATCAACCCTAAGGACAAATTAAATTTTGTGATGCTTTGTCTAATTTGATACCCATTGATCTGTATTATACCACATTGGGACTACATAAAGTAAAATTATCCGGCTTATCTAATTTGAAGGTAGTATAAAACTATCTCGTCAATTTAATAAATACCAGACAACAAATCAGCGCCAAATATCTCTAACTTATGTCAACAATCAAATCATTAGATTTTTCTTTGATATGCAATTCTTCTAAGGAAGGATGATGCATATACTCGCCCGCATTAATGTGTCAGGTTTTGAGAGCATCATACCATTGTTTTACTTCGTTAGAGTTAACAATGAGATATCCACAAATGTCCCACTCAGTTGGTGGTAAGATAGATGTGTTTTTAGCTATCTGAGAATGCCTCCTATGGGTCCTTGTAGTAGGTTCAATATTAGATTAATTTTGTGTAGTTAAATTCACCTTAGACTTTCCTTTTGCAGTTGTCTGATTAATATCTTTTAAACGTCCATAATTATGACAATTATAAACAAGAAAACTAATTCTAAAAATAACTATCATTAAGTGAAAGAAATTGTTGTTTTGTAGCCCATTTGTATAGAGGTTGGTGGATAGGTCTTTTATTACAGACGTTTGTTAAATTTTCTCTAACCTTTTAGTGTGTACATATCTGACTAAAAAATTTTTAACTTTACACAAACATTCACACATAGAGTTTAGACAAGTCCAAAAAGTCTGCACCCTTTTAGTTTTTAGGTGGCAATATTTCTTTATCCTACCACGTCAAGTGCCAAGGAGAAAAGCAAAATGGAGTAGAGAAGTTGAAGAGAAAGAAAGAGAGGGAGAGAAAAAAGATAACATACAGGAGAGAGAAAAAAGTTTAGATAACAGACAGAAGGGAAAGAAAAAATGTTCTTTAATTTCTTATTTTTTTTACCTCACTTATCACATAAGATACACAGATAACAAGTGATCAAAAAAATATCAAATCTATTTTTTATAACAAGAAGTTAAGGACTAATTCAAATTAAACCTTTATAAAATATTAAAAAATTTAAAATATATCAAAATATTTGAATTTAAAATTGATTTTGATAAGCATAGTAAATTCTAATTTTATCGTTTTGTTGAATGTTAAAACCTGTAACTTTTTTCAAGGAGAGTGAATAATCTAACTTTAGAAGAAAAAACTAGGTGGTTGTTTCTCTTGTAGCTTGCCCTTTAAGGCAGATCAATGCCAAGTGGCAAACTCATTCTAGAAACCAAAGTTGCATTTCAAAGTAGTTGAAAATAGACAGAAAAAGACATATTCCGTCGTCTTCATCATTATTAGTTCTATCATATCATATTTAGTCCGAAGTCCCATAATAAAGTAAAATTTAGGGAGGTTTAATAACATGCAGCTTTATACCTACATAATAAAGAGACTATTTTTGATAGACCTATATGCAGATGTGACAATAAAAAAGTGATGCAAGTTAAGGAGTAAATAAGTAAAACTAGCTCACTAAATAAATATGTAAATAAAATTACAATAAATACATAAATAAATAAAATATAACCAAAGAATATATCTGATAGTGCCCAGATCTGTTAGTACCTGATAAACTGTAAAGTTCGGTTTTCTTACCGCTAGTTAAACTAGGGATATAAGCACTAAATGAACTCTCAGGAGCGGGCAAACAACAATAAATGACCAAAGATATGAATATAGTACTAAATACTGAGATCAAGCAGCTCTACAAGCACAACTATCACAATGCCAAAAAGTTTCAATTTGACAGGCCAATTCTGATGGGAACGCTCAATGTGAAGGCTCCGAACCTCTTCTCTGAGAAATTTAATCTACGATAGGATGCAACCGCATCTACATAAATTTTACTTGTCATGACCGATAAGATTTGCCAAATTCACAGATCTATCAAACACAAAAGCAATCGTATTATTGACAGCGTCCACCAAGCAAACCCCACCTGGCGGGAATTTTCCACTCTGGGGCTACGTAAGATAGTGGTTCTATGTAAGATATTTGTTATCTAATAAAATATAATAAAAATTGAAAACTAACTATATTAATTGATATTCACAACAACATCATGCTCATGCATATTAAAAAGTTTTACCTCTCACATTAGATTCATAAAATTTAAAGGTTTCAAAGAAAATAGCTTCATCATTAACTTAATTTTTTACTTATTTATATATTTTTAAAACTTGCTAATATTAGAAGTTTGATTATGTTTCTTGTAAATTGACTTCTTGTTTAATTTAAAATTTTCATTTTAATGTAAAAATTTCAATTTCTGTACTAGTTATTTATCCATAAGGAATAAAATATGTATTAATCTTTAAAAAAAACTTATAAAAATAGTGAGTCTAAATGCAAAATTGGAGTTTGGAGAGTCAAATTTACTGAGGCATCTATTACATGGTATCTTTCATTATTGGTGACGTATAATGCCCTAGATTGAATATGGATCTCCAGTCTTTTACGAGCAAAGATGATGAACTATATAAATAACAATTGGAAGGCTTTGAAGTTTGGTAATTGCTAGTAGGGTAAAAGATATTAACACCTCTTAATTAATAGAAGAAGTATGTAATATTATTAAAGTTTGAAGACTTTGTTTGAAAATATTAAATCATATTTTTTTTAAGAATGAATCAAACTACATAAGATATGCATATCTGCAAATTATATTATGTTAATTTTTCCTTAAAAGTTAATAAAAATGTGCATGCCTTTAACTAAGTTGGAAGACTTTTAAAGAATATTATATCCAATAAAAAACAACTCAACTTTAGGGCAAGTGCTTATTTTGGCCTTCCTTTAAAAATAATTACAAGCTAAGATACACTGCATATAAATTCATTCAAGCTCATTAAGATCACTACCCTTATATTTACTTAGATGATAAACCAATGAGTTAGAAGAGACATTGATATCCACATTCTAGAAGAATTAAAAGTAGCATAACCCACTACATATTCTTTATATTGAGTCAAATTAACATATTCCTTATCTATCAACCTTAAGGTCAAATTAAATTTAGTGATGCTCATTTTAAATTTGACACCTATTAATCTGTAGTATACAATATTGGGACTATATAAAGAAAAATTATCCGGTTTATCAAATTTGAAGATAGTATAAAACTATCTAGTTAAGTCAATAAATACCGGACAAGAAGTTAGCACAAATATATCTGACTTCCGTCAATATGCAAATCATCAAAATTTTCTTTGATATATAACTTCTAAAGAAGGATAATGCATATACTAACTCGCATTAATATGTCAGGTTTTGAAAGCGTGGTACCATTATTTTCCTGCTTTAGAGTTAAAAGTCAGATATCTACACGTCAGTTGCCAAAGAGAAAAGAAACGATAAGCAGAAAAGTTGAAGAGAAAAAAACGGACACAGAGAAGAAGAAAATTCTAATTTAAAATCGATTTTGATAAGCATATTAAATTCTAATTTTGTAGTTTTGTTGAATGTTAAAACCTATAACTTCTTTCAAGGTAGTTTTCTTCTGCTAAAGTTAGATTATTCAATCACCTAGAAAATTTTATTATATTTTATTCTAAAGTTATAGGTTTTAACATTCAACAAGTGGTTTTTTCTCCGGGAAGCTTCGCCTTTAAGGCGGATCAACGCCAAGTGGCAAACTCATCCAGGAAACCGAAGTTGCATTTCAAAGTTGATGAAAACAGACAGATTCCGTCCATAGATCTATCAAAGACAAAAGCAATCCTATCACATCACTTTATCTCATTGTCTTTATTATACTCTCTGAGTTTTTCACTTTTTTATCCGAAAGCTGAAGTAGAGACGCGACTTGCCAAATTTTCGGGGACCAGGTGTCCGGTGGTGGGATCCAGGTTGACGGTGAACAGCTGATGATTTCCAATCACGTGTTCAAATTTGACGGTAAGGCGTTGATCAAATGATGCCTCGGACGAACTGCAAGACTGGAAGAAAAGAATAGGTTGACATTAAGACTGCAAGACAATACTTGTGACGGAAAGACAAATTTTGCTTGTAATAGTCATTGTTTTGAAATTCGTATCGGTGATTAAACTGGATATTTTATTGATAATCGGTTTGATCGGTTCGATCGGTTCAACCACCGATTGAATCGGTATGACATCATAATTATATAATAATTATATTTAATATTAAAAATATTTAAAAAATACAAAAAATACAAAAAATAAAAATTTTGTTGAATCAGTGGTCGGACCAGACATGTTCAATCGGTCAATTGATCGATTTTGACCAGTTCATACTGGTTCAATTAAGAGGCGAATTTTTAGGATGAACTGGACCGAATAACCGACTGGTCACCGATCGAACCGGTCGGACCAACCGGCTCGGTTCAGTTTTTAAAACCATGGTAATAATGCCCCCTTTTTTATTTTTTACAATGTATAATTATGTATTAATTGATATTCATAATGATCGATCCGGTCCGATTTTTAAAACCATGGTAATAATGCCCCCTTTTTATTTTTTACAATGTATAATTATGTATTAATTGATATTCACAACAACAACATCTTCATGCACAATAAAATTTTTTATTTCATAATCTCTTGGTATTAAATTTAAATTCAAAAAATTAAGGTTTTAAACAAACTTATAAAAACAATTAACTTTACTCAATCTTCTAGCATTAGATCAAAATTTAAAAAGTAGCCATAAAATATTTGAACTTTTAGTTTTTACAAAATAACTTGACGTTAATTTCTACATTACATTATGTTAGATTTTTTATGTCCCGTAAAATAATAGTACAAATATTTGTTATTTAATAAAATATATTAAAATATTGAAGAACTAATTATATTAATTGATATTCACAACAACATCATGCTCATGCATTTTAAAAAGTTTTATTTCATCACCTCCTCACAATAAATTCATAAAAATTAAAGGTTTCAAAGAAACTAACTTAATCATTAACTTATTTATATATTTTAAAAACTCGTTAATATTATAAAGTTTGATTATGTTTCTTGCAAATTGACTTCTTGTTAAATTAAAATTTATCATTTTAATGTAAAAAATTTAATATCTCTACTAGTTATTTATCCATAAACAATAAAATATGTATTAATTTCAAAAAAACCTATAAAAATAGTGAGTCTGAATGCAAAATTGGAGTTTGGGGAGTCAAATTTACTAGGGCATTTATTACATGGTATCTTTCATTATTGGTGACATATAATGCCCCAGATTGAATATGGATCTCTAGTCTTTTATGAGCAAAGACGAAGAACTAGATAAATAACAACACGAAGGCTTTGAAGTTTCGTAATTATTAGCTGGGTGAAAGATATTAACACTTCTTTTATTTGAAAGATATAAACACTTCATTAATAAAAGAAGTATGTAGTTACTAAAGTTTGAAGACTTTGTTTGAAAATACTAAATATCTTCAAATTAGAATGTGTTAATTTTGCTTTAAAACTTAATAAAAATGTGGATTCATTTAATTAAGTTGGAAGACTTTTAAAAAAATTATATCATAAAAATATTTAGGAACGAACTTACGGGATAAGAGATAGACAGTCAAATTTCCTATGACCCACTTTATAAAACCATGGAACAGGTGGCGCAGTAGTTTTAGACTTTTAGTTCAAAACAAGTCAAGAACTTTGACTGTCGTTAACGGTCAAGAATATCATACCAATCAAAAATTTGGACAACAAAAATGCGTGGAATTTTCATAACATCCGAGTCAATAATTAAAACGACTCTGCTGGGACCACAAAGATTGCCAAGTTCATGACTTTAAAGGTTTACAGTTTTCCACTTTCGTGGTCCAAAACTGTCAGTCTCGTGTAGTACTCAAAATATCTGCAGAGGTATTCATGTTGATATAAGGTGTCAAATGTATACACGTCAATGCTTAGATGTAATCTTTTTATCCATTGCATAGAGCTCCTAAAAACTACATAAATTGTAATATTATGGCATGCAAAAATATACTGAATGACAAAGGTTCAATCAAAGGGTGGTTTTAATCCAATCTGAATTGAATGTCTACAATCTTAGAGGATATATATTGTTTTTGGCTTTTATAATTAATTACCTGCTTTATTAAGTTCATATTCCTGTGTTCTGGAGAAGAAGATTCCAGATTGCTTCCAACCTGAATTATATGCATATATGTATGAAGAGATAAGTCAACGATAATTTCTTCTACTGTATATTTTATATAGAAAGGAATAAACATGGCATGAATCATGATCAATCGCCCCTGAGAAGCAACGTTTACAGAAAAACAGTATAACTCCTATGACCCACTGTAGGAATAGGTCGCGCAGCAGTTTTAGACTTTTAGTCAGAACAAGTCAAGAACTTTGACTGTCGACTCTTTGAATGTCATGCACGAGGGACAAAATCTACCTCGAACATGGATCTCTAGTCTGAATAATTTGTATTACGTAACATAAGCCTTAAAAAGAAAAGAGCTTTAGCGACGAAATCCTTGTGATTTCCAATCACGTGTTCAAATTTGACGGTAAGGGGTCTTAATAACACCTACCATGCAGGTGTTGATCAAATGATGCCTCGGACGAACTGCAAGATTGGAAGAAAAGAATAGGTTGACATTAAGATTGCAAGACTTAATACCTTGTGACAGAAAGACAAATTTTGCTTGTAATAATCCCCGTTTTTTTTTTACAATGTATTAATTGATATTCACAACATCATCTTCATGCATATTAAACTTTTTAATTTCATAATCACTTCGTATTAAATTTAAATTCAAAAAATTAACGTTTTAAATAAATAAACTTACTTAACCATTAACTTAAATTTTTCGTACTTATATATACATATATCACTACAACAAAAAGGTACATTTGGCATCGTCTTGTAAATGTCACAATAGACGTCGTAAATTGTAGGGTAGGTAATAGGTTTCTGTGACGTCTGATGCAAGACGTCATCAAATGCTTATCTATTATGCGACGTTCATACAAACGTCAGGAAAGAACAGTATATTTCGCGACGTTTGACGAAACCGTCAGGGATTGTTTATGTTTTAACGACGTTTGGAGGACGTCGCAAAAAATAGATATTCTATGACGTCTATTTCAACAGACGTCGCGGATTGTAAGGTTTTTATTAAATATAAATTTACCGAAAATTAATTTATTTATAATAATTTTGGTAAATTTTGTTAATA
>JANIHZ010000007.1:44553972-44566201 GCA_027478365.1 Erythroxylum rufum
TCTTCAGGCTATCTGCTATTCTTTCAACTGAAAGAGTTTTTGAGCTTTTGTTACAGAAAGTGATCGCTCTAGTTTTTTGCACAGTAATATTTCTTAACTCGCTAAACTTCTTTTAAAATCTCTAACTTCTGCAGTCTTCGACTCCGACTTGTATTTATAGCCTTCGTCTTCAACCGCTTCTTAATAATTGCTTCTTTCTTCTTGTTTCTTGATCTTTCAAGAATCAGTTATTCGGTTGAGTTCTGTAACTAACTCAAGCTGATTATTAAACCGATGTGGTATCAGTTCTTCCATCTCACTTCCTTCCGTCTGATTTTTGTTTTGTGCGCCTTCCGTCTCACTTTTGGTTTACGCCTTCTGTCTCACTTTTGGTTTGCGCCTTCCGTCTGTCTTTCTATCATCTGACTTTTGTCTTAGCGCTTCTGTCTGATTTTCTATCGTCTGTCTTTTAGCTTTGCGCTTCCGTCTGATTTTCTATCATCTGTCTTTTATATTTGCGCTTCCGTCTAATTTTCTATCGTTTGTCTTTTAGCTTCCGTCTAATTTTTGTTTTGCGCGTCTTCTATCTGATTATTGCTTTGCTCCTTCCGTCTGATATTTGTCTGCTTCCGTCTTACTTTCTGCTTTCATTATTATTTGTTCTTCATCAAAATCATTTACGTAAAGTCATTTTGACTTAACATGATGAAGCTTAAAAAGAACAAAAATGAACAATGCTTGATAAACTTTTGTATTGCAGACGTGAATGAGTGTGTAAAGAGTTCTAGAAGGTTGTATGGAGAAAAATGAAAGAAAGTACGACAGACTGAGAAGCAGAAGTGGGTGTAAAGCAATGCATGGGTCGTATATATATATATACTAAAAATAAGAATGTTGGGGTACAATAATACCAATAATTAAACCATATAAATGTAAGGCGTTATGGTAATAAGCTGGGATGTTTTGGACGTTTGTGTAATAAAGATGTAAGGCATTATGATGTAATAAAGTTGGACATTTTGGAACAATCAATACCAACACACTTCTTGGTCAAAAGTTAGTCAATGATTCTAATGAGTTTGTTACTTATTTACCATACAGTGAAGATAAGTTTTCAATGTATGATTAAGTTTAAAGGTATGAAAATCTGCAAAATGTCTTATATACGTGACTCAATTTTTTGATTAACTTAGGCACAAATTAATGTGTCTACATTATGAGTGTGTTTAGATAGATCATACATTAAAATGGCTCAAGGATGCTAATTAAAGAACTTATTAGTTTAGGAGGCGATGATGTGGTGACATAAAAAAAATAGAGTAATAATTTTAAAAAGTGAGAGCACTAAATTAGAAAGTGGGAGCACTTGTTCAAGACTAGAAAAATGGGTTAATGATGTGATAACGGAATCTGTATCTTTAAAAACTATGTTTCTTTGTGATTTTAGTGGAGTTATAAGCATAAAAGTGATAATTGCTTATTTACCAAATAAAATTAGTAAAAGAAGTGTGTAATTCTTTACTAACTTATAAGGTTAATTGGCACCTAAATTCTTATGAACATATATAGAAACATATTTTGTCATCATCATCACACCCAGTCTGAAGTCCCGCAGTGAGGCGAGGTCTGGGAAGGTCTTATAGTACGCAGCCTTATCATTACAAAGTAGAGAGGCTATTTCCCAGTAGACCTACATGCAGATGTGACAGGTAAAAAATGATGCAGAATAATAGAAGCAATAATTAAAAAACTGGCACGCATAAAAAATTAGTAACTAGAAATGCACTACAAAACAAAAAGCACATACCTGCTGGTTGGCCATATCAGCTATTACCTTACCCCTTGTAAAGACCGGCTCTTGTTGTCGCTAGTCGCTCTAAAAGTCTACACTGACCTACGCTGAGGAAAACACTCCTACGATTGTAAGGTACGATTTTTGGGTCAGCCCCTAACAACACCTGACTTAAAGCCTTGACCAACAACTTACTACTCGCAAAGGTGTAAAGGACATGGGGTTGTACTTCCTATCGTTTAAGTAAGAGACGCGAGGACTCTAATAGGTGTCGTTTACCCTTATCCTATCACGCCAGACTTTCCTAATTCTAGCAACTGCCTCAGTGAGAGCCAACTCTGACATATCGTTCTTGATCACTTCCCTCCAGGTTTTGTACGGCCGTCCTTTCCTCCTCTTGTAGCCGCTAAGGTTTATCATCTCAGTAGGAAAATGCTGAGATATTATAGCCATAACCATGCAGGGGAGCCAAGCCCTTAAAACAATGAAGGTATAAGGGAAGATACAAAATCAGTCCCTAACAATATTAGTGGATAGTGGAAGCACTCATAACTTCCTTAATGTAAGAACTACCAGTTTACTGAAATGTATAATTGTACATGCAAATCTTCTATCTGTCAAGGTTGCTAATAGTAATAAAATGGTTAGTATGGATAAATGCAAAGCTTTTTCTTAGCAAATGCAAGGGCATGAATTCTCAAACGATTTGAGAATCTTGAGTTTGAAAATTTGTGACATAATCTTGCGGGTGGATTGGCTAGTTAAATACAGTTCACTTATATTTGATTTCAAGAATATGAAGCTTTCTTTTGAAAAAGAAGGAAACCTGTGGAATAGCAAGGGATGGCAAGAACTAGTTGAGGGAAGTGTATGCTGATGAATGGGGAACAATTGATTTAGGTGTTAAAGGTTGTAACACTAGATTTGAGACCACAACACATTTGATGGCGTAAGAAAGTCTGTCTATATCTGTCAAACCAAGATCAGAATTACCGCCACCACTCAAATCCTTGTTGCAACATTACCAAAATGTTTTCAAAGAACCTACAACATTACTACCTAATTGAGAGTGTGACCATGCAATACTCTTTAGACCTAACATTATCCTAATCAACTTAGGACCATACAAAAACCCTTATCACCAAAAACTTGAAATAAAAAAACTGGTGAGTCAGATATTGGAACAATCCCTTATTCAAATTAGTCATAACCCCTATGCCTCTGCAGTTTTACTTGTGAAAAAAAAGATAGATCATGGAGATTTCGTGTTGACTATAGGAAGTTAAATGAAGTTATAATTAAGGATAAATTTCTAGTCCCTCTAATTGATGACTTACTCGATGAGCTTAATTATGTTAGGTGCTTTTCCAAGATTGATTTAAATACTAGCTACCCCTAAATCCAGATGAAGGAGGAGAATACCCACACGACTACCTTTAGAACATATCAAGAACATTATGAACTTTTAGTGATGCACTTTGGACTCACAAACAAACCTACCAATTTTCATTTCCTAATGAACAAGATATTTGCCTCATACCTTGAAAATTTGTGATAGTATTCTTTGACGATATCTTAACTTATAGTCGTGATATGGACACGCATATTAATCACCTAAGGTTGGTGTTTGAGATTTTAAGAGAGCATAGACTTTATGCTAAGATTTCTAAGTGCTTGTTTGGACAAACTCAAGCAAAGTACCTAGGATTTGTAATTACCAGAGGAGGCTTGTCAACAGATCCTAGCAAGGTAGAAGTTATTAAGACCCGGCTTGTACCTAAAAGTGTCAAAGAGCTTAATGGTTTATTAGGCCTAATTAGTTACTACTAGAAGTTTATCAAGAATTATAAAGCAATAGGTGACCTCTGACCAATTTGTTAAAGAAGGATAATTTTATATGGTACTCTACAACAGAACAGGCTTTTGCTGATCTTAAGCATGTCATAGTATCTACTCCTATATTGACTCGACCAGATTTCTCTCAACCCTTTATTTTGGAAACTAATGCCTCTAGTAAAGGAAAGGGGTCGTCCTTATATAGCAAAAAAGGTCAATTTCCTACTTAATTCGAGCCTTGAATGATAAACAATTAGGTTTGTCTACATATGAAAAGGAGCTTATATCTATCTTAATGGTTGTGTACAAGTGGAGGCACTACCTTAAAGGCTGAAATTTATTGCCAAAACTGACCAATAGAGTCTTAAGCACTTATTGTAATAGAAGTTGCATACACAATTCTAAAAGAAGGGCCTTACAAAATTACTTGGTTTGGACTACAACATTTAGTATCACAAAGGGAGTCTAAATATTGTAGCAAATGCACTATCTAAATGGTGACATATGGAGGGAGCCTTAGTTATAAGGGAGACTTAGTTATGCAGCCTAACCTAAATGGATGTTAGAAGTGGTAGGCAATTATAAGGGAGACTTAGTTATGCAGCAAAAGATCATGGAAGTCATTGTCAATGCTTTCAACCATAATAAATATATATAAAAGGGAGGATTACTGAGAAGAAAAGGGAAGACTATATGTAGGCAACTCAAGTAACCTGAGGATTGATATCATACAGAAAATTCATTCTTTAGCATTTGGTGGTTATTCTGGCATAAGGGGAACATACCAAAAATTGACACAAGTGTTCTATTGGCCAAAAATGAAGAACATAGTGACCAAAGTAGTATTGGAATGTGATGTATGCCAAAGGTGTAAACATGAGAATTAGCCTTACCTAGTCTCTTATAGACTTTACCTATTCCAAACCATACCTAGACATATTTATAGAGGGAAAGGATATTGTGATGGTAGTAGTGGATATATTTATAATATATGCACATTTCATTAGCCTAACTAACCCTTTTACAATTAAGGATGTAGTGGAAGTTTTTTTGGACTCAATATATAGACTATATGGGTTTTTAGCCAGTATTATCTCTATCAGGATAAGATTTTTACAAGTCTATTAAGGTAGGAGTTATTTTCTTAAATGTGGACACATGTTCAACTAAGCTCTTCCTACCACCTCTAGACAGATGGCCAGACTAAAAGAGTTAAACAATGTCTTGAGAGTTATTTACAGTGTATGACCTTCTTGAGGCATCAGCAGTGGCTTAAGTGGATGGGTCTTGTTGAATGGTGGTATAATATGAATTATCATACTAAACTAAAAATGTCCCCCTTTCGAGCATTATACAGGTATGAACCCCACAGCTGTCAACATCATTAGAGTTGACAGTTACTCTGAAATTAGTGGAAGATTTTTTTTAAAGATAGGGAGAAGGTGTTACGGCAATTGAAGGAGCAACTATAGAAGGCCCAGTGATAAACGATTAATATACTATGTTTTCATGCCTATGTTGAGTGTGTTTTGCTTGTTATTTTAGAGTTTATGTTCTTTTTGGAACTTATTTTGTTTCAAGTATGTTGTTAGGTCTCAATTATTTTCATGGATCAAAAGGAGGAGAATTTGGGAGAAATTGTGACATAAAACAGTGTAAAGACACTACAAACATGTAAAGCTTCAAAGACGCTATTTTTACCTATATGGAGATACACACCCATATAAGTAATATACATAGCCATGTTTCATACCTATGTAAGTTACTAAGAACATCTAAAATTGTAATATTAAAGTGTTTTTTAGAAACACAGTCACCACATGACCGTGTATAATCTAGAAATCCTAATTTTACAATATAAAAGTCAATTATGAAGAGGAGAAGAGGAGGAAGTGACTAGAGTCGAAAGTTATAATCAAAGTTAGAGCTGTAGACATGATTATAAACCTAGGACGAGGAAAACATGAAAATCACTTCAAGAATTTGATAGAGAGCAACCTTTCATTAAGGATTCAAAGGGATTTCATTAGAGAAAAAGGGGATATATATATATATATATATATGAATTCTTTTCTTTTTGATTATTCTTTGAATTTTGTTTGTTTGTTTTGTTTTCTATATTTAGGAACTAAGTTTGTTTAGTGCCTAGGTAGGATAAACCATAAGTTGGGATGGATGCTACGATTTGATCATTTACTTAATTCAATTTGATTAATTGATTTATTGAGATTCAAATATATGTTTCTAGTCTTGAATTAATATGTTTGGGATATTAGTTTAATGTTTGATTTCATTTTAATGAGTTTGAGAAATCTTTTTGTATGAATAGATCTACCATAATTGAAAAGGATTTGTATGCAAATATAAAGATAGGACCAAACCAAATAGAGAAATTCACGTATTAAGTAATACAATGATAGGGGTTTTAACTAGAAAGAGGTTTTAGTTTATCAACTAAAGATTAGTTTCAATAATTGAATTACATGATAAAGGATTAATGCTTAAGATATCTTAGGGGGATTCATTACCTAGGTATTAGTTATTTGATATTGGATTAATATTTATGTTATATTTGTCTTGATTTATTATTGTGTTAAGTTCTAATTTAGTTTAGTGTTATTTAAATAATCATCTTATTCAACAATTGGATAATAAAAAGGAAGTTATTACTAGTACTTATAGTCCTCATGGAATTGATTCGCATTTACTAGTACTAACTACAACTACACCGTGTACTTACGGTTTAAAATTATATATCAATCATAGGATGAAACAATATGCATATAAGAAGAGAATTGAAATAGAGTTTTCTGTGGGTGATTTAGTCTACCTAAAGCTACAGCCTTATAAGCAAACCTCTGTGGTTATTCTCAATCATGCCCAATTGATAATTAAGTACTATGGACCCTATCCAGTGATTGAGAAGGTCAAAAAGGTAGCTTAAGCTACAATTGCCTTCTAATTCCAGAATTCATCCTGTGTTTCATATGTCACTCATTGAAAAGAAAATTGGAGATAACCAAGTTACTGTGTAAGAGCTTCCAGTTACTACTGATGATGGTCAATTCCTTTTGTTTCCAATGTCTATGTTAGAAGGAAGGTTAGTGAAGAAGACCAACATCACCCAAACTTAGTATTTAGTGCAGTGGACTAACATAGCCATTGATGAAGCAATATGAGAGGATATTTCTTTCATCCATCACTAGTTTCCATAATTAAAACCTTGAGAATAAGGTTGATTTTGTTTGAGGGAGAAATGTCAAGAATAAAAAAGATTTATTTATTGTTTGGTGAATTGTTATTGTTTGATTTAAGTAATGAGTTGGCAACTTGTCATTTATAAAATAACTAATGAAGTAAGACTGAGTCGTAGGAGCAAAATAGTTATTCTCTCCTAAATATCAGTTGACATGACCATTGTGAGTTGACTGGTTTAACTATATTCATTGTAATAGAAAGAGGAGACAAAAAAATTAAATTAGATCTATTCTCTCAAATTCTTTTTCTTTCTCTACTTTCTATTTCTCCCTCTATTATCTAAACTTACTGGTTTCAATTATCAAGGAGAAAATTCCTTGACACCCATCTCATTAATGGGTTTGAAGCTAGTCAACACCAATATCAAGGAAATTGTTGGGTTCCTTTTTGGTAGGCCTTGCAAAATTCAAATTCTAAACACAAACCATATATAAATCCTTTTTTATATTGAAAGGGGACTATTAATAAAGCCTTTTGTATCTTCTGTATGCATGAACCTATAAATGGGCCAGAGTATCCATACGTTCATGATTTGCTACAGCAGTTACAAGAGACCTTAACCTTTTATATATAACATCCATATCGGGGGGCCCATCACAGGCTCAATATGGGTCCAGTCTACACTGATCAGGGTCCATTTTCTTACTGGACTTTAGCCTATCAATTCAGACCCTTTATTAGGCTACTTTGTTATCTTTATCTAAATCAAATATGATTCACTTAACCGTAAATTTATTAAAACCATTAAAATGTAATTAATTATTGTTTACCTTATAGGAAAATATCTAACATTCTCCCCCTTAGATAATAATTAGTTACAGGAGTTGTATTGATGATAAAATCAGTATAAAAATCGGCTAAGCAAATCTTTGTATGGGTCGACCAAGTTAAAAAAACATTTGATCTAAAGATAATGAAAGTCCATCATTTCGTCCCGTAAGGCTTTTGATAACAAAAATATCAAACACATGTGTCATGTATGAAATAGGTCTAATATAATCACGCATATCTAATCCTTACTAATTGAGTGAGAATGGAGTGTGGCAAACTAGGATGATTCCTATATGATTTGATATGTATCATCTTTCCATTTGTAGGTCTCGATTTACCTTAACTTTATACTAAATTGCATATGCAAAATTGCACCAAAGAAATCTTATTTTTCTCTCATCGAACGCTAGACTGCATTAGAGAAAACCTTCATGTTCTCTCACTGAATGCTAAACTACATTAGAGAACACCTTTATAGGATTAAACACTCATATCCCCCTATGTCATGTCAAAATCCATAGATATTCATATTAAATTGTATATGTCCTAATGACATAGGCTCAAGGTCAATCCAAATATATGTCCAATGACCTTTAAAATGCTTAAGATCATCACAAACCTTAAGACATTCACATGTATTATGACAATGTATAATAACAAATATTACTGAGGATGAAAAGATGATCATCTTTATTAATCAACAACCATACTGTCATAATACCTCAAAATGTATAAACATAAAAGGAGCAAACATAATAATCCTTAACTAACAGTGTCTAAGGACTTCAATACACCCATACTGTATACATGTCTTTCAAACACAAGTAGGTGAAGTCCTTAGTTAAAGGATCAGGTAAAATCTCCTCAATCTTCAAATGTTCCACCTCAATGTCACCTTTTGTCATCAAGTCCTTTATGGTAAAGTATTTGACCTCCAAATGCTTAGATCCTATGATATTCTTATTGTTATTACTAAACAATGCAGCAGAAAGATTACCAAAATACAACCAAATGGGTTTAGCCATTGAATTAACCATATATAACTTAGAAATTAAGTTTTTGAGTCAAACTACCAGTGAAGCAGCCCATAGCATGCTACAAACTTTGCATGCATTGTTGAGGAAGTCACTATTGCCTGCTTGACACTCTTCTATGATACTGCACCATCTGCTAACATGAAAATGTAACTTGAAGTGGACTTTTTATTATCCAAACATATAGCAAAATCAGAATCTGTATACCCTATAAGGTATAGATTGTTGACCATTCTATATGTCAACATATAATCTTTGGTTCCTTTTAAGTATCTCAACACTCGTTTAACTGCATTCTAGTGGTTTATCCCTGGGTTAGCCAGATATCTACTCAGTAGTCCAACAACAAATGCAATATCTGACCTAGTGTATACCTGGGCATACATCAGGCTGCCAACTACACTAGAATAGGAAACATTTCTCATAGCCTATCTTTCTACTTCATTCTTTGGACATTGTGCTAAAGATAATCTCTCATCTTGAGAGATTGGAGTTACATCAGGTCTACAGTTAACCATATTAAACCTTTATAACACACGATCAATGTATGCACTCTGTGAGAGACCTAAAGAGTATGGAGATCTATCTTGGTGAATTTGAATACCTAGGACAAAAGATGCTTCACCAAGATCCTTTATCTTAAAATGCTTGACCAAAAGTTGCTTAACCTTATGCAACATGGTCAAGTCATTTGATGCGAGCAATATATCATCCATATATAACAATAAGAAGATAACTTTCCTCCCCCTAATCTTGTAGTACAAGCATCTTTCAACTTTGTTCTTCATAATGCCGAAAGAGATGAAAACCTCATCAAACTTTAGGTATCATTATCTGGAAGCTTGTTTCAATCCGTATATTGATTTCTCAATTTACAAACCTTGTCAGTCCCTTCTTGATCATCAAATCCTTCATATTGATCCATATAGACCTCTTCACAAAGGTCACCATTCAGAAAAGCAACTTTAACATCCATCTGATGTAGCTCCATATCATAATGAGCTACTATTGCCATAATCACTCTAAATGCATCCTTAGAGGATATGAGAGAGAAGGTAACATTAAAGCCAACCCCTTCTCTCTGAGTGATCCCTTTGGCAACCAATCGAACCTTAAACTGCTCAAATTTACCCCTATTGTCCTTCTTGGTCTTAAATAGCCATTTACAACTTACGAGTTTGTAATGTTGAGGCAAATCAACTAGCTCCCATACCTTGTTACGCTTCATGGATTGTATCTCGTCTTTTATTGCATCCAACCACAAATCTGCATGGGGTTCAGAAACAGCTTCTGTAAAAGTAACTGAATGCACAACATATCCAATATCATAGTCTTGTTTACCCAAATAGACTATGTAATCAGATAGGATAGTAGGTTGTCTCACTCTAGTGGATCTTCGCAACTGCATTGGTTCTTGTACCCCAGGAGCCTTTGTTTCTACAGGAATGAGCTCTTATTCTTGTTCCTATACAGGTACAGTACTAAAACCTTGATCCATTGGACCTGACTATATGAGTGATGGATATGAAATAACTGTAGTATCCATCCTACTATCATATAAAGGGTGAGAGGGTCCACCCTCATTGGAGACTCTAGAAACTTAGTTGTTTGTGATTCAACTATTCTAACCCCCCTTCTCTACAATGAAATTTGTAGCTTTTGGAATAGTCGGGATATGCATTTAAGTCAATAAGTAGAACAAGCGTGCAATTTTCTTTCATAAAGATTATATAAGTGTACCTCAGCAGGGCAACCCCATACACGAATGTGTGAAAGGCAAGGCTTCTACCCTTTCCAAATCTTAAAAGGCATCTTCGACACTCATTTGCTCGGGATTATGTTCAATATATACAATGTCATCTTTATGGCTTCACCCAAAGGTAATCAGGTAGGTTAGTCCTGCTCTGCATAAACCTCATCATGTTCTTTAGGGTGTGATTACGTCTTTTAGCCACACCATTTTGTTCAGGATTGATTGGCATAGTGAACTGAGTCACTATTTCAATTGATTTCACATATCTTGAAAACAAACCCTTTTCTTATCTTGAAACACCATGTTTGCCATAATACTCTCCTCCATGGTTAGATCTGACAATCTTGACGGATTTTCTCAATTAGTTCTCAACCTTAGTCTTAAAGATCTTCAATTTATTAAGAACTTTGTACTTTTCCTTAAGCAAGAATGATAAAGAAAACATATACAAGAGGGGGTGAATTGTGTGTGACAAAAAAAATTCACAAGTTCTTTCAATTCGTATAATGATAAAATCCTAATTAATGAGTAAAAACAATAAGAGCTTGTCAAATGATAAAGCCTTTTAAATGATAGGAGCCTGTTAGGTGATAGGAGCCTTTTGGAGGATAGGACCCTGCTTAAACAAAAGGAGCCTACTAAATGATAAATCATGTTAAAACAATTTAAAAAACAGAAGGCGCCTGTTAAAACTGAAAGGAATCTCTTGCAAGTTGAAAACAGAATGAGCCTCTTATAAAAGTGAAGGAGCCTCTTGCTAAAAAGAACACACATATAATATAATGCGAAAATTTAAAAGTTAAAGAGAGAGAAAAGAATGATACAGTCGATTTATACTAGTTCAGCCAACAACCAAACCTACATCCAATCCCCAAGTATTCAACTTGAGTATTTCACTATAAGAATTCGAGTATTAAATTTGATGAGCCTCTCCAAGCTCACAAGTACATATTTTCAAGGTTCTCCAACCTTTCACACTCAAAGCGTATAACAAGCTTCTAAAAGCACACAGAAAAATAAAATGTAAAATCAAAAGTAAGTTCTCAAGTAACAATTTCTCTCTTGATAGAGGGATTTCACTTTTTAAGGAACAATAAGAATGATATGACTCTCAAGAATATAGATGTTGCTAAAATGTTTCAAAAGTTTGTGTATGTTTGTTACTTCACAAGTGTTGTTGCTCTTCTTTAAATAGTCAATTTCTTCAACTAACCATTGCTTCATCTTAATTCCGAGTTGACTTTGGATTTCCAATATCATCTCTGTTGGAACAAAAATTTCTGAAGCTAATTGTTTGGAAAGGTAAGATCCTCCCGGATGTTAATAAGGAAAGTTTACTAAGAAGGTTCCTGCAAAAAAGGAAGTAATTTTCTTATGATTTTATTTCCTTAAAAAATATCGTATCTATACAAGGAAAAATAAAATGCAAAATCAAAACTAAGTTCTCAAGTGACAATTTATCTCTTGATAGAGTGATTTCACTTTCTAAGGCACAATAAGAATGATATGTCTCCCAACAATATAGATGCTGCTTAAATGTTTCAACAGTCGGTGTATATTCGTTACTTCATAAGTGTTCTTCAACTAATCGTTGCTTTATCTTAATTCTGAATTGACTTTGGATTTTCAATATCATATATACTTGAACAAAAATTTTCAGAGCTAATTATTCGAAAAGATAAAATCCTCCCAAATGTTAATAAGGAAAGTTTACTAAAATGATTCCTACAAAAATGGAAGTAATTTTCCTATGATTTTATTTCCTTAAAAAATACAGTTATCTATATAAGGAAATAAATCCATTTT
>JANIHZ010000007.1:44823551-44834447 GCA_027478365.1 Erythroxylum rufum
CAATTCACTTAATCTATGTCATACAAATCCTACTAACCTTGACATAAATAATTAGCTCCACAAATTAATCCATCAAATCTCATAATTCATTTAAATCATGTTTAATTCATCAAGAAAAATTTCGGGGGCCAACAATTAAACCTAGAGATGTTTTTAAATCACATGGAAAAGGAGAATAGATAATTGAAAGTGAAGCATTTCAATAAGATGTTTATGACATAAATGCATCTGTTACATATAATGAGAATGAACCTTTGAATGATCAAATAATGAATATGTTGAAATTTCATCTGGAGAGGATGAGGAGGGTGAGAGATCTGAAGAGGAGACTGAGTTTTATTCTAATTGTTCAGAAAAAGACGATGATGATGATTTTGATTTACAATTAAATGATGATAGCAATTAATTTGTGGCTGTAATAGAATATTATATTCAATAAATCGATTATTGAGTCAACAATATATTGTTATATATTGAATTGAATCGTTATATTTTTGGAATATTCAATAAAATAAGAATTTCGGTTAAAATATGCCACCAAAGAGAAAACAGAATATGATGTGATCAAGGTTTATACCACGATTTAGAGCCAGTTACTTTCCAAGAGAAGCATCACATTCTGCAACGGCAACATAATCAGATGTTGTATCTCTAGCTACTACACTTGCAAATGAGGCATCACCTTCCGTACCTGTTACTACACTATCCACCACCCTTATACCTATAAAGATATCAAGGGTAAACGATGCAGATGAAGGAGGTGGCCTCCAGTCTGGAGCTGAGGGAGTTAATGGAAGAACTTACGTCACAATTGTCAACAATCTACAAGTGAAAATACATGAAAAACCATATGTTTATAATTAAGTTATAGGTTTAAATTTAAAAATGATTGAAAATTGTTTTTGTATTAGGTTTATTCTGTATGAACCGTGTTGACATCCAAATTCAAGGAGAAGATTAATCTTGAGGGTTATATATGGAAGAATGTCTCTCAGGTGACAAAGGATTTTTATTATCAAGAGTTTGAGGTACACAAAAATATTTTTTATTTTTGTAATTAATTGTTATACATCAATTAGATAAATATTGTAGGTTATAAGTACTTATCGTAAGTTTTTTCTTTTTTCAGAAAGAAATTTTTTGGGACTCTAAATTTGATGCGGTTATTTATAAAGTAGGGAAGGACGAGCTCATACATGTTATAGAGACTTTGATAGTGTGATACACAAGATTGGTGTACAACTTCCTTATATTTCTGAAGAAATATAGAGTCATTGGTAGTAGTATTGGACATCACCTGAGGTAATATCTATTTCAGAGTGAATTTTACCATCAGAAGTGGAGGACCGGGGGAAAAGAGTCTTCTTGTACACACTAGAGGATCTATTACTCACCATGAACATGCAGAAAGACTTGTAAGTATCTATACACACTTTACACTTATATTCTGATTTTTTTTTACTTTGATGTATTTCAATTTAATTTGATGTATGAATTTTGGAGTGAAAATATGTGTATTACAGAGAATGATAATGTTATAAATGTCTGGTACTGTATATGGTTGTGTTGTTAAGCTACTTGCTTTGTTCAACGGGGGTAAATATCATAAAAATAGAAAAAATTATGCCGAAATTTTTGTAAATTATAGTTCACTTATAAAATTTTATTATGATAGAGGACACGCCTATAGCCGGAAGCCTACACCCCGTCAGCTCTTTTTGCAGACTCACACTAAGAAGTATGACAGTGTGACCTTCGTTAATACTTGATTTAGAGAACTAAATGTATGTAAAATTTATGTTTTAATATTAATGCTTAATAATTATCACTTATTAACATAAGCATTGCCTTCTAATAGGACCAAATACAAGAAAGTATTCAACGATAGTCTCAACAGTTTGAAGATATTGATGACAGTCAAACCTATCTTCATACAGTGGGTGGTAAGGACTATCGTGGAAGAATCTTCGGCTTAGGTTTATTTGTGAACACATGTTATTTGCGATCCTCCACATCCAATATAGTAGCATCTAGTAAGCGGTCTGCATCCAATGAAGTCCATGAGCTTCGGAGCACATTACAGGCACTGGAAACTCGGTTGCAATTGTCGATGGAGTGCATAGCCCAGCTCCGTAATGAGATGGATGAGTTGAAGGGGAAGGGCAGCATCTCATCACAACATTCAAAGCATCCGCATTCACCAAATAAATAGTGTAGTTGAAATCATTTTGTATGAATTAAATACTTATTATTGTTGATAATAATTTTTATTATCAATTAAGATAATTTTTATTTTATATCATCAATCAACTTTCTGTTTTAACAAATTAAATGTAAAAACAAATCAAAATATTATCAACAGATAAGTTATAACTGTATAAATTATACATCAATCATTAGATTATCAAATAAAATTAAATGCAGTGAAAAATTAAAAAAAAACAGTATCAGTAAATTTACTGACCGAAAATTAAAATTTGTCAGTAAAATGCAGTGAATTTACCAATGGACAACTAAGTTCTATTAGTATAATGAGTCGTGAATTTAGCGAAGGATTTGGTAAACCCGTCGGTAAGTTTACTGAAGGAGGAGCCTTGTTTGTTGATAAATTTATTGACCGAAACAAACATTTCGTCGCTAAATTTATTGACAATACAAAAATTATCATCACTAAAAATAGCGACAGAATACAAAATATCTTTCGGTAAATTAGCGACGAAAAATTTATACTACAGTTGTTTCTCTCATGACTTATTCCGTCGGTAACTTAACTTACCGATAAAAAACCTTCAAATTTTTTAGGTAAATTCCATTGTTAAATTCCATTTTTACCGATAGAAAACTTTCAAATTTTATCAATAAATTATGTCGCTAAATCTGATTTTTGTTATAATTTAAGGCTCATGTTACTTATTACAAGTTATTCATCAATGCTTATAAAATACTAGAGATCCATATTCGAGGTATATTTTATCCCTCGTGCGTGACATTCAAAGAGTCGACAGTCAAAGCTCTTGACTTTTTTTGAACTGAAAGTCCAAAACTACTGCGCGACCTATTCCATGGTTTCATACAGTTTATACAGTGGGTGGGTCATAGGAGTTTTACAGTATATATACAAGGAAAAGAAAAAGACATCTGTCTCTTATCCCGTAAGTTCATTCTTAGATATTTTTATGATATAATTTTTTTTAAAAGTCTTCCAACTTAGTTAAATGAATATTGCACAATTTTATTAAGTCTTAAAGCAAAATTAACACATTCTAATTTGAAGATATTTAATATTTTCAAACAAAGTCTTCAAACTTTAATAATTACATACTGCTTTTATTAATGCAGTGTTAATATCTTTCACCCTACCAATAATTACCAAACTTCAAAGCCTTCGTGTTGTTATTTATCTAGTTCTTCATCTTTGCTCATAGAAGACTAGAGATCCATATTCAGATCTGGGGCATTATATGTCAACAATAATGAAAGATACGATGTAATAAATGCCTTAGTAAATTTGACTCTCCAATTTTGCATTTAGTCTTACCACTTTTATAGGTTTTTTGAAATTAATACATATTTTATTGCTTATGGATAAGTAATTAGTAGAGATATTAAATTTTTACATTAAAATGAAAATTAATACGAAGAGATTATGAAATAAAAAGCTTTAATATGCATGAAGATGATGTTCTTGTGGATATCAATTAATATATAACTATACATTGTAAAAAATAAAAAAGTGGGCATCATTACAGGCAATTTTTGTCTTTCTATCACAAGTATTAAGTCTTGCAATCTTAATGTTAACCTATTCTTATCTTCCAATCTTGAAGTTCGTCAGAGGCATCATTTGATCAAACAAAAACACCTGCATGGTAGGTGTTAATACCACCCCTTAACCGTAAAATTTGAACACGTGATTGGAAATTATCAGCTGCTCACCTCACCATTAAGCTGGATCCCATCACCGGACATGCTCCCCGAAAATTTGGCAAGTCTAATCTCCGTAGCTTTCGGACAAAAAGCGTGAAACCCACAAAGTTTAATGTGATGGGCCCAGTACTTTGGTTTACCGGGATTATCAGCCAATCAGTGCCTTGATGCCATGCCACGATGCTCTACGACGTTGACGTTAACGGTGGCCTGTAGGCCCCAGAGTGGAAAATTCCCGCCAGGTGGATGCTGTCTGTAATACGATTGCTTTTGTGTTTGATGGATAATCTGTCTATTTTCAACAACTTTGAAATGCAACCTCGGTTTCCCGAATGAGTTTGCCGCTTGGCATTGATCTGCCTCAAAGGGCAAGCTACCCGGAGAAAAACCGTAACCTAGTGTTTTCTACTAAAATTAGATTATTCAATCACTTTGAAAAAAGTTACAGGTTTTAATATTCAACAAAAAAGATAAGAATAGAATTTAATATGTTTATCAAAATTTAATTTAAATATAAATATTTTGATATATTTTTTAAAAAATCTTAATATTTTATACAGGTTTAATTTAGTACTTTAACTTCTTGTTATAAAAAATATCTTATTTCCTACTCTCCTATCTCCTTTCTCTTCGACTTCTCTACTTATCGTTTCTTTTCTCTCTGGCAACTGATGTGCTAAGATAAAGAAATATTGCCACCTAAAAACTAAAACTGTAGACTTTTTGGACTTGCTTCTGTCTCTCTCTCTCTCTCTCTCTCTATGAAGTTAAAATTTTCATAGTGAGATAATACACAATAAATGGTTACGAAAATCTGACAAACATCTGTAATAGCTACCCCACCAACCTCCATAAAAATAGGCTATACAACAACAATTTGTTTGACTTAATGATAGTTATTTTTAGAATTAGTTTTCTTGTTTATATTTGTAATAATTATGGGATGTTAGGAAGATACTAATCAGACAACAAGAAAAGGAAAGTCTACGGTGAATTCAACAGCTTAATATTAATCAAACACTGGACCTACTATAAGCACCCATAGGAGGCATGCTCAAATAGCTAAAAACACATTTATCTTGCCACCAACCGAGTCGGACATTTGTGGATATCTCACTTTGAAGTAAAAAAAAATATATGATGATCTTAAAACCTGATATATTAATACAGGTAAGTGTATGCATTATCATTCCTTAGAAAAATTGCATATCAAAGAAAATTTTGATGATTTGCTTATTGACATAAGTTATAGATATTTGGTGCTCATTTATTGTCCAGTATTTATTGAATTAACTAAATTATTTTATACTACCTTCAAATTTGATAAACAGGATAATTTTACCTTATGTAGTCCCAATGTGGTATAATACAAATTAATAGGTGCCAATTTTAAACATAGCATCGCTAAATTTAATTTCCTTAGGATTGATAGATAAGGAATATGCTAATTCGACTCAATGCAAAGAATTTGAAATGGACTATGGTGCTTTTAATTCTTCTAAAGTGTGGATATCAATGTCTTCTAACTCGTTGGTTTATCGTCTAAGTAAATCTAAGGATAGTGATCTTAATTAGCCTGAATGAATTTATATGCAGTGTTTCTTGGCTTTTAATTATTTTGAAAGGTAGGCCACAATATGTACTTGCACTAAAGTTGAGTTTTTTTTTTATTTGGTGTATGTACACACAAAGACACGTCAATTTGGGGTGCTTGGTTGGCTACATAGTTTTACATAGTTATCTTCTAATAAGAGTTTATGTCTTGGTTCCTTATTACTCATCTAGTTATTAATCTTAATTTGTTTGACATAACTGACATTGATATACATATAGCTTGTGAGATGAAATTGTTGGACATGGCTTGTTTAAGCAGGATAAAGTTACTTGATCAACTAAGGATATATTTTTTTTTGAACGACGTGATCCCCCTCAGACAGATTTATCATTATCACAATAAGAGGATCGTGATGTTCCACCAACTTTGTATCTTCTAGCTCCACCAATCTGACATGAACATTATTTTTAGTTGGAGAGGTTGGAACGTAAAATTGTTTAACTGGACAAGAATTTGGATGCTCTTCTCTAATTAATAAGGGTGATACCTCCATGTCCATTGACACCATGGTACATCTCGTTTCAAATGCTCATAACTTAGGGGAGTCATATACTATGTGCTTTACTTTATGTTGATTTTTTATGGCATGTGAGCATCTTGTATATACATTGTGGACAATGTATGTTTTAGGTGTGGGGGAGTGAGAGTGTATACCTTAATGAACTTTGTGATTTGTGCTTGAACTCATAAATATTATGATTCATATATTGATTATTCCTCATGATAGCCTTATAATTCTTATTGTTGTTTTAAATAATCCCTAAGTTAAGATACATTTTTGGTTAAGAATTAATGCATGAGAGAGACAAGTATGATTAGTATTTTTCATTAAATTACTTCAAGTATCTCATTGGTTTTGTTGAATGAAAATGTACAAGACTTGATGCATTTTGACACATAAGTGAGCTTTAAACCAAAGAGCATTCATCAAATTTTTACTCATACATTTATTTTTGTGGTGTGTTATCAAACATGGCTTGTTTATGCTAGAACTTGCTTTTGAATACATATGAGACTACCTTTTCTATCAATTTGTGCATAAATATGATAAAGGGCACTTAGGATAACCATTTTTGACTTAAACAAGTCTACCTCACTTTTTATCCCTAGAAAACCAATTTGAGCCTCAACCTTTCTTTCCTTAAATACTAACCTTGTTAAAAGCCAATTTTACCCCTCTTTTTTATGTCTTTAATAATTTTAAGGTTCTAAATTGAAGGAATTGTATCAATCATATTTTCATAGAATTTTGACTATTTCCATGAAAAGTAAATTAGTTTATTCAAGTTGCATTGTTTGATTGTTCTTTTTATTTAAGAATTGGGGAAAAGTATAAAAAAAGAGAAATATCATCTTTCATGTTCTTTTTAAAAAATGAAAAAAGAAAAGACAAGAAAAAAAAATAATGAGGTGATTAAAAGGACGCTATTTGAATTAGGTGAGTTTTGGAAAAAATTGAATTAAAACTTGTGTGAATATGTTTGAAAGATTTCCTTCAATTTATTTAACCTACAAAAATTTCTTTTTTCCATACCTTACCTATGCCACATTATAACCCTTATTAAGTCCCTTTGATTTATGCATTAGGTTCGTTTCTTTTAAGAAGTGGAGATATAATTGCTTTGACTTGTGAACTTAATGAATCCTAAATACTTTGAGTGTATAGACTGAAATATATGAATAGGTGTTAAGTCTTGTCTCATTTTATTTTAATGGAACTGATGAGATGCTATGTTTTCATTCTAACAATGTGTCTTATGAGTGCTTGTTCTCTCAATTGTAATTTTATCTTGAACATGTAATGTGAATTAGTTATTGGCATTTTTCTAGATAACATGAAAGAAGATGAGAAGTTGTTATATGCTTAAGGGCAAGCATAAGTCCGGTGTGGAGGAATTTGATAAGATGTTATTTGGTTACTTTAATTGGAAATATCTCTTTTATTTTGGCTATATTTTGGTGCTTAAATAGGAAAAATAATATTTGTTTATTTTTAGGAAATGACAAGTCAAGATTGCATCAAATTGGAGTATTATTAGTCAAAATCACAAAATTTGAAAAAAAAATGGACAGATTACGGTAGTGGATAATACGAGATTACACCTAATGCTAGATTCACTCTAAGAGTTTAAATTCAATTAGGAAACTTATTTCCATCCCTATTATGTAGGGATTTGGATTTGGATTTTTTTAGATATGAATCTTTACAAGATAGAAGTAGGCTAAGTTTTGAGTAAGAATAGAAGGGAAAAACACTTTCAACACCTTCTTTATTATTCTATTTTCTTTTCTTTGTAATTTTCTCACAATCTTTCATCTTTTCTTCATTTTAGTGCTAGAACCAAAGTCATGTGTTTGATATTGATAATCATTGATATGATAAATTAATTTAATATTAATTATTCTATAGTTATCCATGAATTAAGTGATCTATAATTGTCATGAAGGATTAGTATAAGTGGCAAATAGGTTATTTATGAATTTGCATATTTGACTTATAAGAAGCAAGAAAACTAAATTGAATAGTTGTAGCTATCTCAATTATTTAATTTAAGGTTCAGTCTTTTTCACTTAACTTCTCGCTATTATTTAATTGATATAAAGTTTATTATACCCAATCAGTTTATGGTAAGTTTCGATTTGAATGCTAGGTTTGAACGAGTTAATATTGGAAAATAAGAGACTTATTATGGCTATACTATTATATTCTGGACTAAATGCTTGAATTATCAAAATTATTCTTTTAAGCAAATGATCAATGTTACAATTGGATGATATCTTTCCCTTGAATTGGAGTTAGAGAAATAATCAATGTTACAATTGGATGGTATATTTCCTTTGAATCGGAGTTAAGTACCATTGAATTTCCCACTTTAATATTTTGTTTATTTATTTTGATTCATTGTTAAATTTTGTTAATTATTTAATTAACTGCAAACCCCTATTTTTTTAAAAACAATTAAAATTAAAAAAACTAGTGTTCAATTCTCTTGGGATTCCATTTAGTTCCATGACTACTACAAGAATTTAGAGAATTTGAATTAATTTTGGAGACTTTGACAACTCGATCAGTGAGTGTATCCTATTATTCGAGAAAAATTAATCTCTTATCTTATGTGTTTCATTCTTGTCAGTTTGGGGACTTTTTGGTTATCTGCTATTTTATAATTATAAAAGGGTCATTTGAAACTATTTCCTATAGATCTACACTTTTGATCATTAAGAATAAAAACCTATTATACTAGATTTTATTATAGGTAATCATTACCATCAAAGAAGGGTGCTCTATTAATATTTTGCCCTTCTTGGTTTGATGATAATGTGCCTAAGTATGACCTTATGATCTTTACTATAGGATTTTATTTCAAATACTAGCTTAATAGACCTATTATGATATCACTTATTAGTACTTAATGCACCCAAGAGGGGCACAAATTAGGTGTTGATAAATTTTAAATGAAATATTTACCAAGTTAATGTGTTGATAAGCATAATTTATAAAATATGAATATTTAATAATAAATTTTAACAACATACTTGAGCAATAATATGAAAACGGTGAGGGAAGAGAAATATAAAAGAATTTTATGGTGGTTTAATAAACAACCTTTACTTATAGCCACTCTTATTACTCTTCACTTCCATTATAACTTTTCTTTACAATAAGAATAACCTTTGTATAGTCTTTTCTCAGTAAAGAACCCTTATATAATCTTCCTTAATGATGAAAAGGAACCTCAATGCCACTTAAAACACCTCTAATTACAATAGAAAAACCCTAATAGCAGTTTATAACTCAAAATATCTAACTTTATCACTTTGATAAAAGTAAAGAGACTCCCTCGCTCGAATATGAGATAATGAATGTTCAAATGCTTAGTAAACACTTAGAAACATATGTAAAAGACACCTAAATGCTTTTTAATATAAGAACCAACGAAAAACAATATGTTTCTGTAGGATTTTGGGATAGTTAATAATTTTTAGAGCTAAAAACTTGTTGTTATGACAACTAGTTCGAACATATTAGTCAATCATTAGGTCATAATGGTTGATCGACAACTAGTTTGAACACATTAGTCGATCACTAGGTCATAATGGTTGACCAATATGCATTCAATAGACAATATTCACTATATGCATATTGGTCAACCAATGTGTCACTTAGAGAGACATTGATTAACTTCATCACTAAAATGGTTGTCCAATGTGTTGATAATTAGCGTTGCCCTATTTTTAACTTATATTGGTTGATCTTTAACCTATATTGGTCTATTGATCCCTTTAAAAACTTAAAATGCTCAAATTTGACTTGTTCAAGAAAATTTTAGTTAAAAAACTTTCAAAATTTCTTCTAAAGAGTGTTTTAAAAGATTAAGAGGTTTTTCTTTTAAAAAAAAGTTTTAATAACTTTTGATGGATAAAAAGATGCATGTAATAAAGTAAGATAAAATTTTTATACATGGTGAGCCTTTAAGATTACCAAATTAACAAAATAAGATTACAATTAACATTATAAAATATTTAATGACTTTGATGTTCCTTGATCTTCTTTTATTCTTGACTTGATCTTCACTTTGAAGGTTGTATATTTTAACCTTTCTTTATCATCTTCATGAACTATCTTCTTGATTTATGATTACATCCCAGTCTCATATTGCTTCTCATTAATATAATAAACTCATTAGTAGTACTTATATTTCATTTTCATCAAATAATATTTAAAATCTCCTATTGTTCAATAAAAAAATTAGATGCATAATATGATTAAATAATTGTCATGCAATCATCCCTTTCGACAGCAGAATCAGGGTGGTTTGGAAGACCAGGACTCGAACTAGATCGAGTGGATAACCTTTGTTGAGACCCGATCTCAAAACCGGACCCACCAATCGAAAAAACGGAATCAAATCGGAAACGAAAGGTGAAACAAAAGTCACAAAACCTTGCGGAAGCCAAAGAAATCGAATAACAAATCGAATTCACATCTAACTGAAACAAATCTCCGACATCCATAAACAAAACTTAGATATTTCAGAAAACCATCGTGTTGGAAACCTTAAGACTATTTGTCTAAACTAATCCAAATCCATGTAAATTTTTTTTCTCTTCCTTCTTTTCATTCTCATACAATGCTCTTCAATTCCTCAATCCATTTAAATTTCTCATATACAAATCCATATCTCAATCCCATACACTAACATACACAAGTCCATAATGTACTTACATATTCCGATTCCATAATCATACATACACTCAATTCCATACATAAATTCCTAATTCATACATATTATGAATTAATGCTTTCATTACACTAATGGCATTCCAAGCCATAAATACAACATCAATATCAA
>JANIHZ010000007.1:44845989-44858666 GCA_027478365.1 Erythroxylum rufum
TCGCAAAAACTCATCAAAATTTTGCATCTATTTTTCAGGACTAGAAGAGTACCCCGTTTGACACGGGAGTATACCTACTGCGTGCAAGTTGAGAGAAAGGTCGGGATCAGTTCGCGTCTGCATTAGTGTCTCACAATTGTATTCCGCAATCGTTGTAAACTGATTTGTATTTGACTTTGATGGATATTGTAAATTCTTGTAAATGATTGTAATAACTGAAAATATTTACTACTGTCTACTGCTTATTCCGCACGAATGAATGTCTTTAAAAAAACAATGTATACTGAGTTTTAACTGACTGATGTAGTACGCCACCCTCGCAGGACACGAACTAGGATATCACCAATAACATCGGATTCGGGTCACGCGGGAGTGGGGTGTTACATTCTAGGTACCCACACAAACTTGAGTCTATGTTGATTCGTTCTTAAATTTTTTTTAATCTTTTTTTTGGAGTTTAACTAACAAATATTTTTAAAAAGAAATTTCATCATATATGCCCATAATCATTATAAAAATGACATCATACTATGGATTGGATTCATATGTGTGGGACTTGTAAGAATATAGCATATATGCATTTATAGGTCTTGATGGATGAAGTGGGTGATATAATGCTCTCTTTTTGAATTTGCGGAAAATTAAAAGCTCTCATCATATGATAATAAGGACTAATAGATGATTTAACATATGGCCTGCTCTTTTATGATAATATGACCTAAGGTAATTTAAAGAAAATGTCATACTTCTTTGTTTCTCGTAATGCCTAGGATGATATGAGCTTGTTTCATGTTATTTTGATGATAAAAGAGGAATATATGAATGAGAAGAATATTACATGCTCTTTTGGTGCCATGTAAATCCTATCTTCTAGGTTTAGAATGTGAACCATACATAAATGCATGATTTTAAGACCTAGAAGATGATGCACGAGTATTAAAGTTTTCATGTCTAGAATTAAATGATATATGCTCAAATGATGACTTTGTCCATGACTGATCATTATAAACATGATTTCACTTCATAAAAATCATCTTGGAATTAGGTGATTCACTTCCTTAAGTACCCCATTTGACGCCTATTGTTTAACATTTTTGGGTATCTAAATGATGTTTAATTTTTCACTCCCTAAAGTGAATTTAGACAATAAATCTTTGAAAATTAATTTCATTTTTTAATGTCTCATTTTTCATGCAACAAATCATGCTTATTATCATTAGCAATAAGTACACTCTTAGATCCTGTCATGTCATGCTTTATCATATTTCAAATTCTAAACTTTAATCATGCATTTCTCTTAGAGTTTTTGAACCTCTTTATACTTGAAGACAATTTCTTCCTTTTAAAGTTCAACATTTCTAAGCATTCAACAAATTCTTCTTAAGACAAAATTTCAACATTTCTAAGCATTCAACAAATTCTTCTTAAGACAAAATTATCATCATATCATTATAATCATCATCACTAAGAGAGTTTGAACTAGAGTATATCTTATATATCATTTTTCATAAAGCACACATAAACCACCTTATTAGTCGATTATCTACTTTCGGAATCACTTGTATCATCTCATGTGATCTTTTGTGCTCTCTTTTTCATTTGATCATTCTTGTTTCTACTCCATTCTTGATTGTAATATAAATTCTCATCAAGCTCATCAAAGAATAATATTAATATCATTAACATTAATATCATTATGACAATCATTAACATATGCAAGATCAAATTTGTGCCAAATATTATGAGAATTTTAACACTCATATTTTTAATGACATATTTCTATCTAATGCAAAAAATAAAAATATACGTTGCCTTACTGTATAATGAATTAAGTAATCATTTCCATTAAAGAATGGAGCAATATTAATATCCCGATCCTCTTAGCTAAAAAGTGATAAAAGTTATGCTATAATGGTCTTTGATGAAATTTCACTAGAAATTTATATGCAATAAATGAGAGCAACTATGGTAACAATTATTGATCCTTAAATGTTTCATGATAGGAGGATGAAAGTCCTTATTTGAAATCAATTAATGAATTGCTTATTCTAATGAATTATTATAAAAATTTATATGAAATAAAAACAAAAGTGAGAAAAAAAGAGTAAGGGAAGTGAGAAAAAAATGATTGAGTGGTTCGATTAAACAACCATTAACCTCTATACGGTCTCTATACTCTAATTAGGAATTCATTATCTTCTACCTTTAATAGGTGAAGAGAAATCCTATACAATATCTTCTTTTCCACGGGCAAAGAGAAATTCTTTAGAATGTCTTACTTTGTCAATGATTAAAGAGTAATCCTTTACAAATTTTGTTTGATGTTAAGAGTAACCTTAAAAAAGACTACTTCAAGTTATTTCTTGAATTGCAACAATTATACAACCACAAAACTCAAAAACTCCAAGAGATTACACTAATTAAAACCTTACATAATAATTATAATGCATAATAAATAGTAAATAATTTTAAGATGTTGTCATATTCAAGATACTAAAAATAGATATTTTTAAATAAAAATAAGTAAATTTTATTTTTGTGACCTTTATGCGGTTTATGTAATTAATAAATCTCTTAGAATGTGATAAAAAAAATTAGTTGGTTATCGATTTAGATTAGATGAACGTTTAAACTAAAACAATATAAGTACTGTAATTTGGTAGAAATTTATGATGGCTGGAAAAGGCGGCGGTTAACGTTTTGGGCATGCTAAAAATATAAAATGATTAGAAAGGTCAAGTTTGGCATGCAACGGCAGCCGTCTTAGCTCAGCTGGTAGAGCGCATGGCTTTTAACCATGTGGTCGTGGGTTCGATTCCCACAGACGGCGTCATTTTGTGGTCTTTTCTAATATCGGGTTGATTTGTTTTTCTGGACTATGATTTTGGCCCATGATCCTTTTTTTTTGGTTTTCAACTATTCATCTACAGTTCATCAAAGGGTATAAAAACTATTTGCCTCCTAAAAGAATACAATTGGTTTTTATGGTAACACGTCAGTATTAAAGAATGCATTGAGGTTTACCATCACGTAAGTATTGTTTCAGTTTCAATATAAAATCTTTGAGACAAATTGGTTAATATAAAATAGACTTTAGGGTTAAAATTATAAAAACAAAATAGAAGAGTTGGCAAATTAAAAAAGTATTTAGAAGGCTTAATTGCAAAATGAGAAAGGGTTAGAGTTTTTTTTTAAAAAAAAGGTAGTCAAAGGGCAATTCAGAAAAAAAAAATATAAAAATGGATGACAAGAGGTAGATCCTGTAGTATTAACCGACATTGTCATCAAAGAGAAGCCTGTAGGCTAAGCAGTTCATTTAATGGATCCATGTATGTATTTGTACTGCTTCTTTCAATATACTAGTTAATATAAGTTTAGTTCTATTGAACCTATATATACATTATAGTGCCCACTTAATCCTTCCAAAATGATTAATTAAGAAGATGAAAAAATTGATCAAACGATACGTATGGAGGGGACATATTAACAGCTTATAAAGGGCCAAGATCAAATGGTTTGAGGTATTTTATCCAAAGCAAGAAGGAGGTATTCGATTGGTTTCCCTTAAAGTTATAAATCAATTGTTGTTGAACAAGATAATTCAGATATGTTTTAATGATAAAGAGGATATATAGGTAATATATATGTATATTTATTATTTATCTAATACTAGCTTCTATCACCTAAAAGTAGAAAACACTCATGGTCATCATATAAATGTTGAGAATGAGGGAATTCTATATCCTGTTTCAAAAGATTGATTAGAAATGGCTAAGATACCTAGTTTTGTTTAATAAATGGTGTAACTAGAGTCCAATTCACTTAAGGAATATGTTGAATACACTTAGGATGAGGATATCTTTAAATGCTAAAGTAGTGGAAGGGGTTGATAGGAATACTTGGAGATGCAACTATAAAGGAATGTTCACAGTTGAAGCCAATATTCTAAGTTGCTATCTAAATGTTAGTACATCTAATTGCATAATATGGTTGTGGAGCAAATCTCAAGTCTTTACTAACAAATCTTTCCTGGAAATCCTAAGATTTCACTACTAGAAAGTTGCACGGTCTGACCTTTTTTTATCTTACACCTTAGTGCCTAAAGCCTATGTAATATGTTGGCTTGTTGGTATGTTAAGGTTGAAAATTTGACAACCAGATCAAAAACATTTGTCCAAATATGGAGATTTGTGCAACATTCTCTATATGCTACTTGAAGAATTCAAGATAAATTGTTGATTAATCATCTAAGGCTGAAACCTATGGTATTAATGGAAACATTGCCATTATTACAAAGAAGGAAGATATCATTTGATCTTGAGATGAAATACTTGTTAAATTAGCTTAGTTGAACTGTTAATTGAAAATGGTTAGATCCTTTAGCACTTGTAAAATCTTTATTGTTAATAAGCTCTTATGAGCTTATCTAGTTGCCATATACTTAAACTCTTATAAGGCCTAGCCTTATTCTTTTTGGAATTCCAATTTATTTAATTTCCAAAAAGTAGAGAATGAAGGGAAGACTTAATCATTAATTTAAAAATTGGGCATAAAAATTATAGCTCAACCAATTTGACTCAAAGTAAACAAACTCAGAAAGGGTTAATGAGACTTTTGGCTAAAGTGGAGTTTTTTTTTTAGGCTTCAAGTTAGACTTAGAGCCCTAATCCTCATAACAAAAAATAATATCATTTTGTTAATGTAATAAAATGATGTCATTTTGTATGAATGAAAACCAAAAGATCTATCTTTATTGCCTTATGTCTCTTATCTATTATTTGTCTCTTGTTTGTCTCCTAACTACTCTTACCTCTTTGACTTCTTATCGCTTATCTTTATTCAAAGCTTCATTTTTCTATTTTTTGGTCATTTAAATGATCAACCTAGAATTCGAGCTCGCTAGCGAGGAATTCTCCCATAACTTATACCTGAATTCTTATCGATGATATATGTGGGGTTTCAGAATACTTAAAACATGAAATTCTAAGCTACCAAGACGCTAAAATATGTTGGAAAAAGAAATGATTTAATTTAAGCAAAAGAAAGGTATAAGCTTTAAAGGGAATTTAAGATAATAAAAAATGAATACACAACGTAAAGAAAACCAAGAAATAATAACAAGGTGTTTTTAGAGTAGTATGATTATTTGTCTGTGTGTTTGAGGATGTGTTATGTGATTCTATCATGATGCTGGTAGATTTATATAGCCTTATTAACTTTAGGTAGTTTTCCTTATTTCCCATTTTGGTCACATTCCTGTTAACTATCTCTTACACATTTCTCCCTTAACTTTAGCTTCAAGCATCTCTCTTGAAACTTCTTAACTTTTAGCCCACTTGGCCACGTTTATCCATCATATTCGTTACATTTAGTATGTTCTCCATGTAACCCCTATGTTATGGACTTTTGCCATCCCATATGCCCACGAATTCTCTAGTTAAACATTTACTAGGCTTCTTTCACTTATGGGCCTGCTACTGGGTTATATCTCTTTTAGCTTAAGAATAATTTCCTTTATATATATTTGACCAAATAGACCAAATATATGTTGATGACGACATCCTAGCCTTGTATAAATGGGTATAAGAGCACTAGTTAAATTCTCATATATGGACAAATAGTTTTGGGAAGTTTAGGAATCAAAGAGAATCTAGTTGGAAAAAGAAGCCTAGAAGTATCTATAGAAGGATCTCCATATAGCCCTAAATTAGAAAGAATCCTTAATTGAGAAGGAGTATTAGGTGCAAAGATTCTAATAAGATGCTCTTGTGTTTATGATTCCCAATTCCCCATATGTTATAGAAGTTAAAATATCTATTTCATTTTAATTTTAAATTTCTATTACTCTCCTATGTTTTTCTTGTTTTGATATAAATTCTTCACATTTTACTCCATTCTCCACTTTAAACTTTAGACTTTAAACAATTTTCGTCTTTTCTACCAACTCCATTTTTTTACTCCTTCTACTCACGAATTCTCTCAAAATTTAATGGACCTTTCTTAGGCTATAGCTTATGTCTATCTTACATCTTCCTCTTTCTCTTGCAAAAAAAAAAAAGCTTTAACAACCCCCCACCGACAATTGCACTCTCTCAAGTCTCACTCTCACTCTTGTTGTTTCTCTCCCTCTCACTCACTGCCGTTCTTCCCGCTCGTCACTCTCATTGTGACTGTCGACCTCCGACCAACACAATGCCTGTCCACCGCACCTTCCTACCCGAGCCTCCTGCCTCCACCTATTACTCAGTGCGTCTCCCTCCTCTCCACCTACTGCTCAATTGCTCTCCTCCATAAATCTACACCTCCACAGTCCACCACCATCGCTGCCGACCAAGATTTAAAACCAAAATTTTCAAATCTGGTTTTTTACCCGACCAGACCCAAAAGCCCAACTCGACCCTTCGAAGCAAATTTACTTTGTGATTCTTTCTTAGTTTGTTTTCAATTGTTTTTTTTTCCTCCTAAATTGCATTTGTGATTGTGAATGGTTGGAACTTGGAATTGAATTATGAATTGCGTTTATGATTTGTGAATAGTTAGATTGGAATTGGATAAAATGCACAACAAAAAATGGAGTGATATGTTTTATTTAGTTTAGTGGTTTGGTTTTATGAAATGCACAACAAAAAGTTGACAATGTTACAAAATTGTTATTCTTAAAATTAGTGTTGGTATTTTGACACTATATAAACCTATGCTTTGAAGGTAATTAGTATAGATGGAGCCAAAGTTGGAAAGCCTACGATTGTGACCTTGAAAATTAAGAAATCATCACGAAGAAAAAAAAAAGGTTTCATCTAAGCTTGGCTTTGTCAATTGGAAGTTCTAATGGAAACATCAACTATCAAAGTCATAATAATCACAATTATTGAGAATGACCTAAGGTAATTAGTTGACCGCTTTTGATTTGCTTCTAGTTGACTCTTAGTGAAAGGACCCATCCCGGAGGTCCCCTTCTGGAACCCGAATGGAGGCCTCTCGGAGACCCCACTGTAGCCCTCCAATCAATATCTAACTCGATCGAAGGGTTCCTACAAAGCCATCTATTTAACTATTTAAAACCTTTTATACTTTAATAATTAAAAGTGTGAAAGATAGTGGGAACCTTTTTTCCTATTATTTTATTGAAAATTTTGGTAGCATAACAACTGCATTTTGACATTCTCAAAATTTTTAAAAGCCCTATAAAATTGGAAAACACTTCTATATTCACACCAATTTCTCAACTACAAATTTTAGACTTTAAGTCCACTCACAAGCAACCCAAACAAATAATTCTCAACAATCATTACATTAAACTTTTAAAGCTAAACATATTCATGCATTTCATTTAAAAACTTTATTAAACATCCATTCTTTACACAAATGTACAAAGCAAAATGACACAAGCATAACAACACCCGACAATATAACTAATCTTGAGGCGGAGTCCTAATTACCGCAGCACTTGTAACCATACCTGAGGTGGTTTGTTTAAAAACATAAAAATAAGGGTTAGCTAAACGAGCTCAGTAAGCGTAATCAGTTTATAAGAAAATTAAACTGTTTATAATAATATAGCTGTAATATTCCATACAATCATAAAACTCATAGTAAAACATTTTTCATAACAATTTATTCATGCATCATCAAATCTGGTAATAACATAATATTCCGTAAAACACAATTTCAATTTTTTTGAAAAACTATTTTGAAATGCCTTTCGAAATTAAACTCATCATATAAAAGTTTCAATTTCCCATTTTCCTTAATCAATAAACAGTGGTGGCAATAAGTTTTCTGAAAACCTTAATATTGAAAAATAAGCCAACCATTAGCATTGGTACCATACGGTACCTTTCAAATCACTTTTAAAATAAATAGTGGTGGAATTATTACTGTCATGAATTTTCTTACTCAACATAGCCCACCACTAGTTTCTTTACCATATGGTACACTAGGCCTAAATTTATGGAGATGGTTCTACATCATTTACTCGCGACTGGTTAACTACTATTTACGGAGCTGATTCTGCATCACTTACTCGTAACAAATCACGGAGCTGGTTCTACATTGCTTACCCATGACTGGTTAACCACTATTTATGAAGCTGGTTTTACATCGCTTAATCGTAATAGGTTAACCATCATAAATATCATATCCACTTAGTTTTCATAAAATTGCTACCATAAAATCCTTCATAATATGCTTCCATTTCCATTTGTTGATTTAACAAACATTTAAACATATACTTTTCTATCACCCTTTTCATATCTTTTCGATCATAAAGCACTTTCAAGGCATATTGCCTCTTTGGGTTGTTCATATGCTTAGCATACATTAGTGAGTTACTTAATCTGGAATTTCTTTCTTAAGCGCAACCATGTCTAATACACATCCTTCTTACCTAGCATTAATGTAACATTACCTCTCAATAAAATGCCCTTGAAATTTGCAATTTATCTCCACATGAAACTTCTTTGTCGAAATCATTACTCACTAATAATCAGTTAAGTTACAACCATGCTAACTTAACCATACATCAAACCATCCATTTAACACTATCAAGACTCACATCTACTTAGATTACTACTAATGAAACTTTTGATTAGGGTTCTCACAAAACAATTGTTCGTATATATTTCTGAATAATAAACATTTCCCTTCTCATTGTATCTAATTAAAAACAAAACTCAATAGTATTTTTCTTGTATTTCTTATGTCACACATGGACTTTTCGGCTTTCGAATCTCAAATTCATAATCACTAGTGAATTATTTACTATACTTTTGTCATTTCCCATCATGCTCTTTGGAAGCAAGCCAATTATTTAAGATCATATCTTAAGACACTAACATAATGTCCTATTCATATAAAAACCATTCAATTACCTCAGAGTTTAACTTTTTTTACTAACTTATAACGCAATTTTGAGCTTATCGAACCTCAATCTCTCCAAATAGGGAGTACTGCCTTACTATGATGTTTAGTAAATATATCTTTACTTGTCCATTTCTAATACCTCAGAACTCAATCTGGGACTTTATTTGCTACTAAAATTATTTTTTAACCATATAAAATCTCCATGTCATACTTGTTCAAAGGTCTCATATACAATTCTTATCATTCTCCCAATTGTCAATTATAATTATCTATAAAATAATACCTTTGAGTTCTATTGAGACAAATTTCCATTATGGATTAAAACTTATCACTAATATTTCCTTGAAAATTTTACCACCATTTTCACTCTCTTGATTGTCAAGAAATAAAACAATTGACTTACATCAAAAGAAACTCAAAATAATAAATGTTCAATACGTAGAATCGATATCCTAATATACACATAATTGGAAGCTTATATTAAACTGATCATTGCTCCAAAAAATTATTGTTCAATCATCAATCTTGATTAAAGATTCTATCATAATGTCACCTATAACTTTACTTGGTACAAATCCACAAATCACCGTATAATCAAAATAGACTTGACCTTCAAAATAAAATTTTATGCTAAAATTGATTAATCAATCACTCTATAAGGTCATAACATTTAAACGTATCAAAATTCAGTCACCAATTACTCGTATCAATAATTAATCCTCGATGAATTCAACCGTAATAAGCAAGTTCATCTTCCCGATATATTCACAAATTACTTTTCCAGTATTAAAATGTTAAATAACCTCATAAACTTCTGTAATTATTGAATCATAGAATTAAATAACTTGTATAGTAATTTCTTAGTACTTTTCTAGCTATTATGGCTGATATGCTAAACGATGATAGCATTCTACATTTTTTGTAGAACACTTATCTAACTTCCCTTGTGTACCAATCCTAATTTCCTTTATAAGCAATCCACATTGACAGAACGTACTATTAGTCAATTTCCTTCCTAGTATGACTTCATAGTCATGGATGTCTAATAACATCAACTCATTAGAGGGCTTTTAAGTCTAACAACTATATAACTAGCTCTATGAACGTTCTACATTATTGGCGTAGTTTTAGTGAAAGTAGTCATTATCAAATGGCACTCTAAAAGCTCCAACTTCACACTAATCTATCTAACGAACCTTTTAGCACATACGAGTGCATAGTTCTGGGATTGATCTCAATATATTCATCACTACCGGTACATATCACCATACAGGATGTATCCTCAAAATGCTATTAGGTTACTGCAATTACCCCAACTTATGCAGATGGTCTCCTTCCACATTAGCTACACCTTAGTATTGAGCTCCTGTGTTTCAGTAGTCTCTTGACACTGTAGGTGGTTTGACTAACCTCTGACTATATGATATTTGATATTTCTAATCTCATCCTTTTATCACCAAGCCATTTAAAATTATTATTCTTATCCCGATCTTTACTCTTATCGAACTATTTTACACCTAACTTACAAATACGCTCGATCAAACTTCCTGACAATACTAAGGACTCCCGTGGCTGGCACATCGCTACTACCCGTATCTGTATTGTTTCCTCAAGGTAAAAACAAAATTCCACTGACGATTTTTCTAGTCTTAACTGTTTTGAATGAGGTTGATTCATAAAGAAAAAATATTTACTGAACCATCCTTGTTCTCCGACTCCCGAGCTAAAGGTAATTCAAGTGCTGGAGCCTCTAGTGTGGCTTTGGGATCTCTAAGGTTTCGTCAGTGCATTATGCTGTGAACTTAAAGATAAGCTATATAACCTTGGAAATTTGGTTGTAAACTCATATGCCTGGAAACTAACACAACTTTTTGGGTGGTTGCCTGGTTCATAAATAAAAATGCATTATGGAATCATAACACGTATAGAGAGAACCCTATTTCAAAATAGGCTCTGATACCACCTGAAAGGACCCATCCTGGAGTTTCCCTTCTGGAACCTGAGTGGAGACCCCCAGACGACACCATGGTAGCCCTCCAATCAATATCTGACTCGATTGAAAGGTTCTCACAAACCCAAGTCATTCAACTATTTAAAACCGTTTATACTTAATAATTAAAAGCATGAAAGATAGTGGGAATTTTTTTTCCCTATCATTTTATTGAAAATTTCGGTAGCATAACAATTGCATTTTAACATTCCCAAAATTTTTAAAAGCCCTGTAAAATTTGAACATACTTCTATATTCACACTAATTTCTCAACTACAAAATTTGGACTTTAAGCTCACTCACAAGCAACCAAACAAATAATTCTCAACAGTCACTATAATAAACTTTTAAAAACTAAAACATATTCATGCATTTCATTTAAAAACTTTATTAAACATCCATTCTTTACACAAATGTACAAAGCAAAACGACACAAGCATAGCAACACCCAACAATACAACTAATCTTGAGGTGGAGTCCTAATTACCGCAACACCTGTAACCATACCTGGGGTGCTTTGTTTAAAAACATAAAAATAAGAGTGAGCTAGACGAGCTCAGTGAGTGTAATCAGTTTACAAGAAAATTGAACTTTCCATAACAATATAATTGCAATATTCCATACAATCATAAAGCTCATGGTAAAACATTTTTTATAACAATTTATTCGTGCATCATTAAATCTGGTAATAACATAACATTTCATAAAACACAATTTCATTTTTTTGAAAAACTATTTCGAAACGCCTTTCGAAATTAAACTCATCACATAAAAGTTTCCATTTCCTATTTTCCTTAATCAACAAATAGTGATGGCAATAAGTTTTCTGAAAATTTAATATTGAAAAATAAGCTAACCACTAGAATTGGTACCATACGGTACCTCTCAAAATTACTTTTAAAATAAATAGTGGTGGCATTATTACTGTCATGAATTTTCTTACTTAATATAGCCCACCACTAATTGCTTTCCCATACAGTATACTAGGCATAAAGTCATATAGCTAGTTCTGCATAGCTTACCCGCGACTAGTTAACCACTATTTATGGAGCTAGTTCTATATTGCTTACCCGTAATAGGTTAACCGTTATAGACTGGTAGTGACAGAGCTAGTTCTGCATCACTTACCTGTAACAAGTTACGAAGCTAGTTCTACATCGCTTACCCGTGACTGGTTAACCACTATTTGTGAAGCTGATACTACATCACTTAACTTTAATAGGTTAACTGTCATAAATATACCGGTATAATAACATTTATAAAGCCTAGTGGTGTACTATAAGGAAAAGTAACTCCCAATCATATAAAAGTTAACTTTCAAGTTAAAATATATTGCTAAAGCAAAATCTTATGCTAGCAATATTCACTTGTAAAATATCATTTAGACAAAACTCAACATAAATATTCATTTCATGATCAAATGAAAACCATTTGAATAAACTCAATTTAAAGTACACTCATATGTCATCAATTATTTTGTAAAGAATTTAGTCATATAAAACAAATAAAAAACACTCACATGTCATCGATTCTTTTGTAAAGAGTTAAGTCGTATAAAACAGTTAAAATACACTCATAGTTTTGCAAATTTATCTCCAAGCACACTCACGCATTCGGTGCCTCTCCTTTACCTACACAAAATGCGTTTTGTTTGGGCATTTATTTCCAAATTAGGAAATAAGGTATTAAAACTATAAATTCGGTTTAATCAAAGTCAAGCTTAGTATTTAATAGTGTAACACGTATGCTAATCATATTTCCGTTTACTATTGAAAGCTATCATTCTCCATTTTCAAATCTAACTTCAAAAGTCATTTAAATACCA
>JANIHZ010000007.1:45075981-45089562 GCA_027478365.1 Erythroxylum rufum
TAAAAAAATAAAATTATAAATTTAATTTATCTCAATCACATTGAAATAAATAAATTTAATTAAGAAACATCTTTCTTAATTATTTAAGAAAACACTTTTCTTAATTTTAAGGAGTCTAATTAATTAATTTCAATATAATTGAAAATAATTAATTTTAATTTTAGAAACTATCTTTCTAATTAATTAATTTCAATCTAATTGAAAACAAATTAATACTAATTTTAGAAATTACTGTTCTAAAATTAATTAGAAATTAATATAATTATTAATGTTAATCATATTAAGAAAATAACTCCTTACCGCCTCTCTGCCGCCGTCTCTCCATAGGCGTTTATCGCCCTTGGCGACGCCAACCAGTGGCATCACTACTGCTTCCGAGCGTCTACACTGGTGGCGAAGCCACTAGTTTTCTTCCTCAACCGGCATCAAACCGTTGCTCGTGAGTCTCTCACCTTGAGTCACCAACCGTGGTTCTAGCCGCTAGTGGTTTTATTTTAATGCCCAGAAATTAAGAGCTTTAAGGCAATAATCGCAAGCATAAGCAGAGACACAAACAAGAAGAAGAATATGACAAGGCAGTAATCGCAAGGGTTAAAACAAATAGCATATGCAAATTAGTATTTCAAAATTCAACACGTCCCTTTTTCGCGTTTTCATTCATAAACAACACAAAGAAAAACACTAGAACACGACAACACAGCCCCAGTGCCTCCTCAGTTCAGTGATCTATTTTGTGACATCACCATGTCTTTTAGCGTGCAAAACTAGTACACACGACCAAAGGTAGCAGCATCCTTATTGTATAATTCTGGGTTTCTAGGTTTCTTATTTGTAGAAATCGCGAACATCATTGTTTTCCATAAAACAAAAACTTATCTAGAAAACAGCTGAAGAACAAACAACAAAGAGCAGATGCGAAGGCATGAAGTAGAAAATGATTTTTTCTTTTAGGGTTCCTTCAAGAATTTGATCTGATCTAATTTTTCAATTCTAAATTTTGATCAATAACAATCAATAACAATCAAACAAATTTAATTAAATCAAAATATTATAGGTGTCTCTAATACCACTGTTGAGAAATCGAGTTGAGATTCGATCCCGACCGCAGCGGAATAATCACGAAATTTTTTCGTGACTTTTGATTTCTTGAAAATCAAGATCTATTTAATTTTTAAACAAAAAAAAGATCTATTTAATTTTATAAAATGATCAACACAAATTATAATAAAACAGAATTTAATTTGTACCTTATTCTGAAACTTGATCTTTATCTTATCGTATCCCTCAAACAGTTCCTAAAATCGATCCGTCTCAATCACCTTAGCCACACAAATGTCTGACCTCTAATGGTATCCACAGAATGAGCTGAGAAAACTCTGTAACTCTTACAGAGAAGGTTAAACAAGAAGTGTCAGCTCCATAGAGCTTAAGCCTATTTATAATAAGCTTTAGACGTTTAAGTAATTTGATTGACATTAAATTCTAATTTCAATTAAACTTTAATTAGAAATACAAATAATTTTAGTTAAATATCAAGTATGCCCATATAAGATTCAATATCTCATATTGAACCTTATTTATTAAATATCTCATATTTAATTATACAGTTTCTCAAACTTTACAATCAAGTTCAACTTAATTAAATTAACTTTGCTTTCTTCAACCCATTCTATATATGAGACTCATTAAGTTCCCAAATATGTTGGCAATAATTATAAAAGCTAATTTTAACTCATAATTAAAATTAGATAAATTAAAACTCCTTTTAATTTATTTTTAATTCTTCAATTAAACAATTTATAATCATAGATCAAGATTGGCGTCTAGCAACGCATCATGACTATCCAAATATTTAGGAATGTCAAAGTGGTTTTGATTAACTTTTTCGTGCATGATTTTTTTGTACAATTCAATCCTTTCATCATATAATGTTCTGATTAGACATAAAGTATGAAATTAATGTCTACTCTATTTTGAATCTAATCATATTAGTTCTCCGCCATTAGCTATCGATTCAATTAATGACATTTGTAAACTATGTATAAAGCATCATTTCACCTTGGCTAAGGATTTATTGAATTAATACTAATCGAGAATATCGAAATATTCTCTCTAATTACTTTAGGGTGATGAATCCTATCTTGATTACTCAGCTATCTCCATATAGTTCATGCTACATCCAATGACTACCGATTAAATGACCTATGATTAAATAGATCATAAGTAGTATCAAAACATAGCAATCCTCATGCAAGATAATTTTGATGACCTCAAGTCAAATGATCAGTTATACAATCATCACAATGAGAATTCTATAGACATACAAGTAATGTTCCAAATGAATTTCTCATATCGAGTCTGTTCAGTGAACTTGTTCTTTAGCAAGGACACACACGTTTGTTTAAATATTTATATACTTTAACCTATGAGATCGACTACTTCCTTCACAAGAAAAAATAAAACATGTGCTAGTCTTTTTATGTTATATTAATGTCCAATTTTAATAGAACAATGACTAGGAACATTTAGGAATAATACATAAATGCAATATGAATCTCATAATTATAATCTCGTTATAATTTCATTTGCAATGTATAATTATCCCATAGACTTTATCATATACATAAAGAATGTCTTTAAATAATTTGTCATTAAATTACAACCAAAGCGATTGACTGTAGGGCATAAAACAACAGGATGTACATTATGGTTCGCCATCCTCTTGACTTCTTAGCAGGAGGACGTAACCGACCATTTTGCTCAAGTTAAGACAATTGATCTGTTGCATCCCCCATCTCAGCTATTAGTTGAAGTTATAGTTGATCTTGTCTAGTCATGAACACATTGAGCTACAATCCTTAGAATTTATGGAAAGGAATCTCCAGGATTGTGGCTTCTTATATAGATCACTCTGGACTAGTGACTAGAGCTCTATGTGCCTGCCAAGGGGAATCCGTCACAAAAGGTTGAAGTGGTTAGTGCAATAATAAAACCCGAACAGAAGAGCAGCAGTTTAGTATGCTTTTCTAACCCTCTGGTTAGGATTTGTAAGGGGGCTGGATCCAAAAATTACGTCTATATGTGAGGAATTCTTTCTCTCTCTCTTCCGATGCTCACGCTACTGAAATGACATTTTAGAATAGGTCATGCAATAGTGTTGCAATCTGATACTTATACATGGATACTCATTCGCTTCCTTCATATCTATAGCTTGATTATTGGTCTGCAGCCACTCAACCTCCAAAACCCAATTTCTCAATTTCATACCATCTGTTTATTTGTTGCAAGTTAGTTTAGGATGTTAAAAAATCAACTCGTAATAACCATCCTTTTTTTTCTTCTGCATTTGTCTCTCTTTTTTCTGTAAAATATTTATAACTCTTTTCTGATTTTTCTTCAAAATTAAAGAAATCAAGTGCACGCCACTCCTGGCTCCTTTGAAAGATTATTTTACGTAACATGTTACAGTTTGGTGCCTCATTTTCTTCAATTTCGGTTAGGAAAAATGAATATCAATTCACCATGTTTGTACACAAAAACAAATTCACTAAGCTTGACAGCTTTTGTACGACAAGAAAATTGTCTCTTCCAAGTAGAAAAGCATCCAGAAGGGAAGAGATGCTAGCTCTACCTACAACTAGGGTTACGAGAGCATATACATTCTACGAAAGAACAACCATGCATTCAACTGCACGACTAAAATACTCCATATGAAGCTCCGTCAAAAATTCTTCTGAGCTCAGATTTCTGTTTGGCAGTAAGTGTTGAGGGGTAAGCTACGTCAATCTTGATTCTCAGATTTCCCCTTTTTCCAGGTTCACTTGAAATTGGCATTCCTTCATTCGGCACGATGATCTCATGTCCTGGCTTCACAATATCTGTAAGTGGGATCACAAGGTTTCTTCCATCCAGGGTAGTCAACTCTATGCATGTACCAGTGAGGGCCTCCACCAGTGTTATCTCCCGGTTCACTAGCAGATCATTACCATCTCTCTTATATATAGCATGTGGCTTCTCATCTATCACATAGACGAGATCCGTGGGAATACCGGAAGGTTCTAGGCTACCCTTCTCAGGGAATGTGATCTTTGAGCCCTGCTTCCATCCAGGTTTTATCTCAATCGTCAGTGTTTCCTCAATAGTCTGAACAGCCCTGCAGAGAATTATTCATATACACCGAGTCCAAGGCAGACGCCGATAGTTACAAACTTCATCACATCACATCAAGAGAAGCTTTTACTAATGTTCTTTTTTTCATATAGATGCACCACAATGCAACAAGGCGAAATTTTTGGACTGATCTGATCACTCGATTCGACACACAAACTCGTTTCTGTTATAACCAGGTCAACTTATTATGGCCTATCTATTGCATTAAAGCCAAGGCAAGGCGAGACTAAACGGGCCACATCTTCGTTTTCTTTAGAGCACAAATGTTTTTCCTATTGTTTCCTACATAAACAGAATGTATAATTAATTATTCAAAGCTGTTAAGGTACTGAGTTGCTATTTTACATCCTTCTTAAAACCAGGGAGCCACTGTAATTGCTTCTCCAACCCTTTTTGATCTTCCAGAAATCAATTCCAACAGTAATAAGTACACCTAAAAGATCAATTCAGGAGCTAAGCATGGTACGTACAAGCTACTAGGAACTAAGTTTACCGCATGAAAGGAGACCAAGATAATATCTTGATAGGTCAACTTTAACCTCACGTTATCACTCCAAATTGTTGATCGTTCATGGAGAAGATAGTTTAAGATGCCAGGAAGAAAAGATTTGGATAATACGTCAACGTGATAATTCAGGTGCAAATTTCAACATAAACTTGCAGCCGGCACTTCGATCCCTTGTCTTCAGCTTAAAAAGGTTTCTAACTTCTTTGACAAAGGTAAACGAACTCGCTTCAGGACCAATCGTTGCTCACAAGAGATAAAGCAAGAGTGAGTCGTACCAAGAACCCAAAAGCCAACTTCCTATTCCTTAACTGATTAGATGCAAGAATAGATCTTTCCACACACAATGGATGTAAATTTCTGAATAAACTGCGAACTTCTTGAACAAATTGATGCATTTTTGCTCGTCAAGAAAATGTATACTTTTGCAAACAGAAATAGATTCTTTTATGTATGTAAACTTACTTAGAACCATCCTAAAGAGTACAAAGTTAATTAGAAACAACATACGTACCAAGAATTGTCAAGGATGTCTCTTGAAATCGTCATCTCCTTCTTGACTCCTTGATACAGTTCCTCCAAGCTACACAGTAACTGATGCTCAGCCGCAGCCTTTTTCACCCTTATCCTATCCCTATCACACCCTCGCCCACGATGCCCTCTTGCGGCGTTCTCCAATGAAAAATATTCCTCGTCAACATCCTCCCAAGAAAAGTGGAAAGGATCAGTCTTCGACACCTCCTCGCCGAAAAGATCGTAGTTCTGGCGTTTTTGTGGATCGCTGAGCACGCTGAAGGCTTCCGAAATTTGGTTGAAAATAATCTCCGCCTCGCTTCTCAACGTCGACGGGACATTATCCGGATGCCACATACTGACGAGTCGGTCGTAGGCCTTCTTCAGATCGTCGTTGGAGGCGTTCCGATTCACTTCGAGGATCTTGTAGTAATCTTCACACATTTCTATGTATATGTATCCTTATTGGAATGTTGATGTATGTAAGCTTACGGCGGCTGCTCGGTGATCGGAGCGGAGGATGTGAGTAGCGTTCCTCTGACAGTTATTGGGTCCTACAGACTACAGGAGTTAGTTGGTTGGTTGGTTTAACTGTGAGCAAGAAATCAAGCTTAAGTCCCCAGGTAGACGGGCACGTGCAATGCTAATAATGACGTGGCAGGTTCATTCATTTTAATTTAATTTTAAAAATAGAATTTGGTTAGGCTAACAGTACATGCCTCTTGTCGTCTGATGTTCATCAAGGGGTACTGGGCCGGACCCTTTGGCATTGAAAGTTTGGCGGAGAACCAAGTTTGACCAGTTAATAGGCAATTCTAGAAGAAAATAACTCTTGAAGAAAAAATAGAACACAACAGTGGAAGAAATGAAAAGGTAATATAGAAAGTCAAAGTCGACACATGTACAAGTGACAACGAACCTTCAAGAGAATCTAATAAACCTTGGCATTGACATTGCCTTCAGAAATCACATTGATACAATTTTGTTTCTGCACCAAAACAATCATCTAAATTACTCAGTTGGCGATACAAATATACAAGAAATCTCTTGACACTAACTTCAAAACTACCATAACATGCCACCACAAGACCAGCTGCTGAAGTTTGATAATCCCAGGCTCTAGGAGGATAAGCAAATCAAGTTCTTCTAGCTGAAGTTCACCAATGTTCAATCCACCACCTAAATCTTGCATTCTAGTGAAATTTCAGAAGCTGGTATTCCTTGTGTATGGAATGTGCCGATTATAGGACAGAAATATTCAGCGAGCACAATCGAATTAAAAGAAAAAAAGTGTATGAATCCCTCAAGTTTAGACAGCAATAGATTGCCCAGTAACTGCATCATGGAGATGCAATGAACCATCTTTCATCAAATTAAGGCTTAAGCTCTTGAACCTCTCTCTTGAATACTGCCTAGATGCCTTTCTCCAATCCGTTCCGGTTTTCATCATGGCAACAAACTCTTCATAACTTATACACCCATCCTGGAGTGTAATAAAACAGACAGAAAAGTGAATGTGAAGCAGATGAACACATTAAAAAAGAGAGAGAGATTTCAACTATTCTGTTGACAGTTCCAATTCTTTTCAAAAGCTCATACCTTGTCAGTGTCAACTTCACGCATGATATCATTGAGCACATGATTATCAGTTTCACCGGATTCATCCGCTAATGCCTCTCGTAGCTCATCTAATTCAATATAACCATTTCCATCCTTATCAAAAAACATGAAAGCCCTGCGAAAATGCTCATCATTCTCCATCTTCTGCAAGTGAATTGTCACTGCAACAAATTCTCCATAGTCGAGCACCCCATTCCCATCAACATCAGCCTAAACAAGAAGCACAAATTAACATTCAACAAACTTCAAAACATACAGCAAAAGAACTAGTAAATATTATATCTTTAAAAATAACAACATTGAATGAAACCATTGTTTTATCATTGGTAATAATTCCACAACGAGACCTTCAAACAGTTAAAACCAGCATAATAGCTCTACTACAAATACAGAATGTTGTAGCCTACCAAATATCAATACCTACATATTTTGATCAAGGAGAAGACAGTGCCTTTCTATTTTCATGGCAAGCAATAGTTTTTTAATTCTTAAGTAGCAAGTACGTAGGCAACTCAGTTTGCATCTAAATGCTTTAAGTCATCAAATTTTCAACCCTTGTAACAAGTGACAAAGGAAATTCTACTGCAGTAAGAGGCAAAAGTTGGCACCTTTGTGAACCAATAACAATAATTGAGGATCTTAATTATAACCTTGGTGTTGGTGGAAAATGCTCGACCCTTTACAAAAAAAAAATGGAGAATATAAACAACTAAAAACTCCCAAGAATTTCCAACACATACAAGTTTCAGTAACTGAAAAATCTAGACTTCATCTTGCAATTCACTACTTGAACGAGGTATTACTATCCAGCACCAGAAATGATCCTAAATTAGTGAAAATGTACCAGGAGAATTTTCCAAAACATACAAGTTTCAGTAACTGGAAAATCTAGACTTCATCTTGCAATTCACTACTTAAACGAGGTATTACCATCCAGCACCAGAAATGATCCTAAATTAGTGAAAATGTACCAGGAGAAAGTAACTACATGATGCAAGTCAAAATTATCGAGTGTCCAATACTTAATGCAAACATAGAAAGTGATATTAGATCTTACCACTTCCATCAGCATCTTTATCTCAGGTTCGGCCAACTGAGAACCAACTTTTCGAAGACCAGCCCTTAATTCCTCATATGACACTTTGCCATCATTATCAGTATCCATCAAAGTAAACATATCTCTGATTAATTCAACCTCTTCAATAGATAAGTGTTCTGCAATTACCTGTGGCATTAAATTGTGAAAAACACATCAATTTACTGTTAACAAAGCTGCATAATAAGGTTACTATCATCAGAACTTAAGCAGATAATAAATAAAACAGATATGCTTACTCGCAATGCTTTCTTCTTGAACCTATTCATCATTGAGAACTGCTTGAGCCTTGACCTCACAATATCACCTAATGGGACATTTGATGCTTTCTTTGCATCTTGTAGCCATGGATGCTCTGCAAAGAAAGAGAAAGCAAAATGCAGGGACACCTCTTTAGAAAGACAAGCCCTACTGGTTTATAAACCTTCTGAGAACACACACATACAATGACAAGAACCAAACAAACAAAACCTTCAAAGAACTACATCTCTTGATCCTGGAAAGAACAAGATTTTTAATTCTGGACACATCATACTTCGTATTTAAATCTTACAACCCCTGGGATATAAGGAGCTAAGCTATATTACATTAAACAGAGCTCTAGGTTCCATAACAGCAACAATCATGTAGTAGTTCTAACTTCAATTTCTGCATGGAAAGGGTTTCTTTAGCCACGTGGACAACGAACGAAGACACCAGTAACAAATTCACAAACAATCGTTCACAACAAGACCATATCCTGACTTACCAAGAACCTGCTGAGCAGTCAAGCGCTTCTTTGGATCCGGCTCTAACATCTGTCGAACAAGACTTTTTGCACTATCTGAAATCTGAGGCCATGGTTCCCTTTTAAAATCAATCACACCCCTCAAAATAGCAAGAGCAACACCCTGCTCAGTCTCTGACGCAATAAATAAAAGAAGACAACTTCAAAAGCCCAATTCCTTATGAACACTTTAACATCGACAACAATATTGCGGACTAAAGAGAATACCTGCCCAAAAGGGAGGAACCCCGCACAACAGAATATACAGGATAACACCAGCACTCCACACATCAACCTCAGGTCCGTAATTCCGCTTTAGGACTTCAGGTGCCATGTAATAGGGACTCCCAACAATCTCCGAAAACTTCTCCCCTGCTACACAAAACCAGAACTTAGAAACAAAGACCCAAACGAAGAAACACGACTATGAAGAAGAAGAAGAAAAATATAACGGACTCCAATAAGCAAAAATCACCAATAAATTTGAAACTCTAGCTGACAGAATACCAAGAACCAGAGAGCAATATAAAGGACGCGCGAATAAAAATCAAAACTCCCGAAACACGATGCAAATAATAACTTAGTCTCCAGAAACACAAGTAACGTCCATGTAAAAAAATTCTAAATTAAACTCACAAACCCAGAGACATGGTTATAAGTACGCACCTGACTTGAAGAAAACCGACAGGCCAAAATCGATAGCCTTAAGCGCCGAATTCTCCTTCTTATTAGCAAAAAGAAAATTTTCAGGCTTCAGGTCTCTATGAATAACCCCATTCTCGTGGCACATCCTCACCACATCTGCAATAGTTCTCGCAATATTCGCCGCAGCTCTCTCACTATAATGCCCTCTCGCCACTATCCTATCAAAAAGCTCACCACCTTCACACAACTCCATAACCAAGTGAACGTTCTCGTAGTCCTCATATGTCGCTTTAAGCTTCACTATGTTAGGGTGGTCCGGCAAAGTCGACATGATCGCCACCTCCCTCCTCACGTCCTCTATGTCCACGGCGGTCCGTAACTTCCTCTTCGAAATGGACTTGCACGCGAGCGCTTCTTTACTCTCACGGTCCGTACACAGATACGTGATCCCAAACTCGCCGCGACCCAGCTCACGTCCGAGAACGTACTTATCGCCGATCCGAGGCTGGTGGCTGAGTGGGCCAACGTCCTTGAGAACCCGGATCGGAGCCGCCGGAGAACGAATCAGGTCATTAGCATACGGGTTGGGTTTTCGTTCCTTGGACTTCTTTTGCTTGCGTGTTTGGTTTGTTGGGTGTGTTTTGGAGTCCGAGTTGGCGTCTGCTCTCACACAGGCGTTACAGTTTCCCATTGTTGGTCTTATGTAACCAAAAAAAAAGAAAACACACACACACACACACAACAACCTTAAAGAAGGTGAGGAACCGGTCAGTGTTAAAGATGGTTTTGTTGAATGAGACGGTGATCGTAGGTGAGAAAACGCAAGTAGGAGACAGGAGGGAAGGAAGTGAAAACGCGGGTTTCAGTTGGGAAAATGAAGGGGTTTTGAAAATTCCGTGATATTATCTGTTATGGTGTTCAGACCCTCTATTTAATATTACTCTATCTTATTCTGTCTTATAATTACATAAATAAATAGTTGATATTTATTAGATATAATAAGACATCATAATATTAAACAAAAGATTTAAACTTCTGCTATTTATAATAATTATTATTATTATTTATGATTATTAATGGTAAAATAATCTGAATTTTTTTTGTCGTATAAAATAATCTGGACTTTATTAAGGGGAATCAATATGGAAGATCATTGTGACTGTGTTGAAATTGATTTTGTAATAACCTTGGTATTTTGGTAGGAGATATACACTTATTAATTAATTTTCCGAACTATCTTTCAATTTCAATTTTAATGTATAATTAACAAAAATGACATATTTTATTAATTTTGTTAATCATTTCCTAAATTTTGTCACCTTTGCCGACTGTTTTCCCTGACCCAAACGAGAAAAACATGTCTTGTGTAGTGACTCATGACATGCCATGAGTTACGTGTTATTATGAAAAACAAAAATAATATAATCAGCAGGAAAGACAAAATTTCCCGCCTGTTACAAAATAATGTAATTTTGTAAAAAACTGCGTCTTTTATATTTTTTAAAATATATATAAGGTATAAAAGGACACGCTTACTCTCAATCTATTTTTATTTTATCCTATTTTATTCTTTATAAAAACTTATTTTTAATACTTAAGCTTTTCTCACGACCAATAAAATATTAAGAGCGTAAGGTATTATATGGCTGGGACTGGGATAAATGTTCCATTGGTTTAATGAATATTTTACTTTACCAACTACGTAGATGATTGGTCCACAACTCTATTTTTCTCAATAACTTGGCTCGCTTGAAATGGACCGGTTAAGAGTAGATGAGTCAATCTCAGCCGTCTGATCAAGCTTAATTATTGCTGGAGGAAGGAGGGGTTTAAAGCTCAGGTTCCCGAGTACTGACACGAAGTCGTCCAGAGCGGTCACCGGCTTAACCAACACGGTAGCTGAATTTGACCCCAGACCACTTTGAAAATTTTGGGCTGCTCTTTGAATATGTGTCCATTTTGCATTTTATTTTTATTTTTAGTGGGTTAAACTTTCTTATTTAATAATAGATAGAAGATTAGGGTAAATAAAATTGTTAAAAAATCAACAAGAGTTGTTTAAATTATAAATATATTTTATTAACTGTTAAGTAATACCAACTTCAATGCTGAACTGGTTTTCTTTCTCATCCCTTTTTGACCTTTTCCAACATTATCAAAAGAGAACCCATAGGCCACAATCATATTGTTCTCCGTCTGGTTGAATGAGAAAAAAAAGCTAAACTAAGGTTAGGGAAAGGGTTAGGCTTATCTTCCCTTGCCAGCAAGCAGAAATTTTACTTTCCTACTGGGAAAGTCTCGGATTCGATATACCCAAATAGTTTTTTAAATGAAATAAGAAAAGAATATGTATAATTAATGATCCTCTAATTTTTACAAAATGAGGAATCTTCTACGTTAAAATAGTTTTAGAATAAATTACATGAAAGTAGAATGTAAAGAAAAAGGTGTGCACAATTAATGACACTCGCAAAATAGAAAGTTTTATATACCAAAATAATCATAGAATAACATAAGTGAGAAATAAAATTTTTAAAAAAACTGTATATAATTGATGTCTCTTTTCTAATGCTTACAAAATAAGAACTCTTGTATATTAAAATAGTCTAAAATAAATTACAGGAGAAAATTTATATATTTATACTTTTTCACCTCCTAAATATTGGAATTAACTGGGTTGAAAACATACAAAGATCAATAATGCGAGTTATTACACTAGTTTTCATGGATTTGAGCAAATAGTTATAGAACGCACATAAGTTTACTAGCCTGTGCTAGACTTCTGTGTTTTCAGTTTTTTTATTTTATTTTTTTTGTATAAAGGTGATACTTGAGCATGCCGTCTTTAAAAAATTGAAATGTATTTATTAGGAGAAAATGATTGAATTGACATTGATATTTGAAACAATAACCATAAAGTCATCCATGTTAGTTTTTGGGGTAGGCAAGGACTAACCTTCCTCTAAGGGTGACATCGCCTTCTGGATAAGAAATAGTCTAAACATAGTGAAAGAGTACAAGGCACTCCAAGTTGACCACGTCGTCATATTGATTAAAAATGCTGTCTAAACACAGGACTTCATCCTCCTGCTTGTACTATATAGAACCCAAAGTCTTATATTCATTTACAACTACAAAGCCTCTGTCATAGGCTCCTAGTACACGTGGATAGTACATTCGTAGCAGTGTTTGTGTTTTCAAACTCAGAACTTAACCGTTGATCCAATCCGATAAATACAGTCCACTGTACATTCATCAGATCACCGCCACGCAACACAAGAGTCCGTTTGCTGGCACTAGGCAGCGTCCAAATGATAAATGATAGTTCTGAATAAAACAAGTTATGTCTTCATCAACTCTGTCAAATTCCAAGGTTGTAGGTTCAATAATCCGAAATTACTTCTTCATATGGTCAAACTGTGAAGGGAAATATCTCAAAAAGATTCGAGTTAAAAGTCTCCAAATGTTTTGGTTGACGCGAGTGTCATTTTGGTCTCCATTTCTCTCTACAAAAGATGAGCCCGGGGATAAAAGAAAGAACAATCATGGATAAACTAGTCAGTGAGAAGACACATCCAAGGTGTGATGGTGAAGAAAAGGAATTCCAAAACCTGGCACGCCATGTTAATGGTAGGCCAATAAAGCTTAGAGAAAGGCCATTTTTGTATATGACCATGATCATTATGTCTCACAGCTCAGCCACGCCAACTGCAATAAAGCAAAGGGGTCGGGAAGCTTTTGGAGACGAGATCCTTTTGCCAATGTTATTAAATTGTAGCAAGAACTTGTGCCTAATTCCAAGTTTATTCCTGTGGTTAGTGGCTTTGTGTTTTGCTGTGTATTTTAAGCCCATCAAGATTCCCATTCCCTTGCTTGATGACATTTTTCTTGTCTGTCTAGTCAAAAGGAAAACAAAACAGTGACATGGGAATTGAAGTAACAAAATTTTGATAAAGGGGGGTTTTCCTACTGAATGGTAAGTATAACAAACTTTTGAAGGAATTATGAATGCAATGAAAAAATAATAATTTTTTATTTTTTAAAATTATGAATTATAAATAAAAAGAATTGAAATGTATGTTATTCTAGTTCTTGTAAAAAGAATTTCTTCTCTAACCGTCAACTACAAACTATTCACATAACTCAAATATTTTTTATAAAAAAGACATAAGTGTTAACTTTCACATATCTTTTTTTATTCATAAAAAACTCTTAAAGTTTCTTTTTAATTAAATTTAAATTATTATTTTAACTTAATTATAATTA
>JANIHZ010000007.1:45166128-45181423 GCA_027478365.1 Erythroxylum rufum
GTTATCAATTTGAGATGATAAATTTTGAATGCGAATGGTTGTTACTTATAAGTGAGAGGTTATGGAAATGAAAGATACGATTTTGTGGATGATGACAATTGGATGTAGGTGATGAATCAAATGAGTTGAGACTTGAGAGTTTAACGAAAAGTACTTAGTAGTTGAATTGATATGAAAAGATATTGCATTTTGCAGGCTTTCATAGGTGAGAAATTGTGTTATGAACTCAAAGGAAAAACTGTATCGATCTAGGTAGAATTAGCTAAAATTGTCTTCATGAAAGTTGTAGCTTATCTTTCTAGCTTTCCAAAGATATAAAGTATGAAATTTTTAGATATCGTAGTTGAGAGTTATGGTCATTTGAAGTTTGTGATGCTGTATAAGATGGACATTCGGGATAGTTACATTGTTTTGAAATTTTGACCCTTATGAAGGCAAAAATTGCTTTTGAAGTCTTCAGGGAAGTTATAGATCTAGAAGTCATCTTTGAAACGGTTTAAAAATGACCTTAATCTAATATCTCTAGGGAAATTTATGCCCATTTTATCACTACAGGTCGGAAGAAGGAAAGCAGGAAGGCAGAAGACGCGATCGTGAAATACGCGATCGTGACCTGCATGTCCTCCCGGCGTCCCCCCAAACCTGAACATATTTCACTCTTTTGATCATAACTTTGTCGTTAGACCTCCAAATGACTTAATTTTTAAACCAATGGATTCTTAAGACATTTTCCTATCTCTTAATAAAAAATTTGTAGCATTCTGAATTGTTTGGAAAATATTGATTGAATCAAATTAAGGGTATCAATTGAAAGAGTATGAATTAGATATTTTACTGAACATGCTTTAGTATTTTGATGATATATTGATCTGTAGAGCTCCAAATGAGATGATTTGTGTTTCTAAATAAAATAGAGACATAGAGATACAAATTATATGAAGAAATTAAATGTTAATTCAGTCTCTAAGACTTTAAATATCTGGATGGAATTTGAGTATATTGTATTGTTCAATTTAATAATAGTCCGAAAATGTTTGGGCTATAACTTTCGGATTTTTGAATCAAATTGAATGATTTGGTGTCATTAGAAACTTAAGACAATAAGGAACAAATGTTATGAAGAATTTTAATTGAAATTCTATTTTGAGGTTTCCCAAAATTTGTTCTGAAGTAGGAGAAATGAGCTTGTTTTTTTATGTTTGACTGGTGTAGGCACGCCACACTTGTGGGATGATAGCTAATGAGGGTTCATTGAAATAACCCTAGAGGGAAATGCACTCATGTTTTATGACACCAAAAATATGGGGTAATGAAGGTCATGCTTTATGACTCTGCAAGAGTTGGGCCCCAGAGACGGGGTCCAACATGTTTGGTATCAAAGCAAGAAGATGAACCGATAATGGTTAAGGTTATTTCTTGGAATACGCTACATGCTATAGTTCAAGAGTTGGGCTTTGGAAATGGTTTCCAACAATATCTATATTAGGAAGAGTAATATCAATATTAAGGAGAGTATGATCTCCCTCTTTAGAGTATAATTTCCTATTTATTACTAAGGTTTTCTTTCCCTATGTAATGACTTCTATATAAATGATATAAGGGTCTTAATTATTCATCAAGCCCTCTGTTTTCCCCCTGTTCTTCACACTAATGATATCTCCTCAAAATGTATTTGGTTCGAGAATGGTAGGCAACATTCTTAGTAAGGTGGATGACACCCTAACTGTCACAATTAAGTAAGAACTTCTCTTAATTCAAACTCAACTCCTCAAGAAAATTTCTCAACCACACTAACTTCTTGCCCACTTCAGCGATTGCTATATACTCTGACTCTGTAGTTGGAAAAGTAACATTTTTGCAACCTTGATTGCTATGATACGGCTCTCCTTATAAATGTCATCAAGTATCCAGAAGTAGACTTGCTCGTATCAATATCCCTTGACATATCAGTATCTGTGTAGCCATTTAACACAAGTTGTCTAGGACCAAAGCGCATAAGAACACTTTGGAAGTACCTCTAAGATACCTAAGAACCCATTTAATTACTGTCTACTGCTCTTTTCTAAGGTTACTTATGAACCTGCTAACAATCCTAATGACGTGAGCTATATTTGGCCTCTTGCACAACTTGACATACATCAAACTTCCTACGGTCGATGCATAAAGCACCTTTTTCATCTCTTTCTTTTCTTCATCACTTGTAGGACACTGATAATAACTTAATTTCATGTGGCCTGCAAGTGGAGAACTCATGGGTTTAGCATTGTCCATGTTGAACTTTTGCGGCACCTTCTTGATGTATCTTTACTGTGATAGCCATAGATTCTTGTTCTTCCTATTATAGGAAATTTGCATGCCTAAAATTTGCTTTGCAGGGCCAAGGTTCTTCATTGCAAAGGAACTACTCAATGCCTTCTTCAAACTGACAATCTTCTTGGTATCATGATCAACAATCAACATATCATCAACATATAACAAGAAACTAAGAAAATCACCTTCGATATAGTTCTTCACAAACACGTAATGATTGACTTGTGTTTTATGGAAACAATGGTCCAATATGAAGGACTCGAACCTTTTATACCATTGTCGAGGTGCCTGCTTCAAGCCATACAAGCTCTTCTTCAAGCGACATATAAGTTTCTGAATTCCTTTAACCTCGAAGCCTTCAAGTTGCTCCATATAAATTTCCTCCTCAAGATCACCATAGAGGAATGCAGTTTTCACATCAAGCTGTTCAATTTCCAAATCCATGCTAGCATCCAAATCATTAACAACTCAAATTAAAGACAACTTCATAACTAGAGAGAAAATCTCATCAAAGTCAACACCGTTCTTTTGGTCAAAACCTTTCATAACTATTCCTACCTTATACCTTGGCAGTGTACCATCTTCTCCAGTTGCCAATTTGAACATGATTTGTTCTTAAGTGCTCTCTTGCCCTTAGACAAATTGAAAAAGTCATAAGTGTGATTCTTATACAAGGAATTCATCTTTTTTACATAACATCATACCACTCTTTACTATGCATATTTGACATAGCCTCCTTATAGCTCTCTGGCTCTCCCTTGTCACTCAATAATGCAAACTCATTGGCTAGATATTTGGAGGAAGGCTATCTCTATCTAGTGGCCTCCTCAATTGAGGTTCCGGTGGTGTAGTGGCTTAAACAACTAGTGGCTCTTCATTTTCATCATCACCATCACTGTCAGCATGGCCATCTTCCTGGACATCTTGTTGTTGTTCTCTCTGAACAACCTCGGGAAATATTAGATCTTGGTTGATTGTGGCAAGCAGGGAAGACTCTGGCTATTGTGATTTCTTAGAGTCTTCAATTGTATTGTCTTTCATAAATACAACATCTTGACTTTTGACCACTTTCTTGCTAACTAGATCCCATAACTTGTACCCAAATCATCTCCGGAGTAGCCAAGAAAGATACATGACTTGGACTTGCTATTAAGCTTAGACCTCTCATCCTTTGGAATATAAACATATGCTAGGCATCTAAAGACTCTTAAGTGCTTGTAGGAAACATCTCTCTGGGTCCACACTCTCTTTGGAATATCACCATCAAGTGGAATGGAAGGAGACCAATTGATGAGGTAGACAGTTGTAAACATTGCCTCCACCCAATAGGACGTTTGGTAGCTTTGCATGAGAGAGCATACTTTGAACCCTTTCTTTAATTATTCTGTTCATTCTTTCTGCCATTCCATTCACTGAGGTATCTTTGGGGGGGTGTCTTCTCAAGCTTAATACCCTGGGCTTTGCAATAGTCTTTAAATGGCCCTTTGTACTCACCACCATTATCGACTCTGACACACTTGAGCTTCCTGCTTATTTCTCTCTCAACTTTGGTTTGGAACTCCTTAAATGTTGATAGTACTTGATCTTTGGTTTTCAACACAAAAGCCCACAATTTTCTAGAAAAATCTTCAATAAAAGTGACAAATTAAAGTGCACTAGAATGTAATTTGGCATCCATAAACATTAGTATGAACAAGATCTAAAGAATGCTTTCTTCTAAATGGGGGACAAGATTTAAATAACACCCTGTGTTGTTTTCCAACCAAACAAACAACAAAAGATCTTAAAGACATACCTTGCAATGCAGGGAGGAATTGTTTCTTTACAAAGACTTGTATACCTCTTTCACTCATGTGACCAAGTCTCTTGTACCACAATTTAACCCACTTCACATAAAAGGTTCTCTGTTTAATAACTTGGGCCACTATCGAACTCCCCTTAATGAGCTTCTGTTTTCTCTCACTAAATTTGCTAGAGAAGCCATCATCATCGAGCACACCCTCTGAAATCAAATTCAACATGATGTTAGACATATATCTGAAATCTCTCAGCACAAATTGGTGATCAGCGGATGATTATAAGTATATCGTACCTATGCCCGCAATCTTAGATGAGCCATCATTTCCCATCCTCACATAGCCATAATCTTCACTAATGTAGGACAAGAAGTATTCCCGATGTGAAGTAAGATGATATGAGGCACCCAAATCAATCACCTAAGTGCAATAATCACAAGCAAGGTTCAAACAACCTTGATCACTAATAAAGAATAAATCTTCCTCACTGGTGAAAATTAAGATAGTGTTTCTCTTCTTGTTGATGCACGAAATTTTCACCTTTTTCTTTCTTCTCCTTGGCTAAATCACTTTTTCTTTTTCTACAGTATCTTTGGATGTGGTCGGGCTTATCATGATAATGTCAAATGATCTTGCTTTTGGACTTTGATCTCCATTTGGACTTGTCTTTGTTATGGGGCTTTCTACTCTTACTTCTACCCCTACTAGATTCCTAGGCTACATTAGCCTCTGATTGGTGGAAGGTACCCATCTCTTTCCTTCTTGTTTCCTCATTTAGCATACTAACTTTGACAATCTCCATTATCGACTTGCCTTTTGGAGCTGAGTTGCTATGTGACACAACAAGAGTGTCCCCACTTTCTGACAATGAGCAAAGTAGTAAATGTGCCTGTAACTCATCATCAAGAGACATTTTCACGACAGACAATTGATTTACCAAGCTTTGAAATTCATTCAAATGTACTATTATGCTATCACCATCTTTATAGTCTAACTTTACAAGTTTTCTCATCAATGACACTTTTCTCAAGGCATTCTTCCTCTCAAACATAGCCTCAAGTTTCATCCACAAATCATAGGCATTCTTGTCATTGACAACATGTTGGTGGACACTCATATTAACAAATTGTATAATTGTTCCAACAGCTTTTCGATTCAAAATTTTCCAATCAATCTTTATGACTTTGGTTGATTTCTCTTTCTTTGAAATGGGCTCATATGAACAAATCTTTACAATAAAGGATGTTTCTATTTTAGTTTTCACACAAAGTAGTTTTCATAATTTAAATAAATCATTTCGTGGATGTCACTTTTATTTTCTGTTTTAACTAGCACAAAACCACACAAGCCCTAACCAAAAGCTCTGATACTACTATATTAGTAGGAAAGGGGACTCAATTTTCACAAACAATAGCAGGAACAAACTACAACCTTTCCCAAATTGTGTAGTTGGATGGGAAATTGATACTAAACAAAATCGTAGCAATATAATGCAAATATAATTAGCCTAAACAACATAAAGAATACAAGAATTTACGTGGAAAACTTCAATATGGAGAAAACCACGGAACCGTTAATAAATGATACTAAAACTTCCACTAATCAACAATAATCAAATAGGTACAACAAATTGTTCTTCGATAGCTCAAGTAGAGATAAACACAGTCATCAAAGAAGCTCTTTGAATAATCATCACCCAAAGGTGGCTGAATACAACTTCATATACAAGGAGGGCTAGACAGAAAATATCAAGTTAGAGAGCTCTAAATTAGATTCTAACCATTGGATGTGAAAAGGCAGGACCTAGGAACACCATATTAAAATTTATCCTGATTAGAGGTTCTTTGGTCCTTAATCGGGACTAAAGAAAATTTTGGTCTAGATTTTCTCTCTCTTTTGGCACTTCTCTTTCTCTCTCCTCTTTTACACACTTTAGAGTGCTTTTGTGACTTACACCTACTCACTCATCTGATTTCCAGCCATATATCCCCCATTATATACTCATTTTCTTCCTCATTTTAGCTTTATTAAGCAACTTAAAGTTGGGGAAAAGTTGACACTTCAAATCAACATGAAATATAAGGTATAACACATGAAATTAGTCCAAATTAATGAACTTTCCTCCATTTAAGAGGGATTAACACAAAAACAATAATGGTGTAAGTCTATTGGCATGTTGGTGACATATTTCAGCAAGGACATGGTACAAGTTAGGTACTTCAGAAAATTGGCTAGGTGTTAAGGATGTTGCTAGATGTACATCTGCTCATTTTGGTGGAAAGACAGTCCCTAGACTACTTGGTTGTATTCAAGCACATTGAGGCAACGTTTACAAGTGCATCGCAATCATTCTAGACTCTCCAAAATCACCTTAACTCCATGGTTATGTGGGTACGTAAATATTTAGGCACATCTCTATGGAGTTGGATCTAACTGATCAACTTCTTGTAACTAGTTGATCTATGTCATTTAAATTTAAAAAGGGTGCATGGCGTCTAGTTGTATCTTCTAATATACATTAATAAAAGGCGCTCTTTACCATATATGTGGAGTTCCTTTTCATTGTACCCCGTAAACAACAATATCTATAGGGTCCAGAAGATGTTCAATGAAAACACGCACCTTAGCTGTTGGACAGAAAGCATCAATGGAGCGCACATAAGGTGTTTGACGAAATTTTGATGAGGAGTCAATTCGGGAACACGGTGAGATTAAGTTCCAAAATAGAGCCTCAATTTGGATCTTGTGACATCATGCATAATGAAGACATGGTGAGCAAGATGGAGCTTATAGTCATTGTGGGGTGTCTCCTTCACAAGTTTGACTTGAAAGAGGAGTCTGGCTAGGTTTGGGAGGTTTACATGTAGAAGTGGTAAAAAAGGAAAAGTCATGTTAGGGGGTTATTAACCTGTATTTGATGTCTGATGGTGTTGTTGTCCCATTTTTCTGATGTAGTGATTGGATGAGGCTGATGAAGCTGTGCGATAGCATCTTCCTTGGTGAAGTAGGAGGCACTAGAGGGATTGCTTCATATATTCAACTTCCCATTTTTCAATGGAGATGATAATTCTGGATGTTTTGTAGGATGCGAACAGCCCCTAAATATCTCATTTCTCCAATCTTATGTAGAGCAAATGCTTTTTATGTAATTCGATATTGTTTTGTTCTCTCATAGTAAAGTAGAAAAATTTATGTTTCAACAAGTAGTAAGATGTGAAGGATTTGGTTCAAATGAGAAATTAAGTTGCAGCCAGATATATGAAGGTAATGTAATAACATCACATGCATCTCATAATACAACAAAATGTAGCATAACCGAATCAATATACCTCTAGCCATTGCTTCATGGATGTCCAGCAACGTCTCTATATTTTGAATCTTCTAGCCTCACTCTTACATGATACGATGGTGTCTATTTGTGTGTGTTGGAGGATAAGGACCCAAAATCAGTTTTTAAACCGTTTCAACACCTCTTCCCATTACAGAGGAGGAAACTCGGAAGCATGGGGGTTAACGTGTGCGTGATGAAGGTTTAATGCATTAAATAGACCACAATCTCAAAAATAGGAACATTAGGTAGATTTTAAAGAAAATATCTTATATTCTCCCACTTGGTCCATTTAACCCAACACCAAACATAACAAGAAATCAAATATATGAATCATGGTGATAGGTCCTCTTATAGTGAGTATTATCTTCCATGTATTACATATATAAAATTTCTCATTACTAGCCCTTAAACTTAATGAACAAACCATATGTTTATTCTAGGTCCATATTAGATGACATTTCTCAAAAACAATTAAATATGTGTGCACAAAAAACATATGAGAAAATATCAAATTAAATAAGAGTTTCATTGAAGCAACAAATGTACAACAAAGTCACATTATGGAATCAAGTCCCATTTGCACTACATGATCCTTAAATTACTTAGGTGGCATGCCTTTAGTTAAAGGATCCTCAATCATCAAATCAGTGCTAATGTGCTCTATGACAACATTCCTTTCCTTAAAATGTTCTCTTATGGCTAAATACTTAATGTCGATATGCTTCCTTCGACTTTCACTCTTGTTATTTTTACCATAAAGACCGCAGCTGAGTTGTCGCAATACAACCTTAATGGCTTAGAAATTAAATCAACAACTCTAAGACCAAATATGAAACTCTTCAACCATACACCATACAAGGTGGCCTCAAAACATAACATGAACTCAGCCTCCATAGTAGAAGTAGCAATCAGGGTCTGCATGGCACTTCTCCATGATATAGCTCCACATGTTAGTGCGGATGTGAGCTTCTCACCTTAGGCAATTTTTCTCCTAAGTACCGCACACATCACGACCAGATTACATGCTACCTTCTTACTTAATTTATTTTGAGTTAGTGAATTTTGGATTGAGCCTGCTAGTTACACTCGATAGATCAGAAAAATCAAAAGTCATTAGTTTAGGGTAAACCATCAGCCTAGGTTTCTAGGTACTTTAGTGATATGAGAAAGAAGAAGAAAACACCGCATAAGGGAAGGGACATTACCACGGATTGTGTGTTGGGTTTGTAGTTGGAGGGAATGGACTCGAGCAACTTGACAGTATAAGCAATGAAGACGAGGAGGAGAGGGTGTACAGTCACTCACCGATGAGAAAGGCAAGTGAGCAACTTATCGCGGAGGGCAGACAGAAATCGAATATGGCTGAAGGAGTAAGCCATGCAGGGGTAAGAATAGGTATAGTGCAAAGCAGGCATCTAGAAAGGGAAGGGGTTAGACTAGGGTCTTTGGTTATTGAGAATAGGGAAGGTGCGATAATGAGTAAAACAACAAATATGGGTTCGGGGGTGATGAACAAAGGTGGAATGGAAGATGAGGAGTCATCCATGTCTGATGAGGAAGGTAATATTGATATGTGGAGTGTGGACACAATAGCTTCCGATGGTTCAGAGGAGGATGAGCCAGCACAGAAGGTGTTCGACAAAATGCCAAACCTAGTTTGCACAAACACCAAAGAAGGGAAAAACAAGCCTTCGTTTGTTAGCCTATTCAGAAACAACCGAGAGCTGAAACAAGGGATTCAACTGGAATATCTGCAGGTCGATGATGAAGTCACTATGGAGGAGGAGGACATAATACCAATTGAACAAGAATGGGGTTACTACCTAGTAGGATGATTTATGGGGAGGTTCCCGGGAATGAAAGCACTTGAAGGCCTGATTGCAAAATAGGGAGTGCATTGTAAAATACTACCATATGACTAAGGTTGGATAGTTTTTCAATTTGATGCAGACGAAGACCGAACAAATGTGACCTTATGTCCTGTATGCAAACGAAGACCGAACAAAAACTCTCTCAAGGATTTGCCTTTAATTACCAAGATTTCATGGAAGTCCTAATATGGTTAAAATTCCTGAATGTCCCTTTGGAATTGTGGAATGAAAAAGAGTTGTTAAAGCTAGGATCCCGAGTTGGAAAACCAATTTTCACAGACAAGATAACAAATAAGAAATCAAGAATCAATTATGCAAGAATTTTGGTAAAAGTGGATGTATCAAGAAAGTCAGTGACTAGTTTCGATGTAAAGATGCCGGGGGATGGTAGATACACTCAAATGGTGATCTATGAGACTTTGCCAAGCTACTGTTGCCATTGCAAGCAATTCGGGCATAACCTCTTTGAATGTAAAGCCATTAGAAGAACAAACAAGAAGCAGTTGGCGGAAACTACAAAAGTGGGAGGCATGAAAGATGGCAACTCAATGGACAAAGGTGAATTCAATGAGGATGGAGGCCTTAGGAATCAGGCCAAACAGGGGATGGAGGTTGAGATACCTGAACAAATGAGATGCTACATGGGACCAAATAATGAGATAAACCTAGGCAAGGAAAGAGGAAAAAAAATATAAACAACAGGGAGAAGGGAAATTACTATGAACAGTAAGGAGAAAATGAAACAAGGGGACAAAAGACTATTCAGGCTCAGAGGGAGCCAAAAATAGTCAGTGGTAGTGAATGGCAGAAGGTGCAAAATTATAAAAACAGCAAAAAAGGAAAGGCTGTGATGACTTCCAATAGAAGAACGATTGAAGGAGATAATGTGCAAGCTAATGCGGGTGTGAATAGCAAAGTGAGGGATAAGTGTACTGCAAAAGAAACTAAGAGACCAGGAGGGGAGAGACCCTCCCAAATTAGAAAATGAAGATTTTGTGCTGGAACGTCTGAAGCCTAAACAAGGCCTCAAGACAACATAGTGTTGTCAATCTTATTAGACAACACAATTGTAAATTTGCTTGCTTTCTTGGAACAAAATTATCATTAGATGGTTTGGGTATATGATGAAAAACAAGTTCCAAGGATGGGACTATAGTCATAATTTTGGCTCTATTATAGGAGGACGAATTGCTATTGCTTGGAACTCTTCATTTTATCAATTCCATGTGTTGGAGCAGGGAGAACAATCCAAACATCTCATATGAAATTTCTGGCGACTTTTACGTATGGGTTATACAGTGTGACAAAAAGAAGGGAGTTATGTCATCATTTGATAGAGTAGGGTACGGATCCATTGATGTCATGGAAAATAATGGGGGATTTTAATTGTGTTTGCGCGACAAGTGAAAGACTTGGTTGTCAACCACCCTCTGCCTACTTCTTGAAGACTTACAAGATTTCCAAATAACTCTGGGATTAGAAGATACTCCATTTAGACGGGAGTTCTTCACATGGAATAAAAACAATTTATGGACAAAATTGGATAGGGCCCTCATTAATCAAGCATGGGGAGCACTAGGTTTGAACTGTTTAGATTACTTTTTACATATGATGGTAAATTTAGATCATTACCTCATAATAGTGGACTTCAAACAGCAGGAGCTTCAAGGTAACAAACCTTTCAAATTCTTCAATATGTGGCTCAACCATCCTTGCTTTCAGGACATAGTTGCCAACATTTGGGACAAAGAAGTAGAGGGGACAGCCCAATACATTCTATGTGCGAAGTTGAAGGCTTTAAAGACCCCCCTAAAAATTTTAAACTTCGAAGCTTATGGCCACATCTCTAACAAATTAACGAAGGCACAAGAGGATTTCCAAACTGTGTATAAGGCTTCACTAAGTAGAACTGATGATGAGGAGTTGAAACATTAGGTAAATATTAAAAGGAAGCAAGCGGGGTTCATGTAAGATACAGAGAGGCAATTTTACCAGCAAAAGGCTAAATGCAAGCACTTGATAGAAGCCGATAGAAGTACTAGATATTTTCATGCAGTGGCCCGAAAGAGGGGTAGGCAAAATGCTATCTCCCATTTCATTAAGGAGGATGGATCAGAAACAACATCAATGGAAGAAGTGGCCGAGTGTGTTGTAAGGTTTTATCAAAGGCTCCTTGGTACTTCATCCACCCAGGAAAGAATAGACATAAATGTGGTAAGAAATGGTGTGGTATTGGACCTGGAAACATATGAATCATTGACTACCCCGATCACGGATGATGAGATCAAGCGGGCTATGTTTGATATAGGCAATGACAAAGCCCCAGTGACAGACGGATATTCAGCTGCTTTCTTTAAAAAACAATGGGATCAGGTTAGACCAGATATAATTGCTACCGTGAAGGAATTCTTTGCCACTGGTCATTTGCTGAAGTAGATAAACCATACAATTATTACACTGATTCCGAAGACAAAAGCAGCACCGAAGGTAACTGACTTCAGACCCATAGCTTGCCTGAATGTTATTTACAAGGTGATCAAAAAGATTCTGAATGAGCATATGGTGAAGGTTGTGGGGAAACTCATAGATCCAGCTCAAGTAGCTTTTGTGCTAGGGAGAAACATGCTTGATAATGCCTTTCTAGTGCAGGAACTAGTAAGGGGTTATACGAGGAAGCAGATTTCACCGAGATGTATGATCAAACTAGATATTACAAAAGCCTATTATACAATTGCACGGGAGTTCCTTCAGGATATGATGAAAGGTTTAGGGTTTCCGACAATGTTTATTCGGTGGATTATGGAATGTGTACAAATGCCTTCCTACTCGATATCAATAAATGGATCATTGCACAGGATGTTCAAAGGTTAAAGGGGATTGAGGCAAGGTGACCCAATGTCACCCACTCTATTCCTACTTAGTCTGGAGTACCTCTCACTGTTGTTGAAAATTACAACTAAAAGCCCTCGATTTCACTTCCACCTGAAGTGTAAACTGCTTGGTATTACATACTTTGCTTTTATGGAAGACCTTATGCTATTTTCAAGAGGAGATCCAGTGTCCATAGGCATTCTAGTAGAAGTGATGGAGCAATTGAATCAGGCGGCAGGGTTGAAGGTAAATGTGTCAAAATCAAGCATATACTTAGCAGGGGTATACGGATATGAGATGGAGAGTATCTTACAGATGGTGGAGTACCCTATAGGTGACTTTCCTGTCCGATATTTGGGGGTCCCTTTGGCACCAATGAAAGTTTCGGTGGCCCAATATTATGTGCTTATTGAATCTGTTAAGGCTTACATTAACACATGGACTAGTCACTCCCTATCTTATGATGGCATAATTGAGCTTATAAAGTCCGTTATTCAAGGGTTACTCTCCTTTTAGCTCCAATTTTTCCCCATCCCAACAACCATCCTAGAGCGGATAACCTCCATTTGCAGAGTTTTTTTATAGGGTGGTAGACATTTTAGAGTTGCATGGGAAAACATTTGTGCTCCAATAGATAAGGGTGGACTAGGACTGAAAAATTGCAAACAATGGAACTCAGCACTACTAGCCAAAGTGCTATGGAACATTCATGCCAAGGTAGACTCATTATGGGTAAGATGGATTCATAAAGTGTATTTGAATAACATATCAATTTGCGATTGGAAACACACAGCCGTGACTCACCATTGTTGAAAAAACCAGCCTCAATTCGGGACACATTAGTGGAAAAACTGGGAGGCTGAAGGGGAGTGAAGAATGGCATGCAAAAGTTGTGTGTAAATGGACTCCTTTCACCACAGAAAATATATAAGCTATTGAGAGTAAAGAAAACAAGAAGACCATGGATGGCATTCATATAGAAGAAATACATACCTCCGAAATTCTCCTTCATTTCATGGCTTAGTCACCAACAAAAGATAACCTACTCGTTGAAATAGAAACTGTTGAACATTTATTTTTTTAAATTCTCTTTTACAGTTGAAGTTTGGAATGCTATCTGGGAGTGGCTGGGATTGACCCGAACTATGTCCACGCTATCGAGTCCTATCAAATGGATTCGGAAAGACTACACTGGAGCATGTCTCAGAAGCAAAGCTGCTAGACTTATACTCATGTGTACCATATATATGGTATGGAAGACCAGGAATGTTATACAGCTAGAGTTTGCTTCTGCAACGAGCTTAGATGTAATTTCCAAAATTAAATCAGTTATGTATTGGATCTTATACAGATTGTATCCAATGGAATTGATTACTTTTTGATATTTTGGATGTATTAGGGAACTTGATGTTTTTTTTTAATATTTCAAATGTACTAGGGATTTCGATGTTTCTTATTTTTTTATTACAACTTCTGATCGGGGTAGGCCCTAAGGATCAATATACATATGTTTGTGATTCAATATATTATTCACCTTTCATTAAAAAAAATATAACTAGATGTTGATTTCCTTGAATCAATACAGCCAGCAAAGTTTGAATGGGAGTATCCAATTACTCCTAGGTTTTCAGTTTGCCTAAACAAAAGCATGCAGTCTTTTGTGCCCTGAAGATATCTCATAACCTTCTTTGCATCTTTCTAGTGGTCAACACTTGGATTACTCTGATATCTACCTAACATTCCAACAGCATATGAGATATCAGGTCGGGTGCAGACCTGAGCACATGTAACGCTGAACTTTCGGAGCCCTTTTGGAGATACTACTGCATATTGATATATATATGGATGTATATGAGTTCAAAGATGTATTTAAGTCATTTGGGTGTATATGTTAATGATTTATAATATTATATGCCCTTACATGAACTTGGAATTCATCGGTAATGCGGAATCTTGGAGATTTTCGACATATGAGTTTTTAAGTGGATAAAACTGAGTCCATTGGATGGATATGACCATGGTGGGTAAATTAAATGAGTTCTAATGCTTTAGAGGTGATTAGACATGATTTATAGACTCATGGGACACTTAGAAAGCTTAATTGGAAAAGTTGATGTATATAAGGGCTTATTTGCAAATTGTCAAAAGTTAAAGGACTTAAACGTAATTTCTCAATTCTTGAAGGACCAATGTGTAATTTTATAAAGTTAAGGGGCTTAATTATAATTCTCAAAAGTCCAAGGACTAAAATAAAAATAAAATTTTGGAGATTCCTAAACTAGGCTTAATTGTAAATTTAGGAAAGTTTGGAGGGTAAAATGGTAATTTCATACAAACTAAGGGCAAATTGATAAATTCACCATGTTTGGTCAAAGAAGAGTCAAATTCTAGACCCTTCTACATGGTGTGGCTTTGCAACCCTGTTGGACCCCATTTCCGGAGCCCAACATTCGGAGTCAAAAACCCTGAGCCTATATTCCTGAAGGATCATTTGCTGACACTTCACAGAGGTGGTGAGCGCACACTAGTTAAACATTAAAATCATAAGTTGACTTCTTCATAGAAATTGTAGCTTTAAATCTCTATTTCAATTTGAAGCTAGAATCACTTCAATCAAAGTTGTATAGCTCAAGATATCCTCAAAATACCAAAAAGTGCACATACTCCAATCATGCTCTCTTAACCGACCTCTCACTTGTTTTAGTACAAACTTCCTCAATTCAACTAAAAATTGCACAAAATTTTCAAAAGAGAAAAGAAAACATCTTATGAATCCATTGGTCTAAGAATCACGTCAATTGGAGGTTGGATGAGGGAATTATGCCCAAAAGTATAGACCATGTTTACACCCAAAATCAAATTGACCCTACATTGGCGGGATCGCAATAACTTTCAATCTAGATGTCGGATTGAGTTCGTTTTTAGACCATTAGAAAGCATACATCTAGGCCTACAACTTTTATGAATACCACAAATTCAAATTCTGCTTGTAACAGTGTCAAAATGAACAATTTGTCCAGTGGATGTCCGTTTAACGGACATTGGAGCTCCCCAAAGCCTCCAATGCCTCTCCAAAGCCTCTCATCTTCAACCTAACACCATAAACACTTATACAC
>JANIHZ010000007.1:45195633-45207370 GCA_027478365.1 Erythroxylum rufum
ATGAAATATGACGAACAAAGATGGAATAAAATTGTATTGGTGAATGTATTGTGGGATACAATGCTAATATTGTACTGTAAAAGCAATAAATAAATTCTTAATGTGAATGCATTGTTGTGGATTGTTTGAGGGAAACAAAGATATAAATGGGAAATGGGGAGACTAAAGTGTATAAGCCAGGTCAAAGGAAATAAACGTTTCTATGAGCTTGAAAGGTTAGGCTCGGATTTGGAATGAATGTCGGATAAATGTGATAAAAAGATAAATGTGATAAAAAGTTCTAATTAAGCGAAATAATATATCTGAGATATTGAGATCAAAATTTCTTGACGATTTTGCATCTCTAGTTCTGAATGGATTAAGGATATATAGGTATGGACATAATAATATTTAGCTGATGAAATAAAGGTCAATAGGGATAAAATGGTTATAAAGGACCTCACAAGAGATGAATGATGTGTAGTGTGAAGAAACTTCAAAATGCGCATCAGTTGGAATGTTAAGTATGAATACAATTAAGGAAAAGATGATGAATCCCAGGCGAGGAGTGAATGCACTCAAAACGATAGTTCAATTATTGTGAAATGAGGTAGCATTAGAAGGAGTGAATTTTGGCAAATTGGAGTAGAGTGATGTAGTAATTGTGTTAATGTGAGGAAGAAAGTGCAGGGCACGTTAGTGGCCTATAAAAGAAATAAGTTTATGTCATGATCGTGTTGAGATACCCCAAGGGTAGGCATGAACCAAGATAAAGACGTTGTCTGGAATCAATTGGAATACGAGTGTCATTAGTAAATGTTAGTAATTGGTTAACTGATGGAGGCATATGCCAAGGTACTAGAGTAAATAACTGTGCTCGTTGTCTTATTGAGCCTTTTATAAAGGATGTTTTAATCATATAAGCTATGATACAAATTGATCTTAATCAGATAGTATGAAATGTTGAAATTAATTTGTTGAGGTACCAAGAATGATTAATATGTAATCGTGGGACATAATGGATTGACGAGGATTTTATGAGCAATATCGAGGATAGTATTAGGAAAGTACTGCAATAGGGTCAGCAAATTGGTTAAATCAATGTCAGAATGACCAATAAAGGAACAAATCAAAAATGAATGAAACATGAGTAAAAAAAAAAAGAATATGGGAGTTACATCTCTAGCGGAGACTCAAGCATAAACATTTGAAAATGTTACTGAGAGAATATGCATCTTGTTGGGGTAGCATACCCAAATAGGTAAGTGGATTTTTGAATTCAAGTGGTTAGTGAGAGGTGAATTTAGGTCAACTTGTTAATCTGTGTATAGATGTTTAGGAGACACAAATTAATTATGATGGATGTGTTACTATCACAGAAAGTTATAGTTGCAAATAAAGTGCAATGTGTGGAGAAATTTGTATGAATGAATAGACAAAATTAATGTAAAATCACAGGAAAATCAAATGGACTGAGGAAATCCTTCGAGATGGGAAGTTAATTGGGAAATTGAGAATAACATGTGATACTATTATTGCATTAATGAATTAAGGATAGAGTTACCAAAACAAATTATGGGCATAGAGAGTCTTAGGTTATATCGGTTAGAGTTAGCAATGTCCTTGAAAGTATTATGTTATTGGAGGTTCAAATGATCCAAACAAAATTGTATCAACTAGAGACTATGAGCATAGATGGTATTATAAAGGTGTTTGATAAAGTGAGATGAGATTTTGAATACTGGAGGAAAAAAATTGTGAGCCGTATCAGTGATGAATGTAAATGAAAATTTAGGAACTTAGAACCCCAGTGTTAATTATACCGCTTCGATTTGAAGATTTTACAGTATATAACGAAGTTTCATGTTAAAGAGTAAGATGCAATCTGTTGTCATCGTATTAAGTGATTTTGAAGGATAGTTAGAGCCGTATGAGCTGAATTTGAATACATGTCTTGAAAGTTTCTGCAATAGTAACTGGTTTGAAAGCTTAGAGATACCTCATGTACAGAAATATTTTGGATGGATATATGAATATGTAGATTAGTATAGATTGAGGTAATTGGTGAGTTTAAAAGGATTGAAAGGGATTGTGCAAAATAGTGTTGCAATTCAATGCATTGAATAGAAAATTCATAGCAGAGTATCACAAATTTGGATGTAAAGGTTATCAAATCTAATGCATTAATGAGTGTTTAGTGTCCATCAAAAAGGGGGCAAAAAGAAAGTGGTATGAGCTATTGAAATGTAAATTGAGTTATGTATAAAAGGAGTGGCAAGCCCAAATTGAGGACTTGGAATTGGGAACCTTATCGGGGAATTGAAAACAGATCCAACTAGCGAGTTAATGATATTTATGATTAGATTATGAAGTACGTGTAATATCTGTCCCTATTTGAAATCGCACAAGAAACAATCGAAGCTATATGTCCCATTCAGAATGCATCAAAAGAGCAATATATGGCTAAGGATGAAAAATCGAGTGATTATACGTTTGAGTTACCAATAGTCTTAACTATGGGAGACATGGGTAAAGCTTAGATTTTTGGAGTTTATAGAAGCATGAGAATAATGTACAGTCCAAATTGACTGCAGACATATCATTCGTTATCTTGGTGATACCAGTCCAATACTGTATGCGGTGTCATACGACAAAAAGGAGGCGTTTTCCCCACATTGAAATGAAGAGGGTATAAAAATGGTGGAAGGTCATAAGTGATTTGAGATAACATTGGTGAGCAAAATGAATCTGTACTAGGGGCTAAATGATCTCAGATAAAGATGAATGAGTTAAGTGGATCAACATTGAGGTTATGGAATATTGTGAGATAAATGTTAGAACCAAGTGGTCTGACACTAAAGAGATGTAAAACAGTAAGCTAAAGACGAAATACTTCGAAGGGTATCACCTCTGCTAAGGTGCACTTAGAAGAGGATAAAGGTGTAAATATGGAAAAACTAAACTTGATATAACTTGGTCTATATGGAACTATGGTGAGAATAGGACTATGGATTGATGAGTTCAGATAAATCATAAAAGATGGTTCGGACTTAATGGTTCCTAGACACGGCTTGAAAGTATTGTTATGATCTGATGTATGTGTTATTGAAACTGGAAGTGAGCATTTGAATAATCGGAAACTCAGCGAGGAAAGAATTAAGAAAAAGTGATAGCTAAACAAGGGATAGAGTGACCTATTGAATCTCCCAATTGTAGTCTTATGGAATGAAAGTATTTGGGTGGTGAAGTGATATAGGAAACGGAGGAGAATATGAGATAAAAGTACCCCTACCTCATTCCTTAATCGGATAGTAATTTCGAGGACGAAATTTCTTTAAGGAGGGGAGAATTGTAACATCCTGTTTCCATCCAAAGGGGTTAGAACCCTAAAAATGTGATATATGTGAGATCAATCAAGGAAATTGGAACAACACATCTCACGCTCATGCATTGCATAAAGTGCACATGCACATAAATAGGAGATCTTTGTACTTAACAATATTTGTACATGCATTCATTAACATTCCGGGTATAATTGGTAATAAATGTGATTGTGTTAAGATTTATGGGTTATTGGCATTGAAATTGATTTGGAAAGTGAAATTGTTGTTTTTGTATTTTTGGAGAATTTTGGGAAAAATTTCTGATAAATTCGGGGTAATTTTTGGACTAGGAAAAATGCCAGGTGGCCAGACAATTGATAATTAGCAGTAGAATTTACTGTCAAATGGCATTAGAATTTTGATAAATGACCTTAGGATTTGTTGACAAGTGGTATTGAAAAAAAAATTAGGAGGCAATTGGATTAGACATTAGAGTGAAGATGGGCTAGTTATTAGAAAGGACAAAGTGGAGCCTTGAGAGAATGACATGTGTCACTTGCCACACCACTCATTTATCACTTTTTTGACTAAATGAAAGACCATCTTTGGGTCTTTCATTTGCAATTTTCGACTCTAACCTCCTTCATCTCCTTTTTCCTTCATTTTCTTCCTTCTTTCTCTCCTTCTCACGACACCCTCTTCTTCAAGCCTCCAAGTTGAACCTTGCCTTCATCCATCTCTATCCACTTGAAGACTTGGCTATCTTCTTCTTGTTGCTTGAGGAAACCAACCTTTTCCACCTTAAAAAGGTGAAGATCATGGGTGTGGAGGAGTTAGGGTTCTTGGTGATTTGTAGAGCTTGGAAGCTAAACCAAGTAAGTCTTGATTTCTAAGTTATGGGTATTGTCCAACTAAGCTAGAATGATAGGTGATTTGAGTTTTGATGAGTTGATTATGTGAAATGTATGTATGGGTCATGATTAATGGAAAGCCTAGGTAAAGTTCTTGCTTTTGTTTATGTATGATGATTATTGATATTAATGTGTTATAGAGATGCTTTGGAAGTTAGATTTTGTATATAATGATGTTTAGATGGTTGTGGAAATTTGGTTATGAATGGGTAGATATATATGCTCTATTTTGGTTAATGATCACTATAGATCATAATTTGTTTCTAATTGATGAATTGAGTTGAATTAGGTAGGGAATGATGAGGAAAAGTAATAGAGGAGATGATTTAGGTATAAGAAGGTATAAGTTGAGTGAGATGGTAAGAATGAATGATTAAAAATCTGGAAAAATTTGCAGCAGGAAAAGTTTTACTGATATAGTTTTGTATTGGCCATAACTTGATTTGTGGTTATCCAATTGAGTTGATGTTTGCTTTGGTTTTAACTAGAGTTATATGGCTATATATCTTATAACAACATTGATTATTACTTGTGATTCTAAGAGCCTCAAATTTTGATGGGAAAATGAGAGCTGAATATAAAACTTATATAAATGTATATGTGTATGTTGTGACTTGGGTGCTTATGAGTTATGAACAAATAGGAAATTGGGATGTGTTAAACTATCTTGAGGGATGCTTGGTGAAGTCATCCCCTTGAGGTGTTGGATTTGTTATTAAAGTGCTTGATATGTAGGAATAAGATAGGTTATGGAAAAAGAGAAGGATAGGAAATGTTTGAATGAATTGATGATAGATATAGGTTGTAATTTGAGAGTTTTATGAAATCTTATGGGTAGGGATGATTTTGAGCTAAACTTAAGGTGAATATGTATGTTTTCACCAACTTGGAATAATGAATTTTGAGTATGAAATGTTTGGTATTTAGGATTAAGGTATGTATGAGAGAAAAGATTGAAAGATGGGAAGAATAAGATGAAGTTTAGTTTGATGAATGAAATGGGTTGAGAATTGGTAATTTAATGAAATGTACTTGATGTTTGTGTTGTTATGAAGTGGTTAATGCTAGAAGTAGTGAATTTGAAAAGTTTATGGGTATATTTGATGATAGAATGAGTGTAGGAACCTTGGAAGAGGTTTAAAAGGGAGGTTTTGGTGATGTGTGTCCGTTAAACGGATATGGGAGTCCGTTTAACAGACCTGTTCGGGTGAAAAACACCCCACGGTCGAGCCATGTCCGTTAAACGGAGATGGAAGTCCGTTTAACGGACTTTCTCGGATGAAATGGGGCAGTTTGGTCGATTCATGTCCGTTTAACGTACATTCACAGGATAGTTTTGGAAATCATGATTTTTGACTATTTTAGAGGCCGAATCTCAATTTTTAGTCTTCATGAAAGTTGTAGATCTAGACGTTATCTTTAAAATGAGACACAAAAGAAAGCAATCCAATATCTAGAGTGAAAGATATGGCAATCGCGCCAAAGTAGGTTGGATCACTGGCATAGTTGATTCTTTTGGTCATAACTTCTTCATCCGACCTCCGAATGAGGTAATTCTTGAACCAAAAGATTTATAAGACATTGTGCTACCTATACATAAAATTTTGTAGCATTATGAATTGAATTGGAAAATATTGACCAAATGGAATAGCGGGAGACTGTTGGAGCAGTGTCAATGAGATTAGTTTTACTGATCATACCTCAATGTTTTGATTGTATCTGGATCAATAAGAGTCCAAATGAGGTGATTTTTAAATGGGAGTGACCTAGAGAGATATAGATCTATTAATTGTCTCAAAAAGTCAAGTCATGATCCAGTCCTTAGTGGATTTGCAATGCAAAGTAGACTCCGAAAGTATGATTTGGCAAATTTTCTGAAGTGAGTCAATGAGAAAGGAATGGATTTTGGAATGGGTTTAGGGAGGCATAAACCTAAGTATGAATTACTTAGTCAAGTTTCTATGAGAATGACTTTGTGGTGTATAAAAGGAAAGATTCCCGGATTTGTCATGAACATGCATTGTACATATTTCGTATATATATATGAACATTTCATGAATGCTTATAATTGTGCAAGTATTAATGTATGTGAATTGTATGTTCGACATAATGTCGATGTACAGGATAAGCATCCTCATTAAAGGGTTTCCAGACCTTGGAAGCAATTGCTAAATTGGAGCGTACTGTGAGTAGACCGAGATGGTCTCATTTTATTGTTTGTTTTATTTGGGTTTTCATATTGCTTAATTAGTGATTGAACATATGAATGTGAATGCTTATTGGGTTCCGGACATGAGGTCCGATGATTGTGATGTTTGGCTTGAATATTGAAGTGCTCCTTCAATGTGAATTGGATGAACTAAGTGTTTTCTGAATATGTAGTTGCATGCAAGTGAAAAAGTAAATTTCCCATCTATTTGTTGAATGTCGGACTGTGGTCCGATGATAAGCAAATATGATTGAATAAGAGCATGCAAATATGAGTGATGCATTTCATTTCATGAATGCACATAATATAATGGCAGTTGTGACTAGAGTAGCCAACGATTAGAGCTTAAAGCTCAACGAATGAAAATGAGTTTCGAGCTCAGATAATAATTCAGAGCCTTAGGCTCATTGCTTAATGAGCCCTATAGGGGACAGTTATCAATGAGCCCTATATGGGACATTTATCAATGAGCCCGATATCAAATGATACGGGACAGTTTAGACACTCGGTCACAACAAAGTAATAAATAGAAAATGGGCTTCATATGCATCATAGAAAATGATTAAAAGGTATGAAATGGAAAATGGGTTTCATATGCATCATAGAGAATGAGTAAATGGTATTTAATGGAAAAATGTGAAATTGAGTGCAAAATGTGAATTTGAATATGAACTATGAAAAGTTGTGAATGTACATTATGTGTTATATGACTGGGTGAGCTATCAATGATGGTCACTCACTGAGTTCGCAAAACTCACCCAAAATTTGCAATTTTCTTTCAGGACTCAGAAGAATACCCTGTTAGGCAAACGGGAGTATACCTACTGCGTGTGAGTGAAGGAAGAGGTCAGGATCAGTTGTGTCTGCATTTGTGTTCGTTTTTATTTTCGGATAAATTTGTATATTTAGTCATTAATATACGACTGATTGACATTGTAATGTAAAGCTAGTATGGATCATAATGTCTTGTGTTTGTATTGGGCTTGAATGGCGGTTAGGGTTCCAATGGGTTTTGTATTAAATGTATTGTACTGATTGGAAAATGTTTACGGAATAAAGTAAGCTCAAATTGATTTTGATTTCCGCGTTAATTGAAAAAAAATCGTATGCGCGATCGACTAATTGAGTGTCTTAACATGCCACCTTCGCAGGCACGGACTCGAATATCACCATCGATATCAGGTTGGGGTCTTGCGAGAGTGGGGTGTTACACATCCTATAGATATATTCCCTACATTGCAACAAGACTTACTTCAAGAATCTAATACAATAAAGGATTTCCTGGTTAATCTCATTAAAAATATGACCTTTAGTCAAATTGTTATAATCCAGGATGGAAGGATCATATGAGTTTAAATATGAACATCAAGAAAGACAAGATAGATACCAACCTTACAATTTCAGTAGACAACCTCAAGCACCTATACATGCTCAATCTCAATCTTCAAATTCAAGTATGTCTTTGGATGAAATTGTTAAGGCACTTATTACTAAAACCCATAAATTTCAACAAGAGACAAGATTAAGCCTTCAGAACTTAAGAGCTCAGATAACTCAATTGGTCACCTTTGTTAATAAATTGGGAACATAAGCATCGGGAAAATTAACTTAACAAATAGTGGTGAATTTTGTGGAGAATGCAGGTGCAATGACATTAAGAAGTGGGAAGGAGATTTAATTATGATCTTCCTTAGCAATGAAGGTAGAAAATGACGAAGAATGAGAGAAGAAAGATGAAGTTCCAACTCAAGATGCAACTAAGGTAAACTCTAATTTTTCTCTACTTATATCATCTAATACACATATGCCTCCTTTATTTTACAAGTTGGCTAAATCAAAAGGAGAGGAATATTAGAGAGAGAGAGATCTTAGAGATCTTCAAAAAGGTGGAAATTAATACACCACTTCTAGAAGCCATCAAGAAAATTTTGAAACATGAAAAGTTCTTAAAAAAAGCTATCTATAAATAAAAGGAAGCTAACTGATAAAGAGAATAATTTAAAGTATGAATGTATTAGCTATGATAAATAGAAAATTACTAGAAAATTTAAAGATCCAGGTATGTTTACACTTCCTTATGTCATTGGTGATAAGAAAATTGAGTGTGGTGTGCTACACTTTGGTGCATTTATCAATGTCATGCTGTACTTAATTTGTTGAGCTCTAAATCTGAATTCTTTATAAGAAACTAATGTAATTATTCAGTTAGTTTATTGTTCTTATATTCATCCTATTGGTATTATAGAGGATGTTTTAGTTTAAGTTAATGATTTGGGATTTCTAGTTGAATTTTTCATCTTGATAATTGATAGAGATAGTTTAGAAAATTCAGCTTTAATTTTTTTAAGAAGGTCATTCAAAAAGGGGACTAAGACAAAAATTAATGTGGATGAGGGTACTCTTTTGTTAAGTTTGATGGAGAGATAATGAAGTTTAATATCCTCTAGTTGAATGATATGGATAATGTCAGGAGTTATTCTCCAACATGTCACTCACCTGGTATTTACTAAATCAATTATTTTGGGTGAGCATATTGAAGTCTATAAGTTGATCTAGCATGCCTAACCTATGCTAGTTATTATACTAGAAGTCAGTATCCTTTCCATTAGTAATTTTTTCTTGACATAGTTCTACTTGAAACTTGTGGTTAACAGTATTTACTAAAAGGTATAGGAGTAGGTTGATTTAACACCAACTATCCAAATGTTTTTTCTTTTTAAATATTAGGTATGGATCCATCTTATGTAAAGATTTTATAGGTTGATTAACACCAACTATCCAAATGTTTTGTACTTTTAAATAGTAGGCATGGATCTATCTTATGTAAAGATTTTCCTTGTCCATATAGATTTTCTATAATCTTTTAGCCAGTGGTACCCTTGATAGTCTCCTGATTGAGTATAAGCCTAGTACTTTATGCTGCTTAGGAAGGAAAATAGTACTTATTTAACCTTGGCAGTTTTGGTACTACTATTACATCCATTCCAAATGAAATCCCTTTTAAGTTTGTCAATTAACCTCATAATTCCTTTAGGTAATGTAAGATGGGGACACTAGTATACATAGAGGTTGTTGAGTACAGAAATAGCAAGTTGGATCCTCCTTCCATAAGATAAAGAAAAATTGCACTAAGAATGAAGTCTTTTAATAATTAAGCTAATGAGAGCAGAACAGTTTTTGTAGGTAACTTCCTAGATAAAATCAGGACTCAAAATAAGGCCAATCTTGAGTCCTGGGTCGATATTGGAATAAAAAATATTCAAAATGGAACTAATAAGTATCAAATAATTGATAAAATGGATAACAACACTCTTTTTTCTCTTACAATTCAATAAGATCACGAAGTCGATTCATCCAATCAAAAAAACCTATTCCATTGAGTGGAAATGAATGAAGAAATAATAAATCATCCCATATCTAGTTTGAACCTTTGGTTCTTTAAAACATTTGTGATACCCTACAACATAATGAGATAAAACCTTGGACAATACCATTTAAATTCCTTTTTCCAATTTGAATAGAAATGAAAACATTAATGAAAAAATCAACGAAAATGGAGTTTTTTTTTAATCTTTATACTATCGAATAACTTCCTAGATAAAGTTGGGACTCCTAATTATTTGAATGAGAGTTATTTAAGTTACAACAGTAAGGAGGAGGAATTTAAAATTTAAAAGCTTAAGGAAGGAGTTTAGAAGTAGATACAACTCTTGCATTGAATTTTAGACTAGATGACCCTTTAAAGATGTCTGGAGATTACATCAGGATATTAATTGAGACCAAATCAGCCCCACAAAGTAACAAAAGATTATTTGCAAAGGCTAGGTAAATGAGTTGAAGTTTGTCATATTTGTAATGGAACTTTTGCAATATTGTAGTTGATTAATTTGGATATCATTTATATAGTAATTATAAACCTTGGGTTGTTTTAAAGATCCTTGAGGGTTCTCCATTAACTACTATAGAATAAGAAATTGAAGAAATGCAAACTTGAATCCAAGTTATAATTTACTGAGGCAACCAATCATTTGCAAAGAGTTCAGGATAACATTCTAATTAAGCGAATCAAAAGTCTTGGTGAAATCAATTTACATTGCATAACGCTTAATAGTTTTGTTATACTTATAGCCCTTGAATAGATCTTAAACAAGGCTAATGTTGTCTTCTATGTTCCTTCCCGTTATAAAAGTCCCTTTAGATGGGTTAACAAAGTCATGTTGAGTCTTTACATTCTGGTAGCTACGATCTTAAAGATGATTTTATAGATCAGATTACAACATGCTATAGGCCTAAACTCATTAATAAGAGATGGATAGTAAACTTTAGGCATTAGACATATATAAATTTTATTAAGCTTAGTAAGAAGCATACTAGTTCTGAAGAATTCTTAGACTACATTGGTCACTTTTGAGCCAATTATTTCTTAAGTTAATTAGAAAAATAAAGCATTAAAACCATCTAGACCAGGAGATTTGTTTGGTTAAAAGAAAAGAGAGTAGTTTTGATCTACTTAAAGGTAACCTCATTAATCATTTATGGAATCTATTGAGGGTTAAAAGCATTTCTAATGAAGTCAACTAGCTCATCTGGTAGATTAGGAGAATTAAATGACCCTCCCATAATAGACTTGAAATAGGAATAAGCTAACTCGATGAGATTACGTTGATCAATCATAATATTTCCATTATAGTCATTTAAAGTAATAATTCTCCCCTTATGCCTTCTCTTTTTGATGAAGTTATGAAAGAACTTGGAATTTTTATCTCCCACTTACGGCTATACCATTTTATCTCCCACTTGTAGTTATACTATGACCTAAGGGGACTTTGTAGAAGAGGCTAAATCCCTAAGTTTGGATCAAAGAATGATCCTCTGATAGATAAGATTTTAGGCATAGATAAATGTAGTAAGGGGCGCTTGGTTCACAGAGGGTAGTGGGAATGAGAATGAATATAGTGAGAAATGAGAATGGATATAATTGAAGTGAATCACACGTTAGTAATATGATAATCAACACACAAGAAAGGGGGGGTTTGAATTGTGTTATCTTTTCGTTAAACCCTTCTAAAAACTTTGTTCAACTGAAAACTTTCGATATACAGAGATTAAAAAACGCAACAAGTAATAGAGAATATAGAGAGAGTTGACACAGTTATTTATCCTGGTTCACCCCAAACCGTGGGCTACGTCCAGTCCTCAGAAGTCCTTCTGAGATTTCACTATCTTCAAAACGTTTACAGTATTCTTTCGCTGAGCCTCTTCAGGTCTCTTTACAATAGGTACTCTTTTACACTTAGCCTCCTCAGGCTATCTGT
>JANIHZ010000007.1:45209564-45222321 GCA_027478365.1 Erythroxylum rufum
CTCGAGTCAGTTCTTAAATTTAGTGCAGTCTTTCTTCATGTGTCCCTTCTTCTTGCAGAAGAAACACTTTGACGGTTTCTTTATATCGAATTGAGGACAAAATTTTCCTTTTCCCTTGTTTTTGACATCCTGCCTCTTCTTTCCTGAAACGGTCAAATTCACCCTTTCGCCTTCTTCCATCAACAACCTCTCCTCTTTTTGCACACACATTGTCTACAGTTCATTGATCAACCACTTGTCCTTATGTGTGTTATAAGAGATTTTGAAATGACTGAATTGTTAGGGCAGTGTGCACAGAATGTAATGCAGCAAAAAAGATTTCGATATAGTAACCTCCAAGGCTTTTAGCTGAGCCATTATATCTCTCATACGTATGATATGATCACGTACGCCCTTTATTTTAGTGAGCCTTAAGGATGACAACTGAATAATTAAGGTACTGACAAGGGCCTTCTCAGATATAGTGAATTGCTCATCAATGGCCTTCAATAGATCTCTGAAATTATTATGATGCTCGACAGAACTATGAATACCAGCAAATATCTTGGTTTTTATGAACATTACGGAGAGGTGATTAGATCTCTCCCATTTTTCATAAAGAGCAACAACGTCTGGAGTGCTGGTTTCAGTCATACTCAGTGGTTCATCCTTCCTAATAGCATAATCTATATCCATCCAGCCCAAATGAAGCAGAATTCTCTCCTTCCAGACCTTATAGTTGCCACCTCTCAATATATCACACTTAATATCATAAATATTCACAATCTGAGTAACTACAAATTCAAAAATAAAAATATATGCTTGTTATATATAGTTCGAGACTAATAATAATTCATGGTTTACCAAAGTAAATCATGCTTTTAACAAATGAATCTAGTGACATAAGACTTGCCTGTGAACTAAAGTTCTACTCAATTAGATTCATCCATAACTTTATGATAAAACTATCTAATTATGTTCCTTCTCTTAATTCCTATGGGTAGATTTAGAAATATAATCCGATATTTTATCTTAATTAATCATACAAATATAACAAAATTCTTATGGGTAGATTTTATCATATCACGTATGATTAATTACAATTAACTATTTAATGTGATCTTAAGGCTAAATATATAATCGTAATTAATTTGAGATTTGTGGCTACTCCCAATTAATTAAAATCATATTGATGACTCACATTACCATAAGCTTAAATAAAGCCTAAACATTTGCATTAATTAATAAATAATGCAAGTAAATCAAATAATAATGCACAAATTATTTAATCTAATTTTGCATGTATAATGATCATAAATTTATACACACAATCTTTCAATTAATCACAAGTAATTTGTGCAAATAATTAAACAATTATTACTAGTATGTCAAAGTTTAATTCCAATATTAGACATACAAATTAAAAATTAATATTTTCATAAAATATTAATACCAAAATGATTTTATAATTAAAATCATAACAAAATGGGTTAGGTCTTGATTAACCCAATAATTACTAATATTAACATAATTAATATTAATAAATTTTCAAAAAAAAACACAACAGAGTCATCTTCAACCTCCAGCTGGATCAAGAGTGACCCAACTCCATACCCGACGCACCAGGCGCACAAAAGACGCCAGAAGATGGATGATGGCCAACGATGGGACGACGACGACCAGTCGACGTGCGTGAGACGTCAGAAAACCAACCATGCGACGTTGCATGGATGGCAACGTCCGAAGCCATCACGTTCGATCATTGTCGTCCCTCCTCTCTTAATGGTTCAGTCACCGTTAGGTGCTTCATGAAGTATCAAAACACGACTATAACATCCATCAAGTACAAAAAATGTCAAAATATTCAACAACTTCAAGCTCATCTCTTACGAACGAAAAACAACGAGAACAGAGCATAATAAAGACATTTTTTTCAATGGTTTGTAAGCAAGACAGAGACACTGAAGCGTTAATACCAAATGTAATAACATCACATGCATCTCATAATACAACAAAATGTACGTGTAAGCACGACACATTCATATTATTCATGTATATAGCAACAGAAGCATAACCGAATCAACATACCTCCAACCATTGCTTCACGAATGTCTAGCAATGTCTCTGGATTTTGAATGTTCTAGCCTCACTCTTACACGATGCGATGGTGTCTATTTACATGTGTTGGAGGATAGGGACCCAAAACTGGTTTTTAAACTGTTTCAACATCTCTGCTCATCACAAAGAAGGAAACTTAGAAGTATGGGCATTAACGTGTGCGTGATGAAGGGTTAATACATTAAATGGACCACAATCTCAATAGTAGGAAAGTTAGGTAGATTTTTTTAACAAAAATCTTATAGGTAAATGATTACTTCTTTTTGCCTGGTTATGTTAATGCCTGTGCATAATAGAAACTTAGATTTGCGCTTTTGGTATTGAGTCAACTTCTATGCATCTCATGGTAATAAGTAACAAAATCTCTTGACCACAGATCATCCTATGTAGATATTGTCAGATTGAGATCGGTCTCAAGATACATATTTGGCTTGCCAGTGACCGGCAATGCTTGCTGGTTGGTTGAAGAATTTGCAGCACATGTCTAAAAGGGTCGGTCCTATTGTTTCTTACAAATGTGAAAATTGTGGGGAAAATAAGGCAATACTTCCGTGGATCTTTCAACTTGTCTTTTCTTAAAGCAAAAACAGTAACGAGACAAGGCATCATTAAAGGTCAACATCATTTGCTTGGGCAACATCGTCATTGTTCAAGTGTCCATTATGAAGTTCATTTCTGGTCCGAATACAATTTCTATCAGAAAATTGAAAACATCAATTATTGCAATCTCATTTAGACATGCAGAAGCACTGTGCTGTTGCAATTATTTTTCTCGTTTTTTGTTTTGTTATCGATAATACGCCTGTGTTACAACCCAACTTCTCTATTCTTTCTCATACTACCCTTCCCAGGATTTCTAGCGTAAAAGCAGTCAAGTTCTGCTACTTAAAAGGTTTTATCAGAATCGCTGCGGACTCACTTATCTTTGTGCAAGTTTAAGTGCAGTGAATCTGTGTTAAGAAGGACAAAAGTTAGCGTATATTGCTTTTGCCTTATCTTATGTTTAAACGAAACGAAACGAAATTGGAGATGCTTTGGTTGAATTTTACTCTCGTATCATTATCACCTTTTCATTTTCCACCACATTTCGATGTAAACTTGTACTGTATTAGTAAATCGTTTTGTTCTTGCAAGTTTCGTCAAGAAATAGTCGTGTTATGCACAGTTTTTGATTGGTGAACAATCCCTTTTGAAAAGAATCCCATTGCTTCAGTCCTCCCTAACAATTTTCATCCGAGGTTTTCCATTTCATCAAAAATCATTGACTCTTTAAACTTTAAATTAAGAATCTACTGAAAATTCTTCTTCATAGCTCATCGACCTACAAAAGCAAGCTGCAAAAACCTAACTTTTCTTGTTCTGCCTGAACTGAACACATGGTCTAAAGCATGAAGTATTGCACACAAAACTAAAGTTCATTTGGTCATGGACACACACACACACACATTAACCATATAATAATCTTCACCTACCCATTTCTTTGTCCTGTTTTGTTCTTTTTCCGTTTGCCTTCTCTAATCACAACATAACCAAATTACATTATTAGTGCTTAATTAACCATTTACATGCGAAAATCATATCATAAAAAAAAAAAAAAGAACTAAAAAATTAATAATTATGAGTAAAAATATCGCTAAATTAAATAATAAAAAAATAGACGATTAGCTTAATACCTGGGATTAATTGGGGTCCCATTCCAATTTCCCCCAGGTATAAAACAGATGATCCTTGATTGCTAAAATATACTCTCTCTCTCTCTATCCAGCCTCACCCTCCTCCCATGGGTAGGTGCTCGTCTGTCACTCACAGCCCTTCTCTTACTCTTCAACTCTTTACCTAGATTTCATCGCCGATCGCCACCACTACTCTGCCGCCGCACGCGGCTTCTCCGGTCAAATCCATATTCCTCATTGTGGTCTGTGGTGAAGTCTTCAAGTAAGTCTCCGATTGTAATACGCACGTCTTCTTATTCTTGTTTCGTCTCTGTGTATATAGCCAAAGAGAGACGGTTATTTATGCATGAGACAATCCGATTTTTGTTGTACAGAAGTTTCTATATGAGTTATGGGGCCTAAGAAGCGTGCCGTCGCTCCTCGCTGCAAAAATCCTCCTCTTCCCTCTTCTTCTACGGCGGCCACGGTTTATGAAGCCGAACAATCGCCGAATCATAGTAATTCTACACTTGCGAAGATCGACCCATCTATTTCTCATGAATCGGATGGCTCTTCGTACTCTGCGATTAAGCTTGAATGCGAGCGAGCGCTCACTGCGCTTCGCCGAGGAAACCACACCAAAGCACTGAGGCTGATGAAGGAATCATGTTCTCATCATGGAGATAACTCGCCTCACTCTGCCCTAATTTACCGTGTTCAGGGCACTGTGTGTGTGAAAGTGGCGTCGATTATCGATGACCCTAACGCCAAGCAACGGCATTTGAAAAACGCTATTGATTCTGCTCGTAGAGCCGCAGAATTGTCTCCGCACTCGATTGAGTTCGCGCATTTCTACGCTAATTTGCTCTATGAGGCGGCAAATGATGGGAAGGAGTATGAGGAGGTGATGAGAGAGTGCGACCGAGCTTTGGAAATTCAGAATCCGGTTGATCCTGCGAAAGAGAGTTTGCAGGAGGAGAGTCAACAGAAGATAAATAGTGCGGAGGCGAGAGTTGCTCATGTGCAAAGTGAGTTGAGGAGTTTGAAGCAGAAAGCTAGTATTGCGTCGATCTCAACTTGGATGAAGAATTTAGGGACTGGGGAGGAGATTAGGTTGATACCTATTCGGAGAGCGACTGAAGATCCTATGGAGGTTAGGTTAGTGCAAACAAGGAGGCCGAATGAGATTAAAAAGGCTACAAAGACGCCTGAAGAGAGAAGAAAAGAGATTGAAGTTAGGGTTGCTGCTGCTAGATTGTTGCAGCAGAAATCAGAGTCGAGTTTGGGGCAGAATGAGGGAGAAAGGAGTGAGAAGGAATTGGAGGGATCGAGTGGAAGCGACAAGAGAGGAGAGAGGAGAAAGTACGGGAGCAATGCAAAGAAGCAAGCAAGTAATACTGAAAGAAAGGATCACATACGGCCATATTGGGCTTCGATGAATTTGGAAATGAAAAAGGAGTTGTTGAAAATCAGGGTTAGTGATTTGAAGAGTTATTTTGGGTCATCAAAACATGGAATGGCGGGTGAGGTTTTGGATGAGGCCTTGTTGTTTGCTGAGGATAACAAAACGTGGAAATTTTGGATGTGTTGTAGGTGCATGGAGAAGTATGCAGATGCAGAAACTCATATACACCATGCGGTGCAGGAGCACATGGGAAATCTTATGCCAAAAATGCAGGATGTCTTGCCACAAAGTGTTGACAATGAGTGGGCAGACATGATTCTTAGTTGTTCTTGGAAACCACTGGATATCACCTCAGCCCTCAAGATCATCGGGAATGAAGGGAAAGGCCAGGATGTTGAGCTTGCTGACAATTTCTACCAAGGGAATCTTAATGAAGAATGTGATGATTGTTTTAAAGATGCCTGGGATTCATCTCCGGAGAAGGAAAGTTGTAATGATTTTACTGCACGGACCAATGGCACTGATGCAACATTCAGTACTGAGTGCGAAGAATGTGATAGGAGCCTGGGTTCTGTGGCATATTCTATCGATAACTGGCCGATGTCAGATGATCCAGAGCGCACAAAGCTCCTTGAAAGAATCCGTGCTGTATTTGAAGCCCTTATTAGACACAAGTATCTTGCTGCAAGCCACCTTAGCAAGGTGATACAGTTTACCATGGATGAGTTGCAGACCCTTACTTCTGGTTCACAGCTAATGAACCGCAGTGTGGACCAAACACCTGTTTGCATTTGTTTTCTGGGAGCATCCCAGCTCAGAAAGATCCTCAAATTCTTGCAGGAGCTATCTCATTCTTGTGGTTTGGGTAGGTATTCTGAGAAAAGCAGTATACTAGATGATTCAAACAGTTGTGTCAAAGGCGCTGAGATTAAAGAGAAGATTATACTTAATGGGGATGCATCGTTTCTCTATTTGGATGAACATCTATTACAGTCAGATTCTGCATCGAACACATGTCTTGATAATGCTACTCAGATAGTTGCTTCCAATGTTAGCCGTGGAAATGGAGCTCTGCCTGATGTTGATGCTTTGCTGTCATGGATGTTTTCAGGCTCCTCATGTGGTGAGCAACTGCAATCATGGATGCAAAGAAAAGAAGAGAAAAGGCATCAAGGAATAGAAATTCTCCATACTCTTGAAAAAGAGTTTGAGCATCTTCAGAGCCTTTGTGAAAGAAAATGTGAGCAATTAAGCTATGAGGAAGCCTTGCAGGCTGTTGAAGATCTTTGCCTTGAAGGAGGTAAGAAGAGGGAGACTATCACAGACTCTATTAGTGGAATCTATACAGATATGCTTAGAAAATGGAAAGAGGAGCTTTCTGCCAATGGGAATCATGCTTTGCAACAGAGCAGTAGGTTTGAGTTAGATGTTATCTCAAAAGTGTTAAAAGAAGCAGAAGCTTTAAATTTAAACCAATTTGGATATGAGGATACTTATGGGGGTATGACTTCTCAGTTATGTGACTTGGAATCTGGTGATTCCAATGGCTGGGGAATCAAGGACTGTTTCCATCAAATGGACACCTGCATTGAAGTTGCAATTCAGAAACAGAAAGAACAGTTATCAGTAGAGGTGAGCAAATGGACTGTGAAACACTTGTCATGAAGAACATATCATGTATTATTTTGCTTGTCTAACAAACTTACCTGGTCTTGCAGCTCAGTAAAATTGATGCACGAATAATGCGAAATGTTACAGGAATGCAGCAGTTGGAACTCAAACTTGACCCCGTTTCTGCTTATGATTATCGTATGATATTATTGCCTCTGGTGAAATCATACATGAGGGTCTGTATAAATGTCTAGAAGACAGCTAGGTCTTGTTTACATTTTTCCCCCCTTGAATTCTACTTCATTTATCTTATGTTCAATATCCTTTTCTAGGCACATTTAGAGGATCTAGCTGAGAAGGATGCGACAGAGAAGTCTGATGCAGCAAGAGAAGCCTTTTTAGCTGAACTTGCACTTGATTCTAAAAAGGCTGCACGAGGAGCAATTGATAATGCAAAGAATGTTCTGGAGAAGACAAAAGATAAGAAAAGGAAGGATTACAAGAAAACTAAGGATCCAAAGGTTTAAAATTGTTCTTTTGGTTGCTTTGTTTAATGGATGATTGATTAGTTATCTGCATACCATGATGTCTATCTGATTTTTTCTGTTATTGCAGAGTCCCATTTGTAATGATAGCTATTTGCTTTGTGATGAGCCTACTGATATGGGGTATGTCTGCTTTTGATCTCATGTTGCACTTCTGTATCTGCTTTGTAGGATTAAATGTTACCATATATTTTCTATGCTCAGGTAAAGTATGTGCTAAGCTATGTTCATTTATTTCTGTCGTAAAGATCCCATGCAGTTGCATCAGATGGTGATGATTCTGAGCTTCTCCCAGTGAATGGTGTTGACTGGAAGCAACAGGAAGAAGAATTCAGACGTAAAATCGAGCTTGAAGCTGAGGAAAGAAAGCTCGAGGAGACTTTAGAATATCAGAGACAAATGGAGAATGAGGCTAAATTGAAACACCTAGCTGAGCAGCAACATAAGAAATTTAATCGGACATTTACAGAGGTGACTGGGGAATCTGGTGTGGGTGATGTACATACACGATCTGTAAGAATTTTGACTAGAGGCTCTCAGTTTCACTAGGAATGTATGGGATAACAATTATTGCTACTATTTTTCTTGTATATTTTAATTGAAAATGCCATTCTTGATTTGAGGTCTAGAAATTATGGCAATGATAGTATTGTCCTATTTTTTGGAAGTGCGTTTGAATACTGAAGAAATCTCATAAATATTGCCTATCAGGAAAAGTTGGTCCAAAATCATGAGTTTGCCAACAGTTCTAAGGACACGGCTGTGGTAAATGCTAATGGTGGGGCAGTTCCCAGTACCGCTATTGTCGATAAGCCTCATTACCCAAAATCAAAGCAAGGTTAGCATTTTCTAATTGGGTTTCTGAATGAGATTAGACTGGAAAGATTTTTTCTAACTTAGGTTTGTCAGGGTTACTGAATGGAGAGATTATAGAGGATGGGATGGTGATGTCAGATAGACAGACGGTAAGAAGAGGTAGACGGCAGAAGAGTGCTGTCAAATCTTTTGAAGCAAAATCATCTGACAAGGAAAAAGTTGAACTTGGACGTGGTACTTGTTTTATTTGTGTTTTCTCTTCGTATTTCTTCGTAATTTTATTGGAATAAACTTTGTCGTGCATGGATGAGGGCAGGAATGTAACAAACATAACCCCTTTGTAGTGATTGACTGTTGTTGTTCAATACTAGTATGTTGATTTCTGGTTGTTATTCCCCTCCTATATTATGTTGTTTTATTCACTAATTGAATCTAGAGTTTGTTCCTTAAGCCCTTCTATGACAAGTTATCTAGAAACTCAGACTGATATTCTTGTCTTCTGTATCACAACCAGTTACTCCTGGTACAGGAGATGGTACAAGTATGACTTTGAGACATTTACAATCTGAGGAGGATGACGAGGAAAGGTTTCAGGCTGACCTAGAGAAGGCTGTCCGCCAAAGCCTGGGTAAAATTCTTTATCATTGTACCTTTTTTTTTCTCCCTATCATCTGTTAATATAGCCATTGAAATTTTATGAACTATTAAGGTTAATTATCCCAGCAGCATGCCTTATCGCTAGGATCTAAAATAATATTAGCTAAAATCCTCTGCTTGGTTTAGGCTTGTGGCTCTTTAGTCTTTATAGCATGGATAATTTGCTGTGACATTGATTCTTGTACCTCATGCTAAATGCTGCAACTCTTCATATACTTCATTCTGGAACAATTTATTATTTGTGGTTTTAGTAACATTGTGATATGCAACTTTGTGGAAATTGTTTTTCCAGGGGCATGCCTCTTTTTTTCCCTAAAAACGATTAAGATACATGCTTTTTCATAAATTAAGATGTGAGTTATGATGGTTTACTTTTTCTGTTGGGAAAGTGTTTCGTGCCTGTTTCAGATTATATCTTGCTTTTATTGTCCTACTATTCTAGATTGTATAAATTGATTGGAACTTGTTGTTGTACCGTAGTAAACCTTTTGATCATCAGGACATGTGGATCATTTTACCGTAATTTTATCCCTGGCCTTTATAAGTGGGTGGTGGTTAATGAAACCATATGATATCTAGTTGTAAGTCATTTAGTTCAACTGGGTCAATACAAGTTGAAGTGTTATATTTCTAGTTATGCACTTGTACCAAGTCTTACTTTCTTACTTCAGTGATGCCACCACTCTTGGGACTTTATCAATTGAAAAGTTTTCATTTGCACTATGCTGAGTCAAACATTAGATGGAGTTCAGTTGGTATTTTAGATTGATTCTTTTGTATAGTTGAATTATTAATGTTGCGCTTAGTGCAGGAATGTTAATGCATTGCAAGCATCATTAAGTCATATGCTACTTTTACTTAATCCTTAAAGTATAGGTTGGAGAATTGTTGACTTGTCTATATGTATTATGTTCAGACACCTTTCAAGCACATCAGAAAATGCCCGTTTCTAGTCTGAGGTCACCTCAGATACCTCCAGAAGGGAATAATGTTGGTATCTTGCCAAGTGAGGTCATGTTTGGAACTGTGAGTAGAGCCGATGTGGTTGGTACTGGCCTGAAGAATGATGTTGGTGAATACAATTGTTTTCTGAATGTTATTATACAGGTAGATAACATGATTCATAGTTTCATATGTCATATTAATTAGATTTATGATGACTCTCACGTCAAGAGTTCTGGTTTCTATGGTTTCTTTTTCTTGTATGATTTCAGTCCTTATGGCATTTGAGACGATTTCGAGATGAGTTCTTGAGGAGATCAACATCAGACCATGGTCATGTGGGAGATCCATGTGTTGTTTGTGCATTGTATGGTATTTTTACTGCTCTGAATAGTGCTTCTACTGATCTGCGAAGAGAAGCTGTTGCTCCCACTTCTCTGAGGATAGCTTTGAGCAACTTGTATCCAGATAGTAATTTTTTCCAGGAGGTAAAATAATGAGAACTACATTATTCACCCATGCTTTCTATGAGATCTTTCCTTCATTATAATTGTTTGTTTGATTGTTAGTTCAGAAGTTAATTATGAGGTTGTGTATTTAATAAGGTATCCTGTCTAAAATGTAAACAATTGACAGGCTCAAATGAATGATTCATCTGAAGTATTGGCAGTAATATTTGAGTGCCTGCATCAAGCATTTACTACAGGTTCCAGTGTTTCTGATTCTGAATCAGGAGAAAGTAATTGTATGGGTTCCTGGGACTGTAAAAGTGACGCTTGTATAGTGCATTCTTTCTTTGGAATGGATGTTTTTGAGCAAATGAATTGCCAAAATTGTCAAAGGGAGTCCAGACATATGAAGTACACCTCTTTCTTCCACAATATAAATGCCAGTGCCCTCCGAACAATGAAGGTAACTACTTTCAGTTAAACATTTATGTTGATTGCCTTTTTTTTTTGGTAATAAAAGCTTAGTAAATATTTTATTTTTAATCTATTATGCCTTTGCTTATAGTCATTTGCATAGAAAAACTTACCTAATTAGCTATATGCCCTCTGATCTTCCATCTTTATGCAGATTATGTGTGCTGAAAGTTCTTTTGATGAGCTTCTTAATCTTGTTGAGATGAATCACCAGGTAGTTTGTGATCCTGAGACTGGTGGTTGTGGGAAGCCTAACTACATCCATCACATTTTGGCAACTCCACCTCATGTTTTTATAACAGGTGATTTGACTGACTGAGTAGAGATTTGTGCCTTAACTAGTCCACTCCTTCGGAAACTTGAAGAAATGTGTTTTTTGGACTGCAGTTCTAGGTTGGCAGAAAACATGTGAAAGCGCTGATGACATAGCAGCAACATTAGCAGCCCTAAGTACTGAGCTAGATATCAGTGTACTTTACCGTGGACTGGATCCAAAGAACATTCATAACCTGGTGTCAGTGGTATGCATCTTGACTGGGCCCAACTTATGCCATTTAGTTGTGATTTGGCTTTGAAAACATTTATTGTTATCCGATTGGAAAGTTTTGGGGTGAGTTTTAATAACATTTTAAGAATGAGGGAGGATATTGTAACATGGTGAACCTCAAGGAAATATAAACAAACAAGAAGATATTAAAGTATAAATAAATTAAGAAGAAAAGGGGATAGGGAAAGCTAAAAAATCCTCATTATTTCAACCATAAGGCAGACAAATGATATTAAATCTGAAAATTTACGTCCAAAGCCAAAGCCACTTCTTAGTTATTGGAGATTAAGAATGATGTGTCAAGTGAAAATTGTCTTCATAACTGAAAAGTGTTTGAAGTCGAAAGTTCTTGACTGACTTGCAAATTGAAAACCCCATGGGGATGTGGCGTATGATTAACAACAAAATTATAGTTGTTTCATAGATGAGCTTATACTTGACTTCTTGAATATCTGCTTATATTTCTGAAATATTGATTGTTCATCATTGGCAAAATGCTTATTAGATATAATGTCTTTATTCCTTATACTTCTTCTGGATATTAGGTTTGCTATTATGGGCAACATTATCATTGCTTTGCATATAGTCCTGAGCATCAACAATGGATTATGTATGATGACAAGAATGTAAAGGTAAATTCCACTTCAAATGCAAATCACGTCGTTTTTGTGCAACTGTTCAAGTGTCACAATTTGCTTGTGATCTCTAGGTAATTGGTAGCTGGGCTGATGTTCTTTCTATGTGTGAAAGAGGGCACTTGCAGCCTCAGGTTCTTTTCTTTGAAGCTGTAAACTAGTGCTTTGGGTGGAATCTTGTCAAATGTTATTCTGCTTTGTGGAGCAAAGTATCTATCAGAAGGCGTAATTTAAAGAGATGGAAGTACAGCTTCACCATGATACGGTTCAATCTGTAAAACTTGCAGAATGTTTTCCGAAGATGGTTAAATTTTGGCATATACAGATGGGGATATAAAAATCCAAAGTTTCGGTACAAGGGAAGGCGGTTTTATAGGGAAAACTTGGTCTTTCTAGGGAAGAAAGATGTATCGACAGTGAATTTCATGTAGGTTGGAGGACTAAGCTAATGCTTGAAAGTGTAAATTTTGCATCTTTTTCCTTCCCATAATTTTTGTCAAGAGTTGTCGGGAGTCTGTTCATAAAGTCTTTCTCCTTTCCTTCTGGTGATGCCTTTCCAGTTGAGGTTGGTTGTTCATGGAATAAGGAAGCCAGTAATGGTTGCTTGACTGCCAATGCATATGCTGCCGCGGTTTATATATTGGTAAATGGCTTCCTGTTGTTGCTGGGACCGGAGGGAGCTACCAATAGAGCATTTATATGTGGGGATTTAGCTGATTAGGTTACGAGCCTTCAGCTAGGTGATCCTTTTAGTTAAGCACTTTTCCCCCTCGAGTTACTGTATAGATATCGTTGTCTCTTTTTGAGTCTTACAAGAACAATTGGTGTGGTTCATAGTTTTCTTATTTATCTCTGTCAGATATTTGATATAACCATCTAATTTTCTGATTACTCATCCTTAGGATTAGAAGCCCACATTTTTGCCAT
>JANIHZ010000007.1:45224108-45235042 GCA_027478365.1 Erythroxylum rufum
ATTTATTAAATATCTCATATTTAATCATAAAGTTTCTCAAACTTTACAATCAAGTCCAACTTAATTAAATTAACTTTGCTCTCTTCAACCCATTCTATATGTAAGACCCATTAGGTTCCCAAATGTGTTGGCAATGATTATAAAATCTAATTTTAATTTATAATTAAAATTATATAAATTAAAACTCCTATTAATTTATCTTTAATTCTCTAATTAAATAATTTATAATCATAAATTAAGATTGACGTCCAATAACGCATCATGACCATCCAAATATTTAAAAATGTCAAAGTAATTTTAACTAACCTTTCCGTGCATAATTTTTTCGTATAATTTAATCCTTTCATCATACAATGTTCCAATTAAACATAGAGCATGGAGTTAATGTATACTCTATTTTGAGTCTAATCATATTAGTTCTTCGCCAATAACTATCGACTTAATTAATGAGATTTGTAAACTATTTACAAAACATCATTTCACCTTGGACAAGGATTTCTTAAATTGATACTAATCGAGAACAATAAAACATTCTCTCTAATTACTTTAGAGTGATGAATCATATCTTGATCACTCAACTATCCCCGTATTGTTCATAATACATTTAATGACTACCAATTAAATGACCTATGATTAAATAGATCATAAGTAGTATCAAAAATATAGCAATCCTCATATAAAATAACTTTGATGACCTCAAGTTAAAGGATCATTTATACAATCATCACAATGAGAATTCCATAGATATACAAGTAATGTTCTAAATGGATTTTTCATATTGGGTCTATTTAGCGAACTTGTTCTCCAACAAGCACTCATACGTTTGTTTAAGTATCTCTAACTTTAGCTTATGAGATCGACTACTTCCTTCATAAGCAAAAACAAAACATGTGCTAGTCTTTTTACGTTTTATTAATGTCCAATCTTAATAGAACAATAATTATGAACATTTAGAAATAATACCTAAATGCAATACGAATCTTTAATTATAATCTTCATTTGCAATGTACAATTATCTTATAGACTTTATTATATACATCTAAACATGTACAAGATAAAGAATGTCTTTAAATAATTTGTCACTAAACTACAACCAAAATAATTGGCTATAGGACATAAATCAACGTGATTAAGATCTATACTCTCTAGTGAAGCGAAATCTACCCAGAAGAGCACGTTTTCCTCTCTGGGTAATAGACAATGAAATCAAGAACTACTGCAACAGGAGATAAATATCTACTCCACAACCAACTTGCTGCCCTGATTCTCTCAATTATTCTAACAGCCTCTACACTGATTTAGATACTTTTGAATATCCTCCGTCCACATGTTATAAGCGAAGTGCACTCAAATTAAATTACTATATATGATTCTAGATATTAGTCTTGATAACCATAGAATATGTCATTAAATAAGAATTAATTCTAATAGTTATAACCGAATTCATAATAATGATTATTAATTAGAGTTTTAATCATCATCAATATATTAAAGTTGTGATTTCTTATTCAAATATTATATTATAATTTCTCACGGGCAGACACTCTCTTTTCAAGAATGCCTTACACGAATAAATAATATATAAAAAAGTTGTGACCATGAAATGGCCCAAAAATGTCGGACTCCTCCAACGCTCAACATTTGTCCCCAAACATTAACACTCCCCGGCAAACTCGCTATCTCTCAATCCTCTTTCTTTTACTCAGTCTACTTCATATCCAGTAAATCCGTTCTTATCAGACCAGTTCAGCCTCAACAAAAAAATGTTACAACCATTTCAGTTTCAACAACAATAATCATCTCTATCTGATCTTTCACGTTATTCTTCTCCCTCCGCCTTTCTTATACTTTCAAGAACAAGAAAAAACACTCCAACCCATTTGCTCGTTGTCTTGTTAACTCCAAAGATTTGATGACCCTAAAGGGTGGCACCGGCCAAGCTTGTGCTGCGTGCAAGCACCAAAGAAAAAGGTGTACATCTGAGTGTATTTTGGCACCTTATTTTCCCGCTGATAAACATGAGATGTTCAGAAACGCTCACAAATTATTTGGTGTAAGCAATATCGTTAAGATACTCAAGAGTGTTGACAATTCTCAAAAAGCTGCGGCAATGACTTCCATTATCTTCCAATCAAATATTCGAGATAGGTATCCTGTGCATGGATGTTTAGGTATGATCCACCATCTAAGGTATCAAATTTGGCAGACTGAACAAGAGCTTCATGCAGTTCTTGCACAACTTGAAATGTACAGGCAACACCACCACCAACATCACATTTCTTCAATCGCAGATGACGTTCCGTCGCAATTAGAACTTGGAATGGCTCCTCCTGGTAATGCTCTTCAGCTACTTGGTCATAACACGCAGGCTTTTAGTACGATTCCAACACTGCCAGTTGCACAGCAGCAATCCTACTCTAACAGCAACAATTATAGCTCTAGTTGCTTGGATTCCAAGGAAAATGCAGGAAGTTCTATGTGGGTTCAGCGTCCATGTGCTATTAATAACAACCCCAATTCAATGGGAATTCATCAGCCCCATTCAGTTGTTCCAGAGCAACGAGATATCCAACAAGAAATTGTTCAAGATTACAATGAAATACAACCATTTTTCGACACCATTGATGATAGACAATCCTATGTTGATTCCAGAGAAGAATACGACTGCCAACGAGCTTTGGCTCAATTAGCATTGTCCCCCTTCTCCCACATCCCTGTCTCGACTTCGAGTCATAGTTGTATCACGAGAAGAAAGGAATCCGATGAGTCGAGGTAGGCAAGCATAAACTGGTATTTGTTCAAGCTTTTTGTCTCCTTAAAACATATGGTCTTAACAAATTAAAATTACACTACAGCTCCGAAGAATCGTTGAAGGACACAACGCAATGGATGGAGGATATCGCAGAGAATGAATTGAAGAGTGCTGCTGCATGCTTTACTCTTACCAGTGTCAATTGATGGATCGGTAAGATCAGGAATGGAGAGGAAGTGCAGCGTTTTCCATTCCAGGATAGTTGGAAAACTTGCAGCTAGCGCTTAGAATTGTAGACAAATTGATCAGTGAGCTGAAGATAAGTAAAAAATTTCAGTCATTTATTACAATCTCCCACTAATCAATATCATACATAGAGAGAAATATTCCACAATTTTGAGGCCCCATTTCCCTTCTCTGTGTCCTTTAGTTTACTACCTGCAGAACTCTGAATATCCAAAAACGAATGTAGACTCATGAGTATTTGTTCAACTTCCTCTTCTTATAAACAAAGTTACCTTCTTTGGTGCCTGAATGTTTACGATTCCTATAAAACTAATACTAACTACTACGTTATGCTCAAAATGTATGTTCGGCAATGGAGGAGAGGTTTCGATGAAAAGGCTGTTTTAGTTCTTTCTTGTCGTTGTTGGTTAATTTCTTTCAATTTTTAATTTTATGTGCTACAAATTTAAATTTTATTTCATTATATCTTAATTAACTATTAAATTGCCTCATTTAATGTATCACTTTTTTCTTTAATTTTCTATTTAGTAAGGGAGTGAATGAGGTAAGTACTACTAATGTTGAGGATAAAATTTTAGAGTTAATTGCTCTAGTTTGTCAAATGGTTATAGGTCACTTACAATCAGTACAAGTATGTGGAATATGCTTACTCTTTAGGCATCCTACCGATATATGCCTTACATTATAATAAGACTCCATTCAAGAACACTGCAGCTAAAAGTATTTTAACAAACAAAATTATTGCTATAAGTATAATTATTGTTGCCTTATTGCTTTAAGTCTTGACTAAGGTAACACATTAGCTTCAAACTATAGCGATAATATTAAATAGATATTGCAACACTTTTAACTCTTTATAAGGTAACAAAGTGATTTTTTTAGGCAACATTTGTAATAATAAAAGCAAAAATTAATTCTTTCGTTATCAACATTATTTAACGTAAAATCAAGCTCTTCTTATTATGTAGTCAATATATATATATCGACATTAAAAGAAATATATAGATATTAATGTACGTCTTAATTACGTACATATTATCAAAGATAAATTAATGATAAAAAATGACATTTATATATAATATATAGTCTATAAGAACTTGTAAAATTCAATCTTTTAACATATTCAAAATAAGAAAGCAAAAATTACTAGCTAAAATATCCATCTACAATATTGGCAACTATTCCGTGTGGAATATAAGTAAATTAATCTAAATAATAAACGAAACCAATATGTATAGGCGATCCAAAATCTTTCACCAAGTACCTCTTTGTCCATTCCTAATCATCACCATCCTACAAAAAAAGAAAGAAAGAAACTAGAAGTATATTAGAATTGCAAAACTACTATGCTCACAAATAAGTTTGATATATATAAAAATGAAATACTAACTACTTTATTATGACATTAATTTAACCAAAGCAAATAATATAGTCCAAAAACTAACAACAATGATTCGGTTCTTTTTATGAACAAATTCAGAAAGCATGAACATAAGCAACTAATCTCAACAAAAAAGATAACAAGATTATGTACAAAAACACTGAATTAAGGAAATTTGTTACCTGATATTCTTCATGTTGATATGTATAGTTTGGAGGAATAGAAGATTCCTTTCTTGATTGACTAAGTGTAATCAGTTTACAAAGCATGTCTATGTTAGTGGTGCTAGCTTGCCCATGTTGAGATTGAATGAGAGGGAATATTTGTTTCATCATTTCTTCTATATCAACTTTATCTTGTTCTAGTTGCCTTTTCATTTCCAAGCGTTTAGCTTTCTCTTGTTCTATTTCCTTTCTCAATCTCTCCTTTTTAACTTCTACTTTTTGGTTCACCTCTTCTTCTAATGCATTCTTGATGGACTGCAAATACTCATTAGGAACTTTGTACAAGGCTTCACTCACCATATTTTTTTCTTTCATGGTAGATGCTTTCACACCCCTTCCAAAAAGTTTATTATGGCCAGGCTTCATCACCCCAAATCAGTCACAACTTTCTCAAGCTTTTCACTATTATTTTCCTTTTGCACTTCTTTGATGCGAGCCTACAAATTTTTTTTTGCAATCATAGTAATGAATGCAAGCACCATATATGATTACAAAAACCTAGTATAATTCCAATTATACTATAAATAACTCATTTTGACAAGAAGAACAGATCAATAATATAAAAAACAAATAAAATGGGATTATAAACACATGAAATTAGCAAAAAATTTGGGCATCTCAACAATAGTAGCAACAATACAGAAAATTATTACAAAACCAACATTACTCATAATTTTCTCCCTTAAAGCTTCAGTAGATTGTTTGTACACTTTTTCAGGCTTTCTTTTATAAGTTGCAATATACTTTTCAGCATTAGAGAGTGGAGTTTTATCTTCTCTTTCTTTTTGCTATCTACAAAAACAATTGTTAATTACAATTTAGAAATAATTTAGAAAATTAAAACAAGTTCTTAATAGATTATAACTCATTGGAGAACTTACCAACTTAGCATAAATACTTGCAAAGCTCTTAGGACTAGTTGTGTACATTTGAGTTTGTTGTTTTCTATTTTGAGTATTTGCTTCAGTAATTTTCTAAACATTAAATATTATATTAGTTAGATATCATGTAACTAATTTGTAAAAAGTAATAATAATTATCGTACATTCACATGTGGGTGGTTCCAATAAGAAATGAGATCCTCAAAGACTTATTTGCTTATATAGTTAGGTCGATTGACCATTCTTTCTGCATATGACATATATTGTTTGAAATGCTTTTGCTTCACATTACACTTGTAAATTCTCCATGCATCTCCAATAGTTTTCAAAGTCCATTCTTTACCTTCTAATGGTAGAATATATCTCTCTTGCAATTTAATAAATACTCATTTAAATGTCATAAATCAAAATTGAAAAGAGCATTAAGATAATGATTTCTTACATTAACATATTCCCAAATAGGTTCTTTGAGAATCTGTCGCCATTTAACATGGTTTAAAGGTGTAAGATTCAATTTACGAGTTACAGTACCCAAGAAAAGTGTGAAATCATTCAACATCTTCTCATCTAGACCAATCGCCTGATTAAGAGCACTGAAAAACTTGGTTTGGATTGTTCCATGGATCTTGCATAAACATCCTTAAGCAAAGTTGAACCTCTTCCCTTCTTCTTCACAAATTCTATATTTAAAATAATTATTAATGTTAGTATACAAAAGAGAAATTTTTTTAAAATAGTAAAATATATTATTACCTTTGCATTGAGTAGTAGCAATTTCTGTCATACCCATGTTTATATTATATCCATTTCCTTCTACTACATCTTCGTGTTGTTAAGATTTTCGTTCCATCATTTTAGTTATTAATTCTTCCCACCTTAGAAAAGTAGATTCTTCTTCAACAATCGCTTCCCCTACTTCACCTTTTACTACATTTTCACGTATTTCATCCCCTCCAATTACTTGTTCCATTTGTGGTTGTTCCTTAACAAGTTTCTTTTGTTCCTTCCACCTTAAAAAGTCAGTAATACTACCTGAAGGACATAAAGGTTGCAGTCTATCATTCTTCTTACATAATTGGTCCTTTCCTTTCTATTAAAATTTTTCACAATGAAAACCGTTGGAAAGAAAAATAAATTTGATAGTAGGATAATCACATATGTATGGCAACTATATACAAAGCAAATTTAACAGTAGAATAATCACATATATATTACTAAAGCAAATGAGAAAATATGTACCTGTTCTTTAATAAATTGGCATTGCTCTTCACTATTTTCCAAATGCTCTTCCTCTCTATATGACAGATCAGATGAATCTTTTAGTTCATAAGCACAAATCTTCTTTTGCTACTTTCTTACAAAATTAGCCATAGACCTTGGTGCAACAAATTTAGTTGCACATGTTTGCTTCTTCCCTTTTTTAATTGTGAAGACCTATATCAATAAAGAATATTGTTGTTAACAACCATATAAATAATTAGATTATTAAAGTATTTATTTAAACATATAGTAACAAAAATTATCTTTTTAATAGAGAAAGAAAAATAAATAAGGACCTTCTATAAAAGATTATTGATCAATATCCATACAATCCCAATTAGTGTCATCAAAGTCTATATCATCTTCATCATCATAGTTTTCTGTTTCTATATTTAAGATACTTGGAGGTATGTACACAGTGTCTACACGTAAATCTTCTCTAGACCAATTAGGATCTATGTCACCATTATTTCGAAAGATATCACTGACATAGTTATTTGGTTCTCCCCAATATGTTTCTTCAACATTTTCATTATCATCCAAAGGTACATCAAGCAGATACTTAGGTACCTTCTTCTCCACATAATGGCAACCTTCCTCAAAACAATCAACTATATAAAACACTTGATGAACTTGGCTTCCCAATACAAAAGGACAATCCATATAACATAACTTTTTGAAGGTTACTAGAGTAAGCCCATAATCGTCTTTCTCCTCTTGATACCAACAACATTTAAACAACACTACACTGAATTGCCCCCCAATAATCCACTTCAACAATTTACTTTATTGCTCCATAGTACGTCACATTTCTAAGTGTTGGATTTTAATCTCTAGAACTTGCAAAACTCAGAGTTAATGATGTCAAAAAGACTCCACTATTTTGATTCTTACACCTCGCATCCCATTTTTTAGTCATAAACTTGTATCCATTAATAACATAACCTGAATATTTCTTTGCCACATTGTTTTGGACAACCAATGAATATGACAAGTTATCATTACAAGATATCACCTTATCTTAAAACCATTGAGGAAACTCATTAGAATGATCTTGTGCCCTTGCCCATTGACTTCTTTTAGTGCTTGCCTTTTTCAATTTTGATGCTCCCTAAAAAAATGACATATGTTAATTAATATGATGAGAATTTTAAAAAATGATCTTAAGATGGATAAATAATGTATGTGTAGCTTACCTATTAGTACTTCTTAACATCTTTGTCATTTGAATTAAATAAAATGTATCGATGAGCTTGATGTAATGTGTTTAAGGCTAAACTTACAACTTTGCCTTTCCTTCGCCCTTTCCCTCCAATAGGATGCCCAACTTTTGGAAAAAAAATGAAGATACATTAAAAAGATTTGTATTGTCTTTGTGGTCCATATGCCTATTATATTTTTTCTAACCTCAGGACATATATAAATTTAACAAAAATTTGCACGTTCTTCAGCTAAGTATCCTTCGGTAATAGACCCTTCTAAAAACAGTTGGCTTTTATTATGAATAAATCTTTTTAACCTACCCAAATACATCTCAACAAAGTGTATAGAGTGGCAATACACTGGTCCAATATATTTGATTTGCTTTGGTAAGTAAATAGGAAAATGAACCATGATGTCAAAGAAACAAGGTAGAAAGATTATTTCAAGTTGACATAGTACTTCCACAATTTCCTTCTCCAGATGCTCAAGATCCACTAGGTTAATTACTTTACTGCATACCCCTTTGAAAAAAGCACCTAATCTATTTAAAACAACTGCAAGTTTTTTTGGTAGTGTTTTCCTGACAACAAATTGGAGTAAGTGTTGCATAATAATGTGAACATCATGACTTTTGTATCATGATGTTTTTTTCTTACTAACATCAACACTTCATGCAATATTTGAAGCATAACCTTGTGGTAGTTTTACATTCTTCAAAATTGAACAAAATTTTTCTTTCTCCCCTGGGGTCATGTAAAAGCAAGTCTGGGCTAGTAAAACGTAAAAGTCATCTACTTTGATAGGTTGTAAATCTTTTCTAATCCCCATTTCTTTCAAATCAAACCTTGCATTAAGATGATCTTTTGACTTATCCAAATACTCCAACAAAGTTCCTAGAATAATATCACGTACATTTTTCTCTCCAATAAGGTAATTCAAACAATATTGACCTCTTCCTCCAAGGATTATTGGTGTTTTTTGTTTATTTGCCTTCCTAAACATATTATGATACCCATTAATAAGCTCAAATACATCAGACCCTAACAGAGGAATTGGTGGTTCTCTTAACTCTATATTGCCATTGAATGATCTCCTATTGCACCTCCAAGGATGATTTTTATCCAAAAATCTCCGATGATTGAGAAAACAAGTCTTTCTACTATGCTTTAAATATTGACAACAAGTTTCATAATGACAATTAGGGCATGCTGACTTTCCCTTTGTACTCCATCCAGACAACATTGCATATCCTAGAAAGTCACTAATTGTACATAACAAGGCTGCACGCGTCTTAAATGATTCATTAGTTGAAGCATCATATGTCTCTATCCCAAACTCCCACAACTTGTCAGCTCTTTAATCAAAGGCTGTAAAAAAAATCAATATCCTTTCCAGGAGAAGTCGGGCCAGGTATAATTGAAGACAATATCAATTTTTCTAATTTCATACATCTTCATAGTGCTAAGTTATAATTTACTAAAAGTATGGGCCATGTATTATGTGAAACACTCATTGTGCGAAAAGGATTAAATCCATCAATGGAAAGTGCTAATATGAGATTGCAAGGATCTCGTGCAAAATTAGGATACAATGAGTCAAAGTCTTTCCAAGTTTGGCCATCTGTAGGATGCCTCAAATTACCATCTTTAGGATGCTCCTTATTATGTCATTTCATGAATTTAGCTAATTCTGGACATATGTATAGACATTGCAATCTCAATTTTAACGGAAAATATCTAAACACCTTGGCTGCAATTTGCCTCACCTGATCTCTGTTATATCACTATTACAACTTTGTTTCCACCTAGATACACTGTCCATCTGCAACTGGTTGCTTTCTCATCATTTCCCCAATATAAAACACAATCATTGAGATATGCATGTATCTTTTAATAATGAAGTCCTAAATCCTTCATAAGTTTCTTTGTCGCATTAAAAGATTCAGAAATCTTTGCACTGGGAAGGCCTCTTTAAGTATCCCCATGAGATCGGTATAAGCTGCATTACTAATTCCATGGGTACACTTAAAAAGATACAGTCAAATTGTGAAAGAAAGTTTCGAAAATCTTTGACAACCAGGATATAATTCTTGTTTTCCTTCCTCTTCTAACTTAAAAAACTTCTTAGCATTAACATTTAGACCATTAGTAACTCCTTCACAACTATTGGGACATTCATCTATGTCTATAAATGTGTCAAGTAGTAATCTATCTATATTATCATGCATAGACATTCTATCAGATTCATTCTCATCATTCATAAGCATATTTGTATTAGTTGATCCTTCCTCATTCAATTCCCAACCATCATATCCTAAAGCAAATCCATCAACAATAAAATGACCATATATAATATTTCTTGTATACCAATAATAATTGCAACACTTCTTGCATAGACAAGAAATTTCATTTCCATTAGCCACCTTAGACAAAGCCTTTTTAAGAAAACGATCAACTACACTTATATATTCATCACTATATCTGGGAAAAGTCATCTAGTGTCTATGTCTCTTATCCATTGATACGTAACTGTTCATCAAGTAATCTATACAATATGGAATATGTTAACAACCAAGAAAATTTACATATATAATTTATTAAAAATGTAGCATCCCGCTCCCGCAAGACCTGAACCCGACATCATTGGTGATATCCGAGCCCGTGCCTCACGAGGGTGGTATGCTAGAGCAGTCGGTTACAGTCAAAAACTCAGTATAACATTTTTTTAATATGGTCATATGTGCGGAAATCAGTAGACAAGTTGGGCTCGATTAACTTCGTAAACATTTTCAGCCGTAATACGATTTCAGCCAGAATAATACATTCCACTGTATTTAGCCATTTAATGAACCACAATCCACAACCAAATTGGGCCCAATTTTATTTATAAACATTTGCAGTAATTACATTTCAATCAAAAGAATGTCAATAGCCACTTGGGGCCCACTGAAATACAAACACTATTTTACAGAAATCGCAGAAATATAA
>JANIHZ010000007.1:45246258-45259394 GCA_027478365.1 Erythroxylum rufum
TTGAGTCCAATCATATTAGTTCTTTATCATTCGTTATTAATTCAATCAATAACATTTGTAAAATATTTACAAAATATCATTCTACTTTAGCCAAAGATTTCTCGAATCAGTACTAATCGAGAAAAACATAACATTCTTCTCAATTACTTTATGGTAATGAATCTTATCTTGACCACTCAACTACCTCTATATAGTTCACGTGTCATCCAATGACTACTGACTGAATGACCTATGATTAGAATAGGTCATAAGTAATATCAAAACATAGCAATCCCGATACAAGATAACTTTGGAGACCTCAAGTCAAAGGATCACTTATACAAACATCACAATGAGAATTTTCACAGACATATAAGTAATGTTCCAAATGGATTTTTCATATTGGGCCAGTTTAATAAACTTGTTCTCTAGCAAGCATCTATATGTTTGTTTAAGTATCTTCATTCTTTAGCGTATGAGATTAACTATTTTCTTCACAACGAAAAAACATAATGGTTGCTAGTCTTTTTAAATTCTATTGATATCTAGTCTTAATATAATAATGATTAGGAACAATTTAGGGATAATACATAAAAGTAATATGAATCTCATAATTATAATCTTATTATAATTTTTTTGCAATGTATAATTATCTCATGTACTTTATCATATATATTTAAACATGTACAAGATAAAGAACGCCTTTAAATTAATTTATCACTAAGCTACAACCAACCGATTGACTGTAGGCATAAACCAATATGTTCTTCATCATATTAATTCATTTATTTATATTTTAAAAAATTAAGCAGCAATCAGTGAGTTCTAATGTTTGAATTCTTCCTTTGATATATACTTGGCATAATTTTTGTACGAAATAAACTATTTATTGTAGATTTTTTTATCTTCGAGACAAAGGACATGAACCTATCTAGTTCAACAGCTTATTTTGTAGTAAACCCCACCCAAAGTTCATCCCTAAATCAAAAAACTTTGATAGCTTTCCATTAAAATTTTCTATATATTTTCACAACTAGGTAGAACGTTGACTCATTTCCTTTTATGTTCTTTTTTGTCATTCGTATTTCACATATACCTCCTCCTGAGACAGGAAAAAATACTCATAATATACTTTTCTAATATAGGACAATTCACTTGCAAATTTTTAACATTAATTTAGCATCAACCTTTCTTATCAATTACATTAATTATATTTTCGGGATCAATCTTTTATACCTATATTTACTTAATGTAAATCACACTGACTAGATACTTATTTGACACAGAGAAATCCAACATCATATCAAGTTTTTTTCCTCGTAGTATCGAAATTGATTAGCTCCAATTTACCCCTTATTGGATGTGGCTCTACTGAAACTTGGTAGGAAAAGAGTCTAGAGAAAGAAAACTCTTGGGGGCCTTGTAATAAAGGGTTAGAAATATCTTTTTAATTCTCATACATATTCGTAGAGCGTGCTCATTTTCGAATGCTCTTAAAAAATATAACTACTTGAATCCAAAAGCTTACATGGTGACTGGTCCTCTTAAATGAGCACCTGTTGTCGTGCCTAGTACAAGTTACGTAGACTGTTTGGATCATAACCAGTTACACGACGATAATATTTACTAATAAAATCGTGACCTGCAATAAGATCTCTCTAATTATTAGGAAGATGTGATGTATTGAATCTTATAATGTTGCCCTCGTGATTTTATTTGATTAGAATTATGAAGAGTAGATTGCGTCTCCTGATCACGACACAAACCCAGATATGCTTGGGAAGGAATAAATATAAACTGAAAAAGGTTTATTTACAAGATAATGATCCAAAGCTGGTGAAGTTAGGTGCTTAATAATTAATCAGTTGATGCCACCATCTCAAGTGAGGAACTGACAAAAAGTTTTAACCATAAAAGATTAATTTACACTCAAGATTTCATATAAGAAAGCTAGTCACATACATCAACTGGGCATTATGCATTATGGACAACATTACATCATTAAAGTTTGTAGTGCCAACCTAGTGGTTGGTAGTGGTGGTGGTGGTGGTGGGTCATAGAGAGGACCCTTTTCTTTTATGGACCACTCGTTGATACCGTAACTATGAGGAAGAAACAATTGATTTTGTTTAAAGCCTATTTTGTAGCGAAGAACTGCATAATTATATTCAAGGATAGTCCTGAAATTAAGCCAAAACTTGATGCGGTTAAATAATATAGTAATTCTACGACCTGGGCCATCTCAAGTGTTACAAAGAGAAATTAGTTAGGCATCAATTCCTGATACCTTCTTTTTATTTTTCCTTTTCTGGGGAGTATCTAAGTAGCCCTTTCTTTTCTCTTTCAAAAGAAAAGGAAATGCAAATATGTTTCCCTTATCATTTCTTTGATAATGATTTGTCGACACCTTCAATGAAGTTGGGTTGCCACCGAGGATCGCCTGTTAAACTAATTTAATTTAAATGTAATTTATATATTAATTGACAATTGACATAAATTTCTGATGAAAAATTATAAGAAGTTCTTGCTCTTTAACCTAGAAATCGCAACTTACAACCATCGAAGATTAAGACGACTTAAATGATCCACAGCCACATAGTTTTCATCCTTGTTCTTTCTTCTGTTTGGAGAATAATACTTATTTTGTATGTTCTTAATTTGTTGGTGTGGTATGTCAAAATAATTTTTCTATGGATGTGGGAAATCCTGATTGAATGCATCTTTTTGGTATATAGAGCTTTGGAATCGATAAGGTAAGTTTGACGACCGAGCTTTATAAGAACCATCAACAAATTGTTATTAAGTAATATTTTTAGCTAAAGGGTTATTTTCAAATCACCAGGTGAAAGGGATTATTGATCTCTTCAAGCTACGATTAATCTATTTTCAAGCGATTGGAAAGTAGCCCTACACTTAAGGGAAAGGGTTCTGCGAGATTCGGGGCTCCCACATCAAAGAAAATATTAAACAAAGAAAGTGGCAAATTGGCAATCATTCAAGAATTCTAATATACAATGGAACCATTCATACAATCTTTGGTCATATTTTAGCTTCTAGAATAGATTCCATCTTACATTTAGGAAATAAGCAGGAAGTAATGACCAGACGAGCAATTCCACATTCTTGTATAATTTAATCTTCGATCAAGATATTTACTATTTCTTTTGTCCTTATGAATAGTCAAATATGGAGTTGGCTAGCACACTCTACATGGAGGGGAAATTTCAATTGTTAATTACTAATTAATGAGAACAGTCTCATAGTGCGAAGATCAAAGATCAAGGCCGGGCTTGTTATGCTGTGTCCAGATATGTTACGAACTTTTGCTGACAAAGTTACCTAATACATGACTTTTATATCTACTGATTCACATATCTGGACTTAGTGCAGTCTAATCATGGCATGCAGGTAAACTTGATATCTACTTGCCATAGCACATGGATTACAGTATTCAAATCACTGATATGCCTCACAAATCACGTCCAAGAACCTGTTAATAGGAAGTTAATTCAACAAAAAAAAAAAAACAAGAAACTATCTTAGAATAAATATTGTTGATAGGACGTTTGAGTCTTCTGGTTAATTTACAATGTTTTTTTCTTTCCTAGCCCATGCCCTCTTTTACTTGTATATTACTCCTTCCGATTCATAATAAGTGTCGTTTTAGAGAAATGCACATTTATTAAGAAAGTCAATGAAATGTCTTATATACCTTTATTAATTACATGTTAAAGTGCCTTAAAAACATAATATGTGTAATTTGTATAATTAAGATGTGAGAGAAATTAAAGATTAATTTTGGAAGTAAAATTATAAACATGCATACAAAGTCAAGAATGACACTTATTTTGAATAATTAAAATGTATCTAAAACGACATTTATTATGAATCGGAGGGAGTATGTAAAACTTTATAAAATTCTATATAAAAGAAAATCAGTGGATGAAGAAGTAGATATACAGTGGGCTAAGATTAAAAGCATATAACAAAAAACAGGATGAGACTAAAAAGGTTGATGAATATGATATTGAAAAATCATGATTATATACAGTTAATAATAACATTTATTAAGCAATAATGTTTCAAAATGAAAATGCATTGACAGATCTGGTAATTGAATAACTTACTTCTAGCATTAACAACATAAATCAAAACAAGAATTTCACATGAGACCAAATATAAAAAGAAAATGAACTTACGAAAAACATATATAGAAACACAACTAAATTCTATTTTAAAAAATAATGCCAAGGAGGAGTTCACTGCTAACGTTACCAACAAACTCAGAGCGATAATCAACTTTGATTAGAAAAATGGCTCCTTAATATAATTTTACTACTGTGAGAATCCATCACTTCACTAGCATTACTACAAGTTCGCACTTTTTATACTATAAACCTAATACATGCCATTCAAATAACATCAGAAGAAAGGCATTTATCAACAACTTATATCAACAAAAAGAGGAAGAATAAAGAGAAAAATGGTAGAGATGGAGCATAAATAAAGGCTCATAGTTACAACATAGAATCAAAATAGACATCAATTAGTTGACAAAAATAGATTAACGATAACAAAATAAAAGAAAAATGAAATCCACAACCCTAAAACAAATATTTTTAAATATTATAAGAAAAAGGAAAAAAAATAGGCGTACTGACTTCAGTCTTATAAAGCTCTTTTAGGCATTGCTTAACAAGATTGGTTTCTCACCTCACAAAATAGAAATGAATACAAGAGGAGCAATGAAAGTTGGATAGCTTCGTAGAAGAGGAAACACAAAAATAAAGTGCTAGTTCATGTAATAAGGAAAACAAATAATAAAAATAAAGTGCTTCAATCTTGTAATAGAGGAAATAGTGTCGTATAAAGAGTGTTTTATCACTTGCATATTTTATCTTGTTTATGAAAATGTAGCTAATAATTTTTTAATAAAAAAACATAACTTATTCATCAAAATTGTTTTCACTGTGAAAAATAATTTGTAATCACTACAGCAAAAAGTCAACAGACAAAATCATTGCTATAAGTATAATTATTGCCACCTTTGGTTTAAGGCAATAGAAGTAGCGTTGTAATAAGTATAAAGCAACAGAAGGAGAAGATTAGGCAATTAAAAAAAAAGTTGCTTTAAGTTTTGACTAAGGCAACACATTAGCTTCAAACTATAGCATCAATATTAAATAGATATTGCGACACTTTTAACTCTTTATAAGGTAACAAACTGATTTTTTAGGCAGCAATTTTTAATAATAAAAGCAAAATTTTATTATTTCGTTACCAATATTGTTTAACGTAAAATCAAGCTCTCCTTATTATGTAGTCAACATCTATATCGACATTAAAAGAAATATATAGATATTAATGTATGTCTTAATTATGTACGTATTATCAAAGGATATGTCTTAATTATGTACGTATTATCAAAGGACTTGTAAAATTTAATATTTTAGCGTATTCAAAATACGAAAGAAAAAAATCACTAGCTAAAATATTCATCTACAATATCATCCACTATTCCATATGGAATATAAGGGAATTAATCTAAATAATAAACAAAACCAATATGTATAGGCAATCCAAAATCCTTCACCGAGTACCTCTTTGTCCACTCCTAATCATCACCATCCTAAAAAAAAAGAAAGAAAGAAACAAGAAGTATATTAGAATTGTAAAACTACTATGCTCACAAATAAGTTGATATATGTAAAAAATGAAATACTAACCACTTTATTGTGACTTCAATTTAATCAAGACAAATAATATAGTCCAAAAACTATCAACACAATAATTTAATTCTATTTATGAACAAATTCAGAAAGCATGAACCTAAGCAGCTAATCTCAACAAAAAAAGATAATAAGATGATGTATAAAAATACTGAATTAAGGAAATTTGTTACCTGATAGTTTTCATGTTAGACCCGCTTCCGGAGCCTAACTCTTGCTTTGATACCATAACTATTAGACCCCATTTTCAGAGTCCAACTCTTGCTCTGATACCACAACTGTTGGACCCCGTTTTCGAAGCCCAACATTCGGAGTCATAAGACGTGAGCAACTCATTTCTTCAACTCATACCCTTATTTTGATTCAATCAATCTTTTTCGAATCAACATCAAAAGCTACCAATTTTTATGGAGAGATAGAAAAATGTGTTAGGAATATATTGGTTTAAGAATCACTTCATTTGGAGCTCAGATGATAAAGTTATGGCCAAAAGAATTAAACATGATTTTTTTTTCTCAATCTTGTTGTACCTATTTTGGGACAATTGACATAACTTTCCATGGAGATATCGGATTAAGGTCGTCTTTGATGGTTTTAAAGAGGACTTCGAGATCTACAACTTTTGTGAAGACCTTGAAAAGATATTTTGCCATCTAGAGGGTCAAAATCTCGAATTTCCAAAAGTGTAGATGGGTCAGACAAAGGGATTCAGTCATAGCTGAATAAGAAGAAAGGATTCAGTCAAAACTAAATCAGACGAAGGGGTTTAGGCAAAGCTGAATCAGAAGAAGGGGTTCAGTCAAAGCTGAATCAGGCGCAGGGATTCAGTTAAAGCTAAATCAGACGCAAGGGTTCAGTTAAAGTTGAATCAGATGGAGAGGTTCAGTCAAAGTTGAATTAGACAGAGGGGTTCAGTCAAAGCTGAATAAGATGGAGGGATTCAGTGAAAGTTGAATCAGAAGAGGGACTCAATCAAAGCTGAATTAGACTGAGGGACTCAGTCAAAGCTGAATCAGAAGGAGGGATTCAGTCAAAGCTGAATCAGAAGGAGGGATTCAATCAAAGCTGAATCAGACGGAGGGATTCAGTCAAAGTTAAATCAAACGAAGGGATTCAGTCAAAGCTTAATCAGACAGAGGGACTCAATCAAAGCTGAATCAGACAAACGGATTCATCAAACGGAGGGACTCAGTCAAAGCTGAATTAGACAAAGAGATTCATCAGACGGAGGGATTCAATCAAAGCTGAATCAGACGAAGGGATTCAGTCAAAGCTGAATCAGACGGAGGGATTTAGTCAAAGCTAAATCAGACAGAAGGATTCCTAGGGGTCTTCCTCATATCGCTTAAAGTTCTAAGTCACTAACTACACTCTCCAAAGCATCTCCAATGGTTCCTACAGCCATTCTAACATCACTTTCACTCATAATCTTCCCAAATTCACTTCTTCTAATGCGATATCACTTCTTAACCATTCAACTACTAGTTTGATTTCATTAAACTCTCAAATCTTAACTCATTTGACTCATCACATTCAATTACATCTCATCATTCATAATTCCTATCCTTTTTATCCATAACATCTCACTTATGTATATATATATTTATATATATATATATCAACAATTCATGTTCAAAAATCATCATCTCAAGTTGATAACCTCTTCAAATATGCTTAATTCCAACTCATCATCATCTATACACAATTCATATTTCATTAATAACAAGAGATATGAGTTTTACAAAGCTTTAATAGCATTCCAAGCCACATTACATCATCAGTATCAAAATCCCAATTACAAAAGATACAAAACCCAATAATAATCTCGAAACGCGTCTAAAGCTTTGTTTTTACAAAATCTAACTTAAATTTACAAAAACATTTCAAAAGTAGAATGATGCCTCGACTCTTGGTTACTCGATCTCATTCTCTTCACCTGAAGATGGGACGGAAAAGGGGTGAGCTTGAAAGCTCGTGGGTAACAGTTTATAACGGAAAAAATAAGGAAAACCTTTGAAATGTTCATTTGTCGTAGAAAATTCTTATTGAATCCATAAAGCACATGTTTTTCTAAAACTCATCATGTAATCCAATTCACATGACACAAATCATGTATGCATCAAACTTGTCCACATATCATGAGCACATAAGCACATCAGAATGGTTTGGGTGGATCCAAAATAGAACGTACTACACATTTCCACATAATGGTCATGTGTAGCTGTGAATAGAACGTACCATCACAATCCTAATTAATGGTCTTGCTTAGCCGTGAACTTAGGGGAGTCCATAAAGAAACTCTATGCCTCTAGCGGGCAGGGGGAGAAGCCTTTTGTCAAAATGCACTTGACTTAACTTAGGGGACTACCATAAACCCATATAATCATGCATTTCACATCTTGTAAACATATTGCCCAAAATGGCACTTTTCCGAAACTTGATGTCATAAACAAAGTCTTTTCAAAAATCATTTCCATATCACAATTCATAACATAAATTCATGTACAAAGCATATAGCAATTTCTCAAATCATTCAAAAGCAACGCTTATGATGCAATTGAAATCATTAAACTTCCTTAATTCAAAGAAAACATTTGTATCCTATTTACTCTATTATAAACATGTACCCACCTTGATTTCCTTGCTTAAATACTTGCTCAAAATGCCTCTCCTCTTGCTCCTCTTGCCTTTCTTAATTTCCTTTATTCTTCACCAAATAAAAAGCTTCTTGGCTCTAATGAAAGCTCTTCTATTCCTCTACCTTTTTCTCTTCTTGAACAACTCTAAAATCTCTCTTAAAGGCTAAGAAAAATTGAAACCCTAGCTTAACTCTCTTCTTTTCTCTTTTCTCCATCGAAACTCTCTTCCTTTCTCCTTGTTTTCGTATTTTCTCTTCTTCCTTCTTCTCACTCACGTTTTCCCTTCTTAAAATGCAAGACCACATTTTCTTCTTCCTATCTTGCCCTTAATGGGTGTGCAAAGTCCATTTTGCCCTTCCTTTTATTCTTATGGTCTTTCATACTAAAGTGTCTTGCCAAAAATACCCTTGAACATTCTTATAACCTTATCTCTTTAATTCCATTAATCCATGCAATAAAATCCTACTAACCTTGACATAATAATTAACTCCAAAAATAATTAATCCAATCAACCTCATAACTAACATAAATCGTGCTTAATAAATAAATAAAAATTTCGGGGCCAACACTTCATGTTGATAAGTATGGTTTGGAGGAATTTAAGATTCCTTTCTTGATTGACTAGGTGTAATCAATTTACAAAGCATGTCTATAGCAGTGGTGTTAGGCTGCCCAAGCTTAGATTGAATGAGGGAGAACATTTGTTTCATCATTTCTTCTCTATCAACTTTGTCTTGTTCTAGTTGCCTTTTCATTTTTAAGCATTCAACTTTCTCTTGTTCTAATTTGTTTCTCATTCTCTCCTTTTCAACTTCTACTTTTTGGTTCATCTCTTCTTCTAATGTATTCTTGATGGACTGCAAATACTCATTAGGAACTTTGTACAAGGCTTCACTCACCATATTTTTTTCTTTCATAGTAGAAGCTTTCACACCTCTTCCAAAAAGTTTATTATGGTCATGCCTTATCACCCCCAAATCAGCCACAACTTCATCAAGCTTTTCACTATGATTTTCCTTTCGCACTTCTTCAATGTGGGCCTACAAAAAACATAGTATAATTCCAATTATACTAAAAATAACTCATTTTGACAAGAAGAACAAATCAACAATATAAAAAAAATGGAATTACAAACACGTTAAATAAGCAATAAATTTGGGCATCTCAACAAAAGTAGCAACAATACAGAAAATTATTACAAAACCAGTATTACTCACAATTTTCTCCCTTATATCTTCGTTAGATTGCTTGTACACTTTTTCAGGTTTCCTTTTATAAGTTAAAATGTACTTTTCAGCATTAGAGAGTGGAGTTTTATCTCCTCTTTTATTTTGCTATCCATGAAAACAATTGTGAAAGAAAGTTTAGAAAACTTAGACCATTACTAACTCCTTCACAACTATTGGGACATTCTTCTATGTCTCCAAATGTGTCAAGCAACAATCCATCAATATTGTTATGCATAGACCTTCTATCAGATTCATTCTCATCGTTCATATGCATATTTGTATTAGTTGATCCTTCCTCATTCAATTCCCAACCATCATATCCTAGAACAAATCAATTAACAATTAAATGATCATATATAATATTTCTTGTATACCAATAATAATTGCAAGACTTGTTATATGGATCAGAAATTTAATTTCCGTTAGCCACCTTAGAAAAAGTCGTTTTAAGAAAACAATCAACTACACTCATATTCATCATTATATCTGGGAAAAGTCATCTCATGTCTATCTCTCTTATCCATTGGTAAGTAACTGTTCGTCAAAGTAATAGATACAATATGGAATATGTTAACAACCAAGAAAAATTACATATACAATTTATTAAACATATAAAAATAAATTTTGTAGTTACAAAGCCCTAAGGATTTAGAGAATTCAAGAACACATCAAAATAATTAGAGATGTGAATATAAGTTATTTATGTTGATTTAATTTATTTCATCAAAGTAACCATATATATATTTCTGCTGATACAAAGCTGTAGGATTTCACCAAATTTTGTTGACTTATATAGCAAGTTGGTTTAAAAGACGAAATAAGTGGGAACCATTAGCTGCTTTTTGAAGCCAACAACGGGAGCAACACAGCCATATTCCTGCCTAATTAATCTACTTGTTGATTTAACCAACTCCTCATCAATAAACACCATGTAATCACTACCATGGTATATAGTCAATAACCATCCACTCTTATTAGTCATTATCATCAATATACAAGCCAAAAATGTGTTTATGCGTGTAGATATTTAAAATGCATCCGTACCTCTCTTCAGCTAATGACTAGACAAAGTAGAATCGATGTTTAGGTTTCAATCTCTAAGAACCCCTTGATAAGCATTGCGTGTAAGATTTGTTTTACTAAATGGACTCCTTTTCAAATTTATGAGATATACACTAATCATGTGTTGTCATTTGACACGTATATACACTGATGATTTCCATATACGTGTTATACATATAACACTTATGTGGAAATCATCTGTTTCTTGAAATCAAACATCTTATCCAAGCATTATCCAAGCAGGGCAGCACCACAGACGAGAAATGAAGAACCATTATAGACATGAAAGAGCAAATGGAAGGTGAAAATGAAAAGCGTCGTATGAAGAGCATTGTATGAAGAACCAGTGCGTATGAAAACAACGCCGTATGAAGAACCAGTGCAGACGTGAAGGAGCAGATGGAAGCTATACCTCAGAAGCGTCGTATGAAGAGCAAATGGAAGGTGAAAAGTCTTGGCACAATGGTATTATTTCAGATGAAAATGAAAAGTCCAATGGCACGTTTGTATATATCTATTATCTTCGTATATGATATATCTTTTTTCCTAGTATTATAAGGACTAAAATGAATATAATATATTTATATTTAATATAATATGTAATACATAGCATGTAACAATATACTTTAATTGTTATTACTTATGACAAAAGTACCCATTTTGGTTTGATTTAGCTTGATTCGATCCGAATTAACTAGATTTTAGGCTATGTTTAATTTTTAAAAATATTTTTAAGTTTTAAGTCGAGCTCGGATTGTCTGGTTCAACCTAATCTAAAATTTAAATTTTTATTTTAAAAAATTAAATTATATATTTAATCAAATTTGGTTATACTCGATTGTGCTCAGGTTTAGGTAAGACTTTAGCGTAACTGGTCTGAGTTCGATGCTAATTATTATAGACCCTAATTATTGTTTAAAGTTGCAATAGATTTAATTGTTGCTTATGTAAAATTTTATAGCAACTTTTCTTTAATTTTGTTACCTTTTTAAATATATGACAACAAATTAGTATTGGCGTTGCCTATTAATATTACCAACGGCAACGTTTTAAAAACTGTTGCATTTTATTAGTTTTAAGCAGCACAATTTAAAATGTTACAAATTTAGTATTGCCTAAACCATTTTTTGCTGTAGTGAATTAAAATAAACGTAGCTAATAATTTTGGCTATGAAATATAAACTTAACCTATTAACCAAAATTGTTTTGGTTACGAAGAGTAATTCGTAGTTAAAGTAAACGTAGCTAATATTCTTTAATAAAGCCCATAAAATATTTTTTGTAAAGTACTATCTCATTAGGCTACAATTAAAAAAATTCTTAGCGATATACTTACTTTTAGCTACTAATTATAAAAGTTAGGGGGAAAAAAGTAGCCAATAGACATATTTTTTCTAATAATTTCCTCTTTTTTAATTCGGATCTAGAAGCAAATTATGCTTCTTTCTTGAATTATTTGGTTATTAGTCATAAATACAGACATATTTTCTATTAAAGATACAGTATTGTAAAATCATAATTGATTGATTAATGTTTGACATTTGACTTCATGATTCGAATGAGAGCATTCAATTTAAAGATCCCAGGGCAAAATAAGTAACGATCATAGATTATACCATTCTATAAGTGATAGGCCCTTATCCTAAAAGGACCAGGCAGCCTACTTGGCACCCTACGGTGGCTCTCCGGTCAATATCTAATCTAACTAGAAAGTTCTCATGGAGCTAAGTCTATTGTCCTTTTCATCTAAATGTAAACAGTAAAGGTTTTTTAGAGACTCATTTTATTAAAAATTTTGATAGCATAATGACTATATTTTGACATTTCCAAAATTTCTTTATTTTGACATTTCCAAAATTCTCAAAGTCCATGTAAAAATTCAAAACACTTCTATATTCACGCCAAATTCTCAACTACAAATTTTAAACTTCAAGTCCACTCACAAGTAATCTCAACAATTAAATTAATTGATTTTAAAAAGGCTAAAACATATTCATACATTTAACTTTAAAAAATTATAAAAAATAAACTAAAAACATATTCATGGATATGCAATAGTTTTAGAAAGTATTTACAAGGCAAAAATGCCTACATAATAGCATATGACGAAGTTGACTACTTGAGAGGTGGAGTCCTTGCTATTGAAGCTCCTGAGCGTACACCTGAGAGGTTTTCTTTAAAAACGCAAAATAGAGTGTGAGCTAAACGAGCTCAGTGAGTGTTATAATCATAGTGTTGAGATCTGTTCTGTACCGGCCGGTACTGACCAGAAGGTACTATACCGGCCAGAAAACAGTACCCGAATCTTATCTTCGGTACCGGCCAAAATTACCGGTCAGTACCGGCCAATTTCGGCTGTACCGTCCGGAATTCAAAATACCGGCCGGTACCAGAAATTTTAAAAAATTAGGGGACTTTTTTGCAAAATTTTCAAAATTTCCCTCCTTCCCTCCTACTTATACTTCCCCCCATTTTTTCAAAGTTTTTAAAATAATAAT
>JANIHZ010000007.1:45301267-45313707 GCA_027478365.1 Erythroxylum rufum
TCACCTAAGTCTTTCATTGAGAAACGTTTCCTTAACCAAATCTTGACACTCTGTAAGGTCGGAATATCGTTTCCAATGAGCAATATGTCATCAACATATAAAGCTAAAAAGACAACAGCACTCCCACTAACCTTTTTGTAGACACAAGGTTCATCTTCATTCTTGATGAATCCAAACTCTTTGACAACTTCATCAAAACGAAGATTCCAGCTTCTTGATGCTTGCTTCAATCCATAAATGGATCTTTGAAGCTTGCACACTTTTCCCGAATCTTTAGGATGGACAAAACCCTCAGGCTGTATCATATATACATCCTCAAGTAAGTTTCCATTAAGGAAAGCCGTTTTGACATCCATTTGCCATATCTCATAATCATAGTATGCAGCTATGGCAATAAGAATTCTAATGGATTTGATCATGACCACAGGAGAAAATGTCTCATCATAATCATCAAGTCCATAAAGGCTGCAGGCGCATTCGTCAATCCGAAGGGCATAACCAGAAACTCCAAATGCCCATACCGTATTCTGAAAGCAGTCTTTGGTACATCAGACTCCTTAATCCTCAACTGGTGATAACCCGATTTCGAGTCTACCTTAAAGAAGACTTTTTCCCCTTGCAATTGATCAAACAAATCACCTATGCTTGGAAGCGGATATCTGTTCTTAACAGTGACCTGATTAAGCTTCCTATAATCCACACACATCCTCAACGATCCATCTTTCTTCTTCACAAAAAGAACTGGAGCTTCCCAAGGCGAAGAGCTCAGCCTAATGCAACCTTTCTCCAACAACTCTTCTAATTGCTCCTTAAGCTTCATCAATTCTGTCGGAGCCATTCGGTAAGGCGAAATTGAAATCGGTTTAGTACCTGAAAGAAGCTTAATAGGAAACTCAATTTCCCTAGGTGGCGGTAATCCTAGTAATTCTTCAGGAAAGACATCCGGGAATTCCATGACCACAGGAATATCTTCTAGCCTCTCTCTATCTGCCCTTGTGTCTACCACATAGGCCAAAAATGCCTCACATCCTTTCCTCATCATCTTCTCTGCTGTCAGAGCTGATACAATTCTAGGCAGGCTTACTTTTCTGTCCCCTGTAAATACCACTCTTCTATCGTTGTCCAATTCGAATTCCACTGTCTTCTGTTTACAATCCAGATGGGCATTGTACTTCTCTAATGTGTCCATACCCAAAATCACATCCAATCCTCCCATTTTCAATGGCATTAAGTCCACCACCAAGAGTTCCCCACCAATACATATCTCACACTCTCTATACACCTGACTAATAACAATATGCCGGCCAATTGGAGTACTAACCAGCAGCGGAGTATCTAATAGGCTTAGATTTCTACCACATACAGTTCTACTCAATGAAATAAATGAATGAGTAGAACTTGGATCAATCAAAGCAATCACATCATCAATAAATAATTTAACTGTACCAATCACAACATCTGGAGCAGTCTCTGCGTCCTCCCGTGTCATTGCAAACACCCTAGCCGGTGCCTACCCCTTTGGTCTCCCTGGAAGACTCGCCCTTTTAGCTGCATCAGAACTGCCCACTTCAGTTGTAGTCTTATATCCCACAGTTTTAGATCTCTTGGAAACTTGCATCTGACTTCTCTCCTGTCTGGCACGCTGAGAACACTCTCTGGCTGTGTTCCCCTTCTCTCCATATTTGAAACAAGCTCCGGACAATCTATAACACTCTCCTCTATGGAACTTGCCACAATGATCACATATAGGAACGGATGACTTGTCCCCTTCTCCCTTTTCTGTTGCCTCCTACCGTAGAAGCTTGATGAGAATAGGTAGGAGTCCTCACCTGTCTAGAACTACTTGTACCACTGCTCCTCTCCTCAAACTACATAGGGAAGCTCCTAGCACTCATGTCTGGCATAGGAGTACTAGTGCTACCTCCCCTCTTGAACTGCTCTCTCACTTTTCTCTTTTTGTTCACAGCAGTCTTGATATTCTCTGTGTTTTCAACCCTTAGTGCCGCTTTAACTAGCTGTTGAAAATCCAAAAAGTTTTGAACCACTACTTTCTCTCTAATGGCTAGATGCAAACCCGATTCAAACCTACGGTACTTAGCCACCTCACTCATCAGCATCTCAGCTGGATATCGGGATAACTATGTAAACCGACGCTCATACTCGCCCACTGTCATCTCCCTCTGGATGAGACTCATAAACTCCCTCTGCTTCTACTGAATGTACACCTCTGACAAGTACTTCTTCTTATAAGCAGCTAAGAAGTCCTTCCATGCCAACCCTGACGGTCTCATCTAGCTCCCAGGCACACTCTCCCACCAATGTAGAGCATCTCCTTGTAGCAAGCTTGCAGCATACGCAACCCTCTCATCATCCTCACACTCCATTTGATCTAATATCCTCTCGGTCTTTCTCAACCAAGTCTCAACTTCTTCTGGGTCCGTTGTCCCATAGAAGTCTACTGCCCCATACTTCCTCAACTTATCAAACTGTTTCCCCTTCTTAGCTGGGGCCGAAGCGGAAGGCTGTGACATATGATCCATAGCCTGGACAAATGCCTGAGTAAAGGCTTAGAGCATCCTCGGATCCAATGGAGGCACTTGTTCCTGCAAAATTGGCGATTCCCTCATTGGGGACTAGGAGGGCTCATTACCTTGCCCTATAGAAGCCTCAGCATTTGTCGGGGCTACCGACTCGTCAGTACTCTTCTCTCTTGTCGGAGAGTCAGCTGCAACTGATCATTGCAGAACTCCTCGTGTCCTTTTACAAGGTGGCATCTTACTCCTTTAAATATAAACACTAAGGATTAGCTACAATTCAATCTTGTTTCCTACATGTATACATGATATGCATGTCACTTAATACAACCAATCAATTAACAATGCAACAAAAATCACATAACATAGCAATTCATATAATTATGCATTCTAAGCCTAGGAAAAAGCCTAAGCTTTGATACCAAAAGATGCTGGACCCCGTTTTCAGAGCCCAACTATCGCTTGCTAATACTGAAGAGTGTTAGGCCCGAGTCTCGACCCCTAAGACTGAACTCGGGGTGACAGTCGGGACCATCGTATGAGATAAAAGCGGAAAGGATTGCAATTAAAACAATTTCCAGCGTGACAGCAAAAGGAGTCGCTGCGGCGTAAGCCATTCCTCGTCGTGGTGAAGTCGCGAAAAGGAGCGTTCACCGGGGCAACATATCAGTTCGCTGTGGTGAACCAATGGGAGTTCACCGCGACGAGCACTAGCTTTGCCGCTGTAAAAGGCCCCAAATCAGAAATCCGAAATCCACATTCAACCATTCAAATGAACATATACATTCAAACCTAACAATAAGTTAAACATACGCATACACAAAAGGAGCTTTAATTCTTCCAATCATTACAAATCTCATGAGTTCAACAAACTTTGCTTACACAACATTATACATACCAAATCTTCAAACAAAATACATAAGGATGCTCAATGTTGATATGCTAACTAAGCTATCCAAAATAGTCACTAACTTAGTGCAAAGATCTCTAACTATTTTGGAGTTTTCAATGCCTTGCAAGAATCAACTGTCATCTTGAGTCGCACTTGAGGAGGGAAAAAGTAATGGGTTGAGCTACACAACTCAGTGGCTGATATATTTATAACCATTAGTAATTAGCACTTGACTAATAAAACTTGAAATGCAGCTAAAGCCTTGAATTCCAAAAAAATATAACTTGATCTGTTGCTCATCACCTGAATAGGGGGAGGAGAATGGGGGTGGGCTATAAAGCTCGTGGGTAACAATTTTATAACCGATAACAAGCAAAATCATTGAAATTTCTCATTTTCATTGTAGAATGCACATTGAATCATAAGCAACATATATCATGTATTCATCAACTTGTTCGCAAATCATAAGCACATAGGTACATCGAAATGATTTGGGTGGATCCAAAACAGAACATACTATAAATTTCCCCTAAGGGTCCTGTGTAGCCGTGAACAGAACATGCTATCGCAATCCCACTTAATGGTCTTGCGTAGCCGTGAACTTATGGGAGTCCATGAAGGAGCTCTGTGCTACTAGCGGGTAGGTAGGAGAAGCCTTTTGTCAAAGAGTACTTGACTTAACTTAAGGGACCACCACAAACCCACATAACATGTATTTCATATCTTGTAAACTTGTTGCCCAAAATGGCACATTTCTTTCGAAACTTGATTTCATAACCATAACATTGTTTCAAAAATCAATATTCTTTCAAAACCATTTCCATAAACCCATAATACAAATCATATACAACAAATCATACACAAACATGTAGCACATTCTTAAAGCATTCAAAATGCAACAAATGAACATGTATAAAGTAGTTAAAAATCCTTTATTTCCATTCTTTTAAAAGAAGCGTTTGTGGCTTATTTCTCAATTATAAAAGTGTAACCCACCTTGAAATCCTTGCTTGTTACTTGCTCAAATGTGTCCTTCCTCTTGCTCATCTTGCCTCACTTGCCTCACTTGATTTCCTTAAACAATAACCAAAATTCCATTCAATTTGGTTCAAAAATTAGAAAGTTACTACCTAAACAATTTTGGACTTTCCTTATGCATGAAACAAAATTCTATGCTCAGCTTCACTCCAAAATTTGAGATTCTGAGAGACTGAATTTAGACTTGATTCCTTCATGAAATTTGTATCCTTATGTCTCTAGTTTACACCAATTCAAAAATCACTCAATTTTGGACATCTACAGAAAAAGTTATGCCCAAAATACTAAAATATGTCTGTGCAAGAAAACTGGAATTCGCCGCGGCGAAATTGTTTTATTTCGCCACGACGAACATTTCCAAAAACCCATTCTGAAGACATTTTTCCAACATTCATTACCTATATACTTCCCATATTTCAAATATAACCTATCCTAACATTAAAAACATCTCTTCTACTTCATTTCTAAGCTCATTTTAACCTAATATCGTTAACAAAACATCAAAATCTATCTTTGATCATTAACCCACAATACAATCTTTACATAAACTATTCATCAACAATGTCCCACATATGTTAAGCTATATTTGGGTTTCATCTAACCAAAACATGATGGAATAAACTCATACTTACTTGTTGATGCTTCAAAATCTTCAAAATCTTCAAAAATCCCAAAACCCAAGCTTTTCTCTCTTTTCTTCCTCTCTTCCACGACACTCTCTTCTTTCCCTCTTCATTTTATTTGTCTTCTTCTAATTTCCACTTCTAATAATCATCAAATGTCCATTATTCCCTTCCATGTAACCCTTATACCTTTTTAACCTTAAGTGATCTTCCCATTTTGCCCTTATACATTCTTACTTCTTCAATTTAACTTACACCCTACTATACTCTAACTTAATCTTAATTTCTCCATTTAATACTTCTAATTCCATCAATCTAAGCAATAAATCCTCCAATTATTGACATACTAATTAAACTCCAAACAAAAACAATTAATCAATCAAAACCTCAAAAATAAATTGAAATCATACTTATTCATTAAGAAAAGAATTCGGGGGCTAACATGTTTTGCTTAGAATAATTAAACGTCGAGTTTGTCTAAGCCTGGGCCTAGCCCATGGACTGACCCATTGAAAACAACTAAATTTAGACCTATGGGCCAAAAATTGTTATCCCTACGTATGAAAAGGGTACTTAAGAAATAACAACCTAACCTTTTATAGAATTCTAGGGACACTTTACATTTAAAATGTTATCTAAATATTTTAATATTTTATATAAGAAGACTTCAATTATTTAAATACGAGTTTTTAGGTTTATAAAGATCTCACTACCTTTTTGTTTGGCTAAGAATCCAAAGATTATTCTTTAACCTACTATTATTAGAATAATAATAAAAATCATGTTTGTATGAGTAAAACTAATAACATATGGAAGAAGATACAATCTTAGAGTTATTTATTTATCACTACAAAATCCTTAACAGAGCTATTATATAGTGATAAATTATAAAAATAAAAATTAGTGCCTATATCTTCTTAGTTGCTTGATGGTCCATCTCGCTCTATCTTTGGTTATACTATGCTAATGCTTTCTTTCTAACATTGTTTTATATCTTGAACTAGAACATCGAACTAGAACTTCAAGCCCTTTTATCATTTGTTCCAGGTTATTCTAATACCAATTATAGCAATTTTGAACCAGTGTCGTTAACTATTGAACCTGACATGTCATTTCCATATGTTTTCCTCAACATAATCTTTCTATCCCCACTAATACGTTTTTCTTCTAAGACTTGAAGTGGGAAATATAAAAAATCTCAATTTTCAAATACTATATCCTTTAAGGTTATTCTAAAATTTTTACTAAGCATATGAAACTTACAAAATTCTATATTCTCATGTTTTTCATCCTTCAATAAGCACTCTTTATGAAGTTCCATCATCTCTTTCTCACCAAGATGATTTACCTATATGTAATATACTATAGTATTATTATCCTTCTACCTTGAAGACTAATAAACAACCACAATCTCATTATTTTCTTTCCCATTAAGATATAGATATTGTGTTGTAATTTTCCTTCTCTTCACATTCAAAACACCCTTTATCACCTTAGGCTATCCACAATCACTAGGAAACTTATACTCTTGAATAGTAAGAGTATCTTTGGAAATCAAATTCTTATGAAACTCAAGAATATAGTAGGCATCTAATATTGTAATAACTTCATCATACATTTTGATCGGCATTAAGCCACTGCCTTTGACAACATGCTCTGCATCATCACCTAATTTGATAGTATGACTTCATTGTTTAAAAGAATATAACTTAAGGAAATATATTAGAAGTTGTAGATTGAAAATAGACCTAATAATATATATCCAAAAATCTTGAATTCAAGTACCATTATAGATGCAAGTAAGTGAAACTTTATCATCTATTATTTACAGATGATGTGTTGTTCCTGTATAGAATTAATCAATCAACCATTGACCTAATATTAGACACATTGGGGAGGTTAAAATCTCTATCAGGGCTAGTTTTTAATCTATCTAAAAGCTCAATCTAATTGTATGCTGATGTGGATTTATAAGTGGCAACAAGGGCTATAGATCTAGGAATAAATTATGCCAGGTTACCTTTTAAATATTTGGTAGTTCCCATTACTCAAGAAAAACTTAGTGCAACATATTGCTTCCTTCTAGTGGATTTCATTAATAGGAGACTGAATAATTAAAGCTACAGATTTATGACCTATGGTGGAAGACTTCAACCGATCATATCAATACTCAACAATATGGCAACCTATTGGTCGGCTCATTTAGCACTCCCCTAACCATCTTGAAATCCATAGATAAGCAGATGAGGGATTTCCTTTGGAGGGGAACAAGCAATCAAAAGAAGGCTCCAATAGTGAAATGATATAATGTTTGCACTCCTAAGCATTCAAGTGGCTTAGGAATCACTTCCATGAAAACTATGAGTAGAGTACTATTGGCCCAAAGGCTATGGGATTATGCAAGGATAAAGAGGAACTATGGGTGAAATGGGTGCATATAGTCCACATCAAGAAGAAGAATATATGGACCATTAATCTTAACACAAGCATGTCCTAGACACTTAGACAAATCCTGAATGTGAGGCAATGGATGCAAAAAACAATAAAGCACAAATTTAGAACAAGTTATATGGATACTTAATAAATCACTAGTTTTCTTTACAAAAGCTTGCAGAATTTCTAATCAAGAACATCAAACAACAAGGTTCAACGGAGTCAATTGGTTTGGTACCAAGATGTGAGTCCAGCATAGTCATTTATTCTATGGCTTGGAATAGGAGGGCACCTTCCCACAAAGGACAACATTGAGTTCATTATAAATTCCAAAAACTATTAGTTATACTCAGTGCAACTGGAAAGCATAGAGCATATGATGACTCAGTGCAATTACACTAAGGCAATCTAGAGCAGGATCACTTGTTTGTGGAACAAAAAATGTAATGCAATTGATTGGAATGGAGTAATTGAATGAGCCTCAACAGTGAAAATGGGGAACAAAGCAGATTACAAGTTGATGAAGATCAACCTTGTTGCAATGGTATATAACTTATGAGAGGAAAGAAATGCAAGATTATTTAAAGCTGAAACTAAAACTTATAAGGAAATATTCCACAAAATTGTAATGCAAAGCAGATTATCCATTATAGGCAGGGGACTATAGCATAAACTCACTCAAAACATAAAGGAAAGATGAATGTTGGAATAGGTATTAATGTGAGATTGTTTTAGCTGTTGGCCTCTTGTATTTGATCAAATGCTTTTTGTGAATGTGTATATATTTTTTTATTGAACATATCCTTATTATTAATATTAATGAATTAACTTTGGAAAAAATATATTCTTTTTTAGTGCCCTTAAATTCTTTAACAGTTTTGATTCTCCTCCTATTGTTGCTACACATCCTTATTGAACAAGTACTGCCTTTATCTTCACCTTCTATATAGTAAACTTTTGAAGGGACATTTTGATAGCAAAACATATGCTTAACTATCAATTTTTGTAGATACCAATTGCTTTTTATACCCATTGTTGCTCAAACGGAAGCAGTATAAGAAGAAAATATATGGAACAAAAAAGAATTTACATGATTTGACCAATTATGTGACCTATATTTATGGCCAAGGAGACAATAAAAGATGAATATAATAGAACAATCTTTTCAATCTCGCAAAGGTTCTCCCTTATATAACCTTTATTAAGGCATTTATAAACTAGGACTATATGTAAGAAATTTAAATACAGTGAAGCTTTATTGTTATCGAAGTCCAAAATTATTGGAAATGTATTTTCATAAATGCCTAACCACATTGAAATTCCATCTTTAATCTTTATGCGTCTTCAAAAATTATGTCATGAGTCTGACACATGTTCCATATACAACACCAGCACTGATTTACTTCTGAGTATATATATTTAACCAGTACAAGACTAATGTTGATCTCATGTTTCTATCCCATGCATGTTGGTTAGCTTTTAAATTTTACTACTCGCAAAAAATTCAAGGCATATCTAGATGTGTTGTGATAATTTATTCTTCTGTCTCCTCTATCTTTTACTTATTTCAAATTATTGAAAGTTAAAAATTCAGAACCAAATATGTCCAGAGCGACCGAATAACATACGTACAAAATTTCTGTGGGTCCATTCCTGAGTCATGACTCATGAGTCATGGCTGATCCCTCCAATATCTAGGCTCTGTTGAATACTTGCATAAGAGATAAATTAAAAAGGTCGTAACTTCATGAACAATAGATCAAATTTGGCTATGAAAATGGAGAAATTGAAGCTCAACACTAAATGGTTCTCCACGGTAGCCAGTGTATGGATCCAGTGCACAAGTGGCTCTCTCTATACCTTCTCCATCTACTCGCCAATTCTCAAGTCCACTCAAGGCTACGATCAATCAACACTCGACACCGTATCCGTTTTCAAGGATATTGGAGCCAACTGCGGCGTGCTCTCCGGCGTCCTGTACACTTCTGCCACCTCCGACCACAACTCCTCCGCCGTTGTTCTTGGCCCCTGGATGGTTCTTTTGGTCGGGGCAATTCAGTGCTTTGCGGGGTATTTCTTGATGTGGGCTGCCGTCACCCGTTTGATTCCTCGCCCGCCTGTTGCCGTGATGTGCTTGTTCATGTTAACGGCGGCTCACGCTCAGAGTTTCTTTAACACAGCCAACGTGGTCACCTCTGTACGGAATTTCCCTCACTATAGCGGCACAGCCGTTGGGATCATGAAGGTAGGTCCATTCCATTCATTGATAGAGTTTGTGTCTCTTTGCTGGTCAAATTTTGGTTCTTTCTTTGATATTTTTTATTTACAGGGATTTCTTGGTTTGAGTGGAGCAATACTAATACAAGTATATCAAACACTGTTCAACGGCAAAGCTGCTTCGTTTATTCTGATGTTGGCACTTCTGTCAAGCGGTGTACCCTTATTACTGATGTGGTTTGTGAGAATCTACAACGTTGAGGAGGGTGATGAGAAGTTCCTTAATAGAGTCTCTGTAATTGCTTTGGTTCTTGGTGGTTATCTTATGTTTGGTATCATATTGGAGCAAATATTTAGCTTCCAATTGGTTCTGCGTGTCATCATGTTTGTGCTGCTCGTGATATTACTTGCATCCCCTCTTTTTGTTGCAACGAAACGTGACAATGATTCTGAAATTGTTTCTGTGCGGAGTCGGTTAATTGATGACTCTAAGAAGCTGGTAGAGCAGGATTCTACAAGCTATCTTCGTCAGCACGGACACAGTTCTGATTGTGTTGATTCTAGTGAAGAAAGCCGTCTGGAAGTAGTTGAAAACCTGAACCTTTGGCATTCTATCTTTACATTGGATTTCTGGATATTGTTTCTGGCTATGGCTTGTGGTATGGGCTCAGGACTTGCCACTGTCAATAACTTGAGCCAAGTAGGAGGATCTCTCGGTTACAGGAGATATGAGACAAGTACGTTGGTTTCCTTGTGGAGCATTTGGAACTTTTTAGGAAGGTTTGGAGCAGGATATATATCTGATTATTTGCTACGCAGCAGAGGATGTGCTAGGCCATTGTTCATGGTCATTACTCTTGTAGGCATGACTCTTGGCCATCTGGTGATTGCTTCTGGTTTGCCTGGTGCTCTCTATGCAGGTTCAGTGTTGTTGGGTGTTTGTTATGGTTCTCAATGGTCACTAATGCCTACAATTGCTTCTGAGATATTTGGTGTACAGCACATGGGCACCATATTCAACTCCATTACAATTGCATGTCCTGTTGGATCTTACATATTCTCTGTGCGAGTGGTTGGATATATATATGATAAACAAGCATCAGAGGAAGGGAATAAGTGTATTGGAACTTATTGCTTCATGTTATCCTTTCTGATTATGGCTTCTGCTACGTTGTTAGGCTCAGTTGCAGCATTAGGATTGTTCTTGCGGACAAGACAGGTCTACAGTCATGTTATACTCAGAAGACTTCAACATTTGTCAAGAGAGTAGAGATGGCAACTAGCCCGGCAGTCAACAAATTAGGCCTAGATTGACAGGGCCTTGGCCTGGTTTTTTTAAAAATTTCAAGTCTCCAGTTGGGTTCTATGTAGAATGACATTTTTTTGGCATTTTTTTTAATTTTAAAAAAATTCAAGTCAAGCTGACTTTAACCGGTTTGAGTTTGGGCTTGAGTTTGTTACCTTGGGCTCGATTGGGCCTTAGGTTGGACTCCGACTCTAGCAGCAGGTCGGGCTGTCTAGACCCAAGGTTAGTCCAATTCATTGTCATCCCTACAAGAGAATGTGAATATAACAGGACTATGTATATACATAGGCTTTAGATTTTGACTTTTGAGTGAATCATTATTGTCTTTACCTTTTGAGTGAGTCATCATTTAGTAACATACATAGGCTTTGGATTTTGAGTGAGTCATTATTGTCTTTACCTTTTGAGTGAGTCATCATTTAGTAACATACATAGGCTTTGGATTTTGAGTGAGTCATTACTTGTATGGATATATATTGTCTTTAGTAACATATATTGTCTTTACCTTTTGAGTGAGTCATTACTTGTATGGATACGTAAAAACTAGTTCCTTTTTTTTTATTAGCCATTAATTGTCAATATCGATTATTTATCGGTAAATTTTGAAACATTTAGGACTAAATTGTAAAATTAAAAAATTTTGACTCAAATTCTGCCTCTCTTCCTCCCGCCATTTTGCTTCTGCCTCTCCCCCTCCCCTATCTCCCTGTTGTTGTCTGTTGCCTATCCCGCTGCACAATACCACCAACTTGTCGCGCCACCACTACCAGCTCGCCTCCTAGTCGTAGCGTCACCACTCAGCTATACCACTGGACAAAATCGCTGCGTCGCACCATTGCCACGCTTGACGCCAGACCATTGGGCCACCGCAACCACCTCACCGTCGCCACTCTTCACCACGCAGTTGCCACTGACCAAACATTTTGTCGTGCTCTGCAGCCTCTGCTCCTCTTTAAGACTCCAACAATTGTTGATTTGCTACCTTTTAGACTGTAGCCTATTAGTTTTAGGTTGTTTAAATTTGTTGCGTGAATCATTAGCAGAATGTTTGAAACCTTCGAATTGAATTTATTAACGAATTAAATTCAATTACATTAATAAAGTTGGAATTGAATTCAATTTATACTGTTTGGAACAAATCTAGTAATATAAGAATTGAATTCAATTACACTGTTTGGAACAAGTCTAATAATATTATAATTGAATTCAATTACACTATTTGGAACAAATCCAATAAGATTAGAATTGAATTCAATTATTTTTATATGACACATTTACCCTGACTAAAAATAATATTATCCAAAATAAAAGTCATTTTAGATAGATTTTAATTATTCAAAATAAATGTCATTCTTGACTTTGTATACATGTTTAGAATTTTACTTCCAAAAGTACTC